>JAABOM020000001.1:8531888-8545879 GCA_011800125.2 Solanum clarkiae
GACGCTCATCATGGGTCATTCGGAAACAGTCGCGCTATGTTTTTAAACATAGGGGTCAGGCTGCGTACATTCGACCCCCCCTTACCCCGCAATGGGCAGGAGCCTTTGAGGCATTGGGGTAATGTTGTTGTTGTTGTGGTCCCTTGATAGCATGGTTATGTTCCTTTGGTGTGATCATTTCATTATAATAGGAGACACCTGTCTTCTCTTCTCTCACATCCTTCGTTGTCTCGAAGATTGCTTCTAATACCGAAGAAACTAACACAATCATGACTTTTATCATGTTATGCAGTTGGTGCAATCGGATGTTACCAATTCAAGGTACATGTTGTTTAGACGAAAAGGAACTTAAAAAGATTGTGACAAAGCTTGTAGAGCAGTTTATGAACAATAGGCAGAAGGAGACTGGAAACACTGTTAAGGTAAAACCTTTGCCTTCTCGACTTTGTGGTACCAGCTAATTCCAAGTCCTCTTACATGAGTATTATGTTCAGTAGCTCAAGTATTACAATGAATTGAATTTGAGCAGTACGTTCAGAATCTCGAGCATTTTGCTCTCTGTGGGTCGATCATTCTAAGATAACTTGTAGAACTAATGACATTATAGTTTGCAGTTGGATACAATAGTAGAGGGATTGAGGAAACCGAGATGAAGAATCTAAAAGCTTCTAATGATCCTGATATATTTGCTTTGTTGGATCGCAACAAATGCTTCAGTGTCGTAGCAGCAGCAGTGAAAGAAGTTGTCCCAGATTCGATAGTTGATTTGAAAGATCCAAAGGTCAAAAGGTTTTTGTTGTCAGCGACAAGTTATAAGCGTTTTACTTCCTCTATCGTTATATACTGAATGTAGCTTCTCTTTTGCAGCTCTGTGTGCTTGTTGAGGTACTTCCACTTTCTGGTGTACCGGATAGGACAGCCATAGTTGGTGTCTCGGTTCTTCCACGAGAACTTGTTAGTACAAAGCCTCGACTCTGCGTTAAGGCCTTAGTCTCGGATACAAAAGAGACGAAGAAGAAGAAAAGATAACGGTATCTCCGAGAACGCGACGTATATTTTAAATTTTCTGTCCGTTTTTGTTATTTTGCTAGTAGAGATTCTTATGCCAGTGGGAAGTATAGAGAACTTCTAGACTTATAATGTCGGTTTGAGATGAATTTAAACTAGAAAACATGGTCAGTAAGGATTCATATAGTCGATGTCAGCTTGTTTGACACAAAGGCTTAGTTGTTGTTTGTTCACTCGCGCTTCCAGCGCTATGCCCTGTATCATCATCTGGTATTGTAATTTTTTGCACTATCATATCATCATCAGGTTTGGCTAGATCATGGAGAAAATTCTGTAGATCAAAGCGGACAATATCACGAGTTTGAATTGTTTTTGACTGCAAAAAGATTTACCATCATGGCAAGTGGAGTTACTTGAGAAGGAATAACCATAAATTGTGCTGTGAATGGTCGAAGACATACTTAAAAATATCCCAGTTTTTTGAGTTTTCTATCTGAATTATTATATGTGCGAGCTTTTTTACGTGACCTATCATTACTTATTTGTTAAAACATACCTCAACTATTAATTGGTCTTTTTCTCTACTGAAATAGTGGTGACATTTCAAGTAGGAAAAGTGAACAATTGATAATTTAAGGTGTGTTTTCATATACAATTGGTGATAATTTTGGTAGGAACTTACGCTTTATGACATTCTAGAATAAACAAAGCAGATAGTAATTCAAAAATTCAATATGGAAATACGCATAGCATCAATGCAAACCAAGAGTCTTAAAAGGAGTTAAATTTGGAGATGAAATTGGACCTCAATTGAAAACCATTTAAAATATATTAAGACCCGAATGAGTTGAAATTGACCTAATTTGAATAATCTTGACCCTAAGTCATAAAATTTTGGATGGATGAAATGGGTTATCTATCATGAGCTCATTTTGACAGCTCTATATATTAACCTTCAACTTGCAATCAAAGGTGTGACCTCGTAATTAATATAAAAGAAAAAATTATAATAATTAATTAGATAACAAAATTATAGTTTGAATTAATTATGGCTCACGACAAACACCTCACTGTAATTATCGTTTGAGTTTTGTATAATTTGTGCGATTTATACAAACGTTGTGCGCGAATCAAATTGTATACCGAAATATACGACAATGTAAATTGTGTAGCGAATTATACAAATATTATGTGTGAATTGCATAATGAAATAAACAAACTGCAAATTATATAAATATATACAAATATTGCGCGAATTTTACAAACACTAATTACTCAAACTATAGCTATGAAACATAATTAAACTTTGTATGTTTGTCATTTATGAAATTTGCTCTTGATAAAACGATTAAGAGTCATGAGGTCTCAAATTCAAATCTCAATAAAGACAAAATACACTGCATATTTCTTTCTATCTGCCTAGTGGAAAACTAAAATTTAAGAAGGGTACGAAACCAAATTCAAATACCACGATTAAGGGTGTTCACGGGTTGGTTTGAATCGTTTATTGGTCAAAATCAAAACCAAACCAACTTAATTCGATTTTTAAATTCTCAAAACCAAACCAACCCAATTATAATATACATTTATCGATTTTAGTTTGGTTAGTTGGTTATTAACCATCATAAAAATAAAAGCAATGATACATTTAAAATGGAGAAAAAGTGACAACAATTAATTCAAAACAAAAAATAGTTAGAACCATTATTATTATAAAAACTTTCAATCACTAAATTTACTATGAAAAAGTTTCAAAATTTACCATTTTGGCCTAGAAGAAAGGGATAGTGACGTTTCTAGTCCCTCCAAAAATTGTTATAGACATTCATATACATGAATTAATAAGATAAATTTTCTCGTTTTGAGTATTTATACTTTCATAGTAGATTAAAAAATAAAAATTATTTTTATACAAAATGTATTATGTATTTATAATTATAAAATATATAAATATAATTTTGTCGATTCGGTTTGGTTATTTCTTTAATTTTTTCGAACAAATCCAAACCCAAACCAAATACTATCGATTTTTAAAAAACTAAAACCAAACCAAAATAAAATTAATTTGGTTCAGTTATTTAATTTAGATTGATTTTTATCCAAATCGTAAACACCCCTAACCACGATCACCCCTAACCACGATACTATAATATAATATAATATCGTCTTTTTCGGGAAAGCGCGCGGTAGAAAAGGTGGTTAGCCAAATCTCCTCAATTCGATTTTTTATTATAACCTTTTTATATATTTTGAATGTACATAATTTCATAAATTTTTTTTTTTAAATTTTACTCTCGAATGACGAAAAATCAGCAGAACCAGAGGAGTACACGTATATGTACATTCATATACCTCTTCAACCGTTTCTTCCGAAACGCTCGGTTTTTTCACCGTCAATATCGCCACCGTCACCGACAATAGGCCACCGCATTTTCGCCGGAGATGTTATTTGATTTCTTACCGTTTTGTACTACAGCAACGGCAACGGCGACTTTGACGGCGACGGCGGCGATTACTTCTAGTACTAGCAGTTGTGCTGCGTTTGGAAATTCCGTTATGATTGTTCGTCGGATCGCTATCGTAGTGCTTTTTGTTTCCTTCTCTTGTTTCGTACTTTACAGAGCTAGTGAAAGCATTGGTTTTAAGATCCCTAGCTCATTCACTTCACGGGCCTCCTTTCTCCCTGCGGATAATGTACCCGCGGTCAGTTCCTCGGTAAGATCAATCATTCTTCTTCCCGCATTTTTGATTTATTAGAGTGAATTTTATTTATTATTGAAGTGAATTTGAAGGGGAGCCAAATTGTTTCACCAGGTCACGGGATCGAGCTTTAGAAACAGTCTCTTGCAGAAATGTAAATTGAACTTTTGTGCATGAGCTTGTCCTTTTTTGAAGTGAATTAGATCAAAAGTCAATATTTTAATATTACAATTTAGATGTTCAATAACTATACTAAAAGTTGCAATTCTATCTCATGGTAATATGATAATAAAAAAGTCATACATTTTTGAAATATTGAATAAAAAGTTAGGGTATTTTGAACCACGAAAACTAAAAAGTGAGACATAAATTGGAGCAGAGGGAGTAATCTTTTGTTTAAGTCTATTGTGTGTGTGTTCATGCTGTTTCAATAGCAGAATTGGGACTGATTTATAATGTTGGTGAAACTATCATAGTCAGGATTGGGATGAAATGGCCAATTTGATTTAGCGGATTCAAAGAGATGATGCGAACCGGTTTGAGATTGATTGGTTGGTTCAATAGAAATTTCAGTATTTTTTTGAGTTATATAGGAGTATTTTTTAGTTTTAATTTCGAGCTCTAGAATTGACCATTTATATTTATTATCTTGTGATATGTCATATGTACAACAAGAAAGAACAAAGCATGTGTAATTTCTCAAGTGGGGAGCTGACAAAATATTAGTGGAAATCAAAATGCATAAAAACAGCATGAAGAAATAAGATATTTATTCAGGATTGTTAATGTGACATCAATTTTTATGTAGGATAGTGAGGAGTACAGGCTTGAGAAAGTGTTGGCGGATGCTGCTATGGAGGATAAAACAGTGATCTTAACAACTTTAAATGAAGCATGGGCTGCTCCTAATTCAGTTGTTGATCTGTTCCTTGGAAGTTTTAGGATTGGAGATCACACCCGTCGGCTTTTGAATCATTTAGTGATTGTTGCTCTTGATCAGAATGCATTTTCAAGATGTTTGGTTTTACATAGTCATTGTTATGCACTAGAGACTCCAGGAGTTGATTTCTCAAAGGAAGCTTATTTCATGTTCCCTGACTACTTGGAGATGATGTGGAGAAGGATCGACTTTTTGAGGGTGGTGCTTGAAATGGGATACAATTTCGTCTTCACGGTATACTTTCTACTTCTCGTTGATTTTTGGTAGTTTTAAGTAAAAAACTAGCAAAAATTTCAAGTCAGTTGTTTCATAATTAAAATTTTGGTTGTCTATCACGATACATATTATTTCAAATTGTGTTTGTTCCACTTGTTTCTTAGTAATGAAGTAAAACTGGAAATGAAGGATTCCAGAAAAATACTTGATTAACGTTTTAATTTGTGGATATCTTTTGTTTCTGATTGCCATTACTTGGGTTAGGCATGCCATAAATCCAAAAGGTCATGATCCGAGGGAACCATCTGTATCATGCTCTGTATTTTTGGGCTAACGTGGCATAGTTAATGTGAATAAATATAATTTGGAGCCACTTTTCTTGATCAAATTTTAGTTAATGTTCCAATGGCTTTCATTTCCAGACATTACATCGAGGTCTTGCTTTTTCTTGTTTGAAAACTACCTAGATATAGAACTAGAGGAAAAAAAAAGTTTCTTTCACACTTTGAGATGTTCCCATGTTGAATTTTTAAGAAAAAATATGCATGATTATAAAGAATAACGTTAATGAGAGTCTGATGAAAGATGAACTTGTAGTCTTATTTGGAACTTGATCTGACAAAGTTCGAGGCTTTTGTGAGTTCTCTTTACAGATCATCTTTCTAGGTACTACTAACTAAAGCTAGTATTTTAGGTGTTTTAGTGCTTCTCTTAGGGTCTCATTGTTCTTCTGAAGAAAGATGGCTATCCCATTGGAACGCTGCTAAAGTAAATATCAACCGACATACTGATGAGGGATGCACACCTATAGAATTTCTAAGCCGACGTCTAGCTACTGATATAGTATTTATGTTAAGTTCATTTTATCTGGTTACACCTTTCCTTTTTAGTTCTTTTTTGATCATCTCTTTGGTTAACCAAATGTGGAAGAGCAGTGGCATGAATTCTGCTGTACATATCATTCAATATGCTCTATACATGCTCATCTTTTGCATTATTGGTCATTTCTTGTTGAAGAATCACTTTTTGCTGCTTCAATAATTTTGCTTAGTCTTTTGTAACAGGTGTGTCTGCTGTTGTCTTTTTTACTTCTTTAGTCAGCCATGTATTGCTTGTCTGCGGTCTTGTGAAGATGCTGCTTTGGTGATGAATACAATTATTTACTTACCAAAATAAATAAAATTCTGCTTATCTGGACTTCATTATTGAACAATTTCTGATGCTATGTAGTTTAGTAAATATATTACATTGTGTATCTAGCTGGCAAACATGTTCTATTATTGACATGTTAGTTGTTTCCATCTGCTAGGATGCCGATGTTATGTGGCTCAGAGATCCATTTCCTCACTTTTACGAGGATATCGACTTTCAGATAGCATGTGATCATTTCTCAGGCAACCCAGATGATGTGGAGAATAGACCTAATGGTGGTTTCAATCACGTGAGGTCGAATAACAGATCAATTGAATTTTACAAGTACTGGTATTCGTCACGAGAGAAGTATCCAGGTTTGCATGACCAAGACGTTCTTAACAATATCAAGAACGATTCTTTCATTAGGGATATTGATCTCAAAATGAGGTTCTTGGACACGGCATACTTTGGTGGATTTTGTGAACCTAGCCAGAATTTGAGTGAAGTATGTACAATGCATGCCAATTGCTGTATTGGGCTGGAAAGCAAACTTCATGATCTTAGAATCCTTCTTCAAGACTGGAGAGTCTTCTTGTCTTTGCCACCAGTACAAAAGATATCATCGGCAATATCATGGCAAGTTCCTCAAAACTGCAGGTAAGATTTCCATCTGTCATGATCTTCTAGACTTTGTGCCACTGAAATCCTATTTGAAGTTAATTATACTAACAACACCAGCCTGCTTTACATTCAAACACACAACTTCATGAAATATTCAAACATGGCATGTTTCTCCGTAAGGCCTAATACATAAACATACTATACTCAAACTTGTCTCAGTTAGCAAGTAAGCACTTCAACTTTGAGTATGCACATCTTGACAACTCAACTCTTCTCAACTATCAATCGGATACTTGAATTTACAAAATGATCATCTAGACACCTCCAAAATGTATGTGTCATGTAGCATTGGGTCTCCATGAAACTCAGTGGATGTGCTCTCTCAAAGTTAGAGTGCTTGCTTGCAAACAGAAGCCAAGTTTGAGTGTTTGTTAATGTACTATGCCAATCCCAAATATAACTGATTCAGAGGGTTGTAATGGAAACATATGCATCTTTTTTGTCTTATTTAACACTCGTCAATTGGCATAATCTGGCCCCTTCACTGCCCACAATCCACCATTTCTCGTTCTTTCCCCTGTCTCCCAAACTCATTTCACTAATTGGCCCCTTACTCACTTCCTTTTGTGGTTTCCTTATCTCATGTTTCGTTACGGTCCCAGCTTCCCTCTGGTGTTCCCTGTTTCACTGTTCTTCCTTTCTGTTCCCCATTATTCCTCCTCCCACGTTATCCAACCCCGCCTCCCCTGTCCTCTACATGTTAATCATACGTGTGCATAAACATGTGTGGCTCCGCTCGTTTTAAATTGGCCAAACACATACACAACCCCTTCACCTTGCACTTAAATTTCATTTTGACATTTCAACTCAACCTTGTTCCATTGTTACCCTCCAACTCTATTTTTATGTACCATTTAAACAGAAAACACTTTACCCAATATAAGTAGTCAGCGTGCTATGACAAATATTAAAAGGGTATTCAGTTGGCGGGCCAAAATGAACTTTAAGGACAATTTAAAGAGGGTATGCATATGTTTGGCCTGCTAAATACCTAGTAATTATATTGTTAAGGAGGATGCAGTCCTTTTGTTCAATAATGTCAAGTGTTTAGAAACATTTTTACTTATTATTAGTATATTTTGACATACTTTTCATATGTTTTTCGCAGTCTTGATTCTCTCCGCCGCTATGCTCCACCACCGGTGAACAAAACAGTTGAACAGACATAGAAGATAGGTTGAAATTTTGTAACTTTAGCTGCATTTTCAGTTTTAGAAATTAGAAGTAACTTAAAAGGTAAAGAAAATTTTCCACTTCCATATCCCCCTTCTCGTGAGCCACTATGAATTTTCCCAGTCATATCAGCATTTTACTAGGGAAATGCAGATAAAAGAAAGTAAGGAGGCCTCAGGGGTCATACACCCTATTCAATATTATAGTGTGTATAAATAATATATAGAAAATCATCCTATAACTAATACAAAGATTAACGTGGGCAAAGATCGAATTGTCCTCAACATGCTGAACCAAACAGCATTACTAATGTATCCTATTTAGTATTATTCTCATACATTATTATATTATATAAGAGGTAGTTAAGCCTGCTTGAGCAAATTGAGGGTACATCCGTAAGTTTTTATGGTTCTTTCGTTATAATTTGCTTGTTTTATTTTTAGTGTTACAAAATGCTACTCATTATGATAATTAAATCGGCTCAAGCAGGCAGCAGGTCGACATGCTTGCTTGGGCAACTTGAGAGTATTTGTATCTTTTGTGATTTTTTGTTGTAATTGCTCAAGCAGGAAGAAGATCGACATGTCTGCTTGAGCAGTTTAAGGGTATATCCGTAATTTTTTATAGTACTTTCGTTGTAATTTGTCTTATTTTAGTGTTGAAAAATGCTACTAATTATGATAATTAAAGCTGCTCAAGTAAGCACCAGGTCGACATGCCTGCTTGAGCAGCTTGAGGGTATATTCATAATTTTTTATGCTTCTTCCGTTGTGATTTATTTGTCTTATTTTTAGTGTTAAAAAATGTTACTAATCATGATAATTAAGGACTTAAAATATTTCTAAAGAATATGTTACGTCACAATATTAATAATTTAAAAGTGAGGAAAGTGAGACAAGGCTGTCGGGTGCTCGGGCTTAATTTTTTCAAAAAATTACACCAACCCGTTAGTGACGAGCCCACCAAGAGTCCATGTAGGCCCATCGGTATCGGACACGCCTGGTAGTATTTTATGGGTCAAGGAATAGGAAAATGGTGATTTCAATAGTTTTTCCTAGGTGTGAGCCTGCGAAATCTGGGGCTACTGAAGGCTGGGGTCCATTTTTTCTAAAAAATTACACCAACCCATCCATAACAGGCCCTCCAAGAGTCCTAGTAGACCCAGCGGCGTCGGACGTCGCCTGGTAGCATTTTATAGTTCAAGAAACAGAAAACGGGTTATTTCGATAATTTTTCGTGGGTGTTAGCTCACACAATCTGGAGCTGCCGAGGGCTCAAGCACAATTTTTTTAAAAAAATTACACTAATTTGTTTGTAATGAGACTGCCAAGAGTCCTAGTAGGCCCAGTGGCACTGGAGACTTCTGGTAGCATTTTATGGGCTAAGGATCAGGAAATAGGCGATTTTGATAATTTTTCAAGGGTGTTAGCCCACAGAATTTGGCGTTGCCGGGGGCTCCGATGCAACATTCTCGAAAAATCATACCAGTGGGTTCGCATAGAGCCCAATAAGAGGCCCAGGTGGCCTAGCGACGTTGGCGGAGGTCTAGTAGGGTTTTCTGGGCCAAGGAAGCAGAAACAAGCGATTTTGGCAGTACTCTGTGGTATTAGCCCACGAATTCTGGTGCTGCTTGAGGCTCTGGAGCAACATTACTGAAAAATCATACGAGTGGGTATGTAACGAGCTCAGCAAGAGGCGCAGGTGGTTCGACGGCATTGGCGGAGGCCTGGTAGGATTTTATGGGCCAAGGAACAGGAAACAGGTGATTTCGACAGTTTTTTGTGGGTGTTAGCCACGGATTCTGGAACTGCAGGAGGCTCTGGCACGACATTTTCAAAAAATCATTCAAGTGGGTCCGCAACGAGCCCGGCAAGAGGTCCAGGTGGCCCGGAGATATTAGCAGAGATCGGGTAGGAATCTATGAGCCAAGGACTCTGAAACAGGTGATTTCGGCAGATTTCTGTGGGTGTTAGCCCACAAATTCTGACACTGCATGGGGCTTCAACGTTACATTCCCAAAAAATTACCCGAGTGGAGCCGCAATGAGCTAGACAAGAGGTCTTAGTGAGGCGGGTAGGATTTCATAAGCGAAGAAAGTCGAAACAGGCGATTTTGACAGTTGCATGGGGCTCCGGCGCTACATGGGACTCTGACGCGACATTCTTAAAAAATCATATCAGTGGGTCCGCAACGAGCTGGGCAAGAGGCCCAGATGGCCCGACGGTGTTGGCGGAGGCCTGGAAGGATTTTATGGGCCAAAGAACATGAAACAGGCGATTTTGATAGTTTTCTGTGGATGTTAGCCCACGGATTCTGGCGCTACATGGGGCTCCGGCGCAACATTCCAAAAAAACTATACAAGTGGGTCCGCAACGAGCCTGGAGAGAGGCCTAGGTGGCCCGGCTGCATTGGTGGAGGCCTTATAGGATTATATGGGCCAAAGGAGCCAAAACAGGTGATTTCGACAGTTTTCTATAGGTGTAAGCCTATAGATACTGGTGCTGCATGGGGCTCCGGCGTAATTTTCTTGAAAAATCATACAAGCGATTTCGCAACGAGCCCGGTAAGAAGCTTAGGTGGCCCGACTGCTTAGCGGAGGTCTGGTAGGATTTTGTGGCCGAGAAAGCCAAAATAGGTGATATCGATAGTTTTCTATGGACATTAGCCCACAGATTCTGGGGCTGCATGGGGCTCCGGCGCAACATTCCCGAAAAATCATACGAGAGGGTCCCTACAAGCCCGACAAGAGGCCCAAGTAGCTCGGCGGTGTTGGTCGAGGTCTGGTAGGATTTTATCGGCCAAGGTACAGGAAACAGGCAATTTCGCCAGTTTTTTTTGTGTTAGCCTACAGATTCTGGTGCTGCATGGGGCTCCGGTACGATATTCTCGAAAAATCATATGAGTGGGTCCACAATGAGCCCGACAAGAGGGCAAGGTGTCCCGACAGCGTTGGCGGAGGTCTGTTAGGATTTTATGGGCCAAGGAACAAGGAACAAGAACAATCGATTTTGACAGTTTTCTGTGGGTGTTAGCCCGCGGATTCTGGCACTGCATGGGGCTCCGGCACAACATTCCAAAAAAATCATACGAGTGGGTCCGCAACGAGTCCGGCAAGAGGCCCATGTGGACCGGCGGCGTTAGCGAAGGCCTAGTAGGATTTTGTGGGCGAAGAAAGCCGAAACAGGAAATTTCAATCATTTTCTATGGGTGTTAGCTCGCGAATTCTGGCGCTGCATGGGGCTCTGACACAACATTTCTAAAAAGTCATACGAGTGGTTCCGCAACGAGCCCGGCAAGAGGCCCAGGTAGCCCGATAGCATTGGTGGAGGCTTGTAAGGATTGTATAGACCAAAGAAGTCGAAACAGGCGACTTCAGTTGTTTTCTGCAGGCGTTAGCCCACGAATTCTGGTGCTGCATGGGGTTCCAGCAGCGCAACATTCCCGAAAAATAGTATGAGTGGGTCCGCTACAAGCCCAACAAGAGGACCATGTCGCACGGCGGCGTTGGCCAAGGCCTGGTAGGATTTTATCGGCCAAGGAACAGGAAACATGAGATTTCGCCAGTTTACTGTGGGTGTTAGCCCACATATTCTAGCGCTGTATGCGGCTCCGGCAAGATATTCCAAAAAATCATACGAGTGGATCTGCAATAAGCCCGGCAAGAAGGTATGGTGGCCCGACGAAATTGACGGAGGCCCGGTAGGATTTTATGGGCCAAGGAACATGAAACAAGCAATTTCAACAATTTTTTGTGGATGTTAGCCACGGATTCCGGCACTGCATCGGGCTCCGGTGCAACATTCCCGAAAATTTATACGAGTGGGTATGTAACGAGCTTAAGAAAAGGCACAGATGGCCCGACGGAGGTGGGGGACACCTGGTAGGATTTTATGGGCCAATGAACAGGAAACAGGCGATTTCGACAGTTTTCTGTGAGTGCTAGCCCACAGATTCTGACGTTGTAGGGGGTTCCAGCGCAATATTCCCAAAAAATCTTACGAGTGGGTCCGTAACGAGCCCCGGAAGAGGCCCAGGTGGCCCGGCGATGGCGGGGGACACTCGGTAGGATTTTATCGACCAAGGAACAGGAAACAAATGATTTCGACAGTTTTCTGTGGGTGTTAGCCCACAGATTCTGGCGCTGCAGGGGACTCCAGTGTAACATTCCCGAAAAATCATACAAGTGGGTCCGCAACGAGCCCGGAAAAAGGCTCAGGTGGCCCGATGGTAGTGGGGGACGCCTGGTAGGATTTTATGGACGAAGGAACAGGAAACAGGCGATTTTCTGTGGGTGTTACGAATCCATACGTAATGAGCGTGTCAAGATTCCCAGTAGGCCCAACTGCGCTGGACGATGTCCGGGAGCATTTTCTTGGCTCCAGAGCAAGCATTAGGCGATTTCGATAGTTTCTCGTGGTTGTTAGCCCATGAATTCTAGGGCTGCCAAGGCTCCGGACCCATTTTTCTCGAAAAATTATACAAACCCATCTGTAATGATCCCGCCAAGAATTTCAGTAGCCTGGTAGGGTCAGAAGATGCCTGGGAGCATTTTATGGGCTCCAAAATAAGAATCAAATGATTTCGACAGTCACACCCACGAATTCTGGGTTGCCAGGGCTTCAAGCCACCTGAATGACTTAATAAACCATTCCTATAGCCTCTACATGATCTCTATTACTTTTTTAGCATTTAGGGGAAACCAGAGTTTCAGATTTTCTCAAATTTTCATGTGTTCATGAATTTTAGGAAATATGACTATCTAGCTATGTTTGACCTTTATTTTTTTTTTTTAGAATCATTCATAATGACCTAATAAGCCGTTGTTATTTTCAAAAGGCTAACATCGATGTTCTTAGAATTTGTCACGAATTAAAAATTTAGAATTATTTCAAATTTTCGTGCATATCAATCCAAGATTTTTCAATATGTATGACCAGCTTTGTTTGAGCGTAAATTTTGTGAATCCACTAATGACAACCAAGCGAATGATACTCATCATTTTTCGAACACTTTCTTTTTTTCCTTAAGTGTGTCAGGAAACAAATTTTCAGGATTATATTAATTTTTCATGAGTGTTATTAGTTTATGAATTTTTTGGATGTGGTACCGACTTTGTCTGTATAGGAAGCTACGAACATAAACAACGACATATCCAGTGGAATCCCACAAGTGAGGTCTGGGAAGGCAAAATATACGCAGACCTTACCATTACCTCATAGAGATAGAGAGACTGTTTTCGGAAAACCCTCGTCTAAAAGAATCGAGCCCCATAAGGAGGAAGCTAAGAACCTGAAACTGCAAAATATAGTACTGCTGCAAAAGAAAAAAAGGCAAAAAGAGATGATGCCCCCTGGTGTTAAAAATACAAATTACTATTTACAGAATATAATTAAAGACCCTTTGAATTGGAGATTTCAATTTGGATTCCACTACTACCAGATAAAGAACAAAAGATTAGAGGGTGTGCTATATAACATTAGTGATTATACTTGAGCTGCTGCTGCTGCTACTGCTAAAGTATAGTTACTATGATCATTGAAGCTGGTTGAAGAAAACTCTTCTAAGAGAGGTACCCGCCTCGGGTTATATTCTTCTGCATTTGTTTCTCAAGGACACCAGAACGGACGAAAGGATTGCATATCTTCACAGATATGGCAGACAGCCTACCCGGTTTCTGTGTCTGAATCCAAATTCTTTTGGCTTTGAAGAAGGCCTTCATCCCATACCTCAATTCTCCTACAGGGCATGAGGATTACATTAATAACATAAAAAGGGTATATAACAAAAGAAGAAACAGTTCTTATGTATGGATCATAGAAGAGCCCAGAAATCATGAAGATTGAGAAGGATTAGTCAAATGAGTGAACAGCTTCTTGGCCACAAGGAGTTGAATGTAAATAGAAACATGGATCAAAATTCAGCTAGCACTACTGGTGAATACAAAAGTGAAAACACGTACGGATGTACCATCAACTTGATTCTTCTGGTGCCAAGGGTGGTGGTTCATCGACCTCGGACATGATATGTGTTAGCAACCTACTAGGGTGCCTGATACATCTGTCATATAGGTATCTATAAGGAGAATAGTCCATGACTAGCTCCTCCAACCCACAGCCATTGCACATCAATATCGAGCCCC
>JAABOM020000001.1:8545979-8556599 GCA_011800125.2 Solanum clarkiae
TCTTGAAGGTTTCTTGGTACTTTAGTTGAGAAATCTAGTATGTTTGAAAGTACATGAAAGATACTAGTTTCAGTAACTTTAAAGGTTTTCAGTTGAGAAAGCTAAGTAGTAAGCTGGGCTAAGTCCCCAAGTAACCCAGATTTCAAGAATTTATGATCATTTAAGTATGAGCTATATAAAGTATTTTTTGACTAGTATTGAGCACCGATATAGGTGAAAGTAGAATAAACTACTCAAACTCATAAACTATGTAGCAAGCATAGGATAGGATCGTACTACAGTACTTTCCTCATTATCCACTGAGATGACCTAGTTTTGGGATGGATCCACTCCCCTAGTTATTCATCCCCTACCTTGATAAAGTACGGTATGGCTCTAGCAGCATGGGAAAGACGTTGTATCACCATGAAGCTCATAATGGTGGTTTTCGGTTAGAGAAACTCCCCATACTAAGAAACTAAGTTTTTCTTATCAGTTTTCAGCATGTTATTTTCAGCATACAAGTCTTGTGATTATTGTTACTTCCCTTACATATTATGATTATGTATTTTGAGATGCATTATAATATCCCTATTAAATGTTTTAGCCATCTTACATACCATACATTTCACGTACTGATGTCCTTAGAACCTGCATTGTTTTATGATGTAGATGTAGGTAAAAGAGTTCCTCAGCAACCGCTTCTTTGAGAACCTAATAGTTATCAGTTATTAGTGAGGCCTCATCTCATCCCAAGGCTTCTATGTTCATCTCCTATGTTCATGTTATTTCATTTCTATATTTGCTTTTAGTTCTGGCAACTTGGGCCTGTCTCAGTAGCCCTATCAGACAGTTTAGTTGAGGTTCCATAGACCATGTATTAGCATTTCAGTTTCTAGTTCATTCAGAAATTGCTTAAAATTTTTTGTATTCAACTTATGCATACAATTTTAGATCATCTTATTGCTTTTATGCCTTTTTTCACTATTATGATTGTTCCACGGAGTAAGTAGCTAGGACAAGTAGTTTGCTTGGGGACCAGAAATGGTTTCCGAGTACCGACTACGTCTAAGGTGTAGGCTCAGAGCATGATATATATCATTTCATGGTGTTGCATTGCATCTCATTATACTCTTCATTCTTGTAGTTGTGCTTTATTGTTGTTTGACATCATGTGATATTTTCTTACTCCTATTTTATAACACTTGATTGTTAAGTATAGTATAGACTTGTAAAATTACAAGATGATACATTTATATATATATACTCCTGTCACTACTTCTTCGTTATTGTTCAATGCGACATCCTGGGTACATGTGGTTTCATACTCATACTACACTTGTTTCACTCTTTTGTGGTGTAGATTGAACTCCGAGTACGAGTGCATCCCGTGGAGCTGCTTGAGTCCAAGCTTGGATTATCCTGGAGTTGTGGTAAGCTACTTTACTATTCTGCAACCCACACCTCCCTCTATCTCATTAGTTATTCTGTTTCCTTCATATTCAGACAGGATATTTCTTATGTTTAGACTTGTCATCTTATTTTCAGACTTGCTTCACAGTTTTAGAAGCTCTTGTACTTATGACACCAAGTCTTGGATGGTATTTTAGCTTTTCGCATTTCATACTTATAAGGGACTTAATGTGAGGGTAGTCATTGTTATCTATTGTTCACTTTGTTTATTACGTTGATTAGTAACTCATTGGGTTCGTTTACCTATTGGCTGGGAGTATAGGTTCCATCATGATTAGTGTTTTGGGGTCTTGACAAATTTGGTGTCAGAGCTCTAGGTTCATCGGTCTCATAAGTACAAGAGCAATGTCTAGTAGAGTCTTGTAGATAAGTATGATGACATCCATATTTATCTTCGAGAGGCTATAAAACATTTAGGAAACTTACACTTTTACATTCTATGTCGTGCAAATTTGCTTCTGTTAAAATTCTAACCTTGTCTCATTCTCTCACTGATAGTGAGAACTCTTGCATCTCCAAGTGGTGATCAGGAGCCTATTCATACACCTGCTTCCGGTGCTACTATGTCGGGTAGAGGCAGGGGGAGGACGAGGTTGAGGAAGAGGCCGCACTACAGGACATGTGGGAAGGCAAATATCAACAGCCACCCGGGGCCCTGCTAGGGCAGTACCTCTTGACTCAAATGTGATTCACGAGGATATGCAGGGTCATGTTGGGGAATATAGACCCTCTCAAGCTCCACCTGGTTTTATTGCCACTCTAGTGCTTCAGGATACTTTGGTTCATACACTAGGATTCCTAGGAGGGATGGCTCAAGCATGAATAGTGCTACTCCCTTCTAATGGTTCACAAACTCAAATTGGAGGCCAAAATCCAGATCAGATGGTTGCTCCAGGTTCTCAGACTCTGGGTACTCAGCCAGCTGCGGCTACAACTCCTCATTTTTACAGTATGGCATTGCCAGGTGTTATACCACATTTGGCTAATAGACCTGCTATGACCATGGATGAGCAGAAGATATTCGGAAGGTTCATGATGGTGAATCCTCAAACTCACATAGGTGGCATAAATGAGGATGCACACGAGTTTATAGTCAGTTGTCATCAGAGATTGCACAATCATGGGTTAGTTGAGTCTCGTGGAGTTGACTACACGTCGTTTCAGATGATTGACCCTACCAAGTAGTAGTGGAGAGATTATATTAGTAGCAGGCCAGCTGGATCACATTCACTTTCATGGAGTCAGCTTACTCAGGTATTTCTAGATAAGTTTGTTTCACGCAGTGAGAGGGAGTGTAAAAGGGCTAAGTTCGAGACTTTACAGCAAAATGGTATGCAGTTGCAGAATATGAGGTTAAATTTCATGCCTTGGCTAAGCATGCTTTGATGATACTTCCTACCGAGGACGAGAGAGTTAGAAGGTTTGTCAAGGAATTTATCATTCCAATTCGCATGGGAGTTTCTCAGGTTGTTGCTTCTGATGCAACTTTCCAAAGATTGGTAGATGCTACAAAGGGGTTAGAGATGATTTGACGTGAGGGATTTGAGCAGCGTGAGGGCAAGAAGGCCTATCATTTGAGTGATTATTGTAGTGTTCCACCAAGGGGTCGAGGTTACTTGGGGAGGGGTCATCACTATCAGTCTAGCAGAGCTATCTATGTTGCTATGCCATCGTCAAGAGCTGATCATGTTAGGCCTAATACCTCTAGCTCAGCGCATTCTTCTCAAGGTTCATCTTCTAGATTCTCAGGTCGTGGAGGGTATACTGGTCATTCTAGTTCCTCTCATCATCCTACTCCTCGTTGGGGCTATTTTGAGTGTGGTGATATGGGACATTTTGTGAGAGACTGCCCCAGGATTGGTCGTGGTAGTTCACATCATGATTCTCATGCTTTGACTTTCAAGTCTACACAACCTTCGACTGAGGAGGTGCATAGAGTGGCAAAGATAGTTCTTATTCGAGTAGAGGTTGTACTTATTCTAGTCGAGTGGTCATGGAGGTTTCCAACCTGCGGGTGGTTGTGCCCAGTGTTATGCTTTTATAGGTAGGCCAGAGGCAGAGACTTCTGATGCTGTTATCATAAGTATTATTCCAGTTTTCCATCGATCAACTACTGTATTATTTGACCCAGGTTCTACCTACTCTTATGTGTCCATATATTTTTCTTCGAGCTTGGATATGCTATGTGAGTCTGTTGATTTTCCAGTATATGTTTCTACTCCTGTTGGGGATTTAGTAGTGGTAGATCAGGTGTATCGATCATGCATAGTTACTTTGATGGGTTATAACACTCAGGTGGATTTGAAGGTGTTAAATATGGTAGACTTTGATGTTATTCTAGGGATGGATTAGTTGTCTCCTTACCATGCTATTTTGAATTGTCATACCAAGGTATGCCTGGGATTCCTACTATAGAGTGGAGAGGTTTTCTTAGTTATGCTCCAAAAAGGGTGATATCATTTCTTAGGGCTCGTCGACTAGTAGAGAGAGGATATTTGGCTTACTTAGCATATATTCGAGATACCGGCATAGAGACTCCTATGCTTGAGTCTATTCCAGTAGTGAGTGAGTTTCCAGAGGTCTTTTTGATAGACCTGCCAGGTATTCCACCTGATCGTGACATTGATTTTTGTATTGATCTAGAACCAAACACTCAGCCTATTTCTATTCCACCTTATCGTATGGCACCAGTCAAATTAAAAGAGTTAAAAGAGCAGTCGCAGGATCTTTTGAGCAAGGGATTCATTCGGCCAAGTGTATCTCCTTGGGGTGCTCCAGTCTTGTTTGTGAAGAAGAAGGATGGATTGATGCGAATGTGTATTGACTATCGGTAGTTGAACAAGGTAACAATTAAAAATAAGTACCCAATACCTCATACGGACGATTTATTTGATCAACTTCAGGGTGCTTCTATTTTCTCCAAGATTGACTTGAGATCCGATTATCATCAATTGAAGATTAGGGCAGAGGATATTCCTAAGACAGCCTTTCGGACACGTTATGCCCATTATGAGTTTCTGGTGATGTCTTTTGGGTTGACTAAAGCTCCAACAATATTTATGGACTTGATGAATAGGGTGTTTAGATCGTACTTAGATTCTTTTATTATTGTCTTCTTAAATGATATATTGATATATTCCCACAGCAGAGAGGAGCACGAGAATCATTTGAGGATTGTACTTGGAATTCTGAAAGAGAAGACGCTCTATGCAAAATTTTCAAAGTGTGAATTTTGGCTTAGCTCGGTCATATTCTTAGGACATGTGGTGTCCAAAGAGGGTATTGTGGTAGACCCTAAGAATATTGAGGCAGTTCGAGATTAGGCCAGACCTTCTTCAGTTACTGAGATTCAGAGTTTCTGATGCTTTGCAGGTCATTATCGAAGATTTGTAGAGGGGTTCTCATCCATTGCTTCTCCCTTGACTAGATTGATCCAGAAAGGTGTGGATTTCCAATGGTTTGATGAATGTGAGGTAAGTTTTCAAAAGCTTAAGACCTCATTGACTACGGCTCCAATATTGACTCTACCCATCGAGGAAGAGAATTTTATTGTATATTGTGATGCTTCACGAGTTGGTCTTGGTTGTGTATTAATGCATAAGGGGAAGGTGATAGCTTATGCGTCGAGGCAATTGAAAGTTCACAAGAAAAACTACCCTACTCATGACTTGGAGTTGGCCGCTGTAGTGTTTGCATTGAAGATTTGGAGGCATCATCTTTATGGTGTGCATTGTGAGGTGTTCACAGATCATCATAGTCTCCAATGTATATTCAACCAGAATGATCTCAATTTGAGAGAGCGGAGATGGCTAGAGTTACTTAAGGACTATGATATGACTATCCTTTATCATACAGGTAAGGCAAATATGGTGGCAGATGCCTTGAGTCCAAAAGCAATAAATATGGGTAGTCTGGCGTTGTTATAGGTTGGAGAGCGTCCTTTGGCTAGGGATATTCAGTCTCTAGCCAATAGCCTTGTGAGGCTGGATATTTCAGAATCTGGTAAGATTTTGGCTTACATGGAGGCATGCTCATCCTTATTAGAGCAAATTTGGGATCAACAATTTGAGGATGATAATTTTCGTAAAATTTGAGACAAAGTGTTAAAAGGCGAATCCAAGGAGGCAATTCTTGATAGTGAGGGAGTTTTGAGGATAAAAGGTCGTATTTGTGTTCCTCGCACTGGTGATTTGACTAGGTTGATTATGGAGGAGGCCCATAGGTCAAGGTATTCTATTCATCCAGGGGCTATTAAGATGTATCGTTACTTGAAGCAACATTATAGGTGGTGTCATATGAAGAGAGACATAGCAGATTTTGTATCTCGTTGTTTGAACTATCAGCAATTGAAGTATGAACACCAAAAGCCTGGAGGTGTGACTCAGAGGATGCCTATATTTGAGTGGAAGTGGGAGCGTATTGCCATGGACTTTGTGATGGGGTTGCCATGAATATTGGGTAAGTTTGATGCCATATGGGTCATAGTGGATCGATTGACCAAGTTTGCACACTTTATACCAGTTCACACTAGTTATAATTCAGAAAAGTTAGCCAAGATCTATATTAGAGAGTAGTTTGCTTACATGGGGTGCCTATTTATATAATTTCAGATCGTAATACACAATTTACTGCTCACTTTTGGCGGTCTATGCAGAAGGAGATGGGTACTCAAGTGGATCTTAGTATAGCCTTCCACCCTCTGACTGATAGTCAGTCTGAGCGTACTATTCAGGTTCTTGAGGATATGTTGTGAGCTTGTGTTATTGACTTTGGTGGTCATTGGGATCAATTTTTACCATTAGCAGACTTTGCATACAATAATAGTTACCATTCAAGCATTGAGATGGCACCATTTGATGTATTGAATGGTAGGAGATGTTGATCTCCTGCTGGGTGTTTTGATGCATTTGAGGTTGGGATGTGGGGTACAGATTTGTTGAGGGAGTCCTTGGACAAGGTCAAATTGATTCAAGATAGGCTTCTTATGGCTCAGGGTAGGCAAAAGAGTATGCGGATAGAAAGGTTCGCGATTTGGAGTTCATGGTTGGAGAGAAGGTTCTATTGAAGGTTTCACCCATAAAGGGTGTGATGAGATTTGGAAAGAAGGGTAAGTTGAGCCCAAGGTACATTGGACCTTTTGAGAGTGTTGAGCATTTGGTGAGGTTGCGTACCAGTTGGCTTTGCCACTTGCATTGTCTGATGTTCACCATGTATTTCATATCTCGATGCTAAAGAAGTATCATGTGGGTGGTGCTCATGTGATCCAATGGGATTCGATATTACTTGATCAGAATTTAACTTATAAGGAGGAGCCGATAACCATCTTAGATAGACAAAGACGAAAGTTGAGGTCGAAAGAGATTGCTTCGGTGAAGGTTCAACGGAAGAATCGTCCAATTAAGGAGTCTACTTGGGAGGCAGAGTCCAACATGCGTGCTAGATATCCTCATCTTTTCGAAGCTCCAGGTACTTTCTTCTACCTTATATTCAAGGACGAATATGATATTTAGTTGTAGATAATGTAATGAACCGTTAAGTCATTTTGAAAATTAGTCCTATTGATTTCCTAAAAGATTTATCTCGTAAAACTTTAGTGAGTATTTTGGACTATTTAATAACTTAGACCATTTAATTTATGGGTAAGTCTGAATAACTAATATAAGTGGTGGGCTAAATGTCAATTGGTTTAAAAATCTTATACCACTTTGTACATGTATTTTTTTAAAAATAGATTAGGGCAATAAATATGTCACTTTTAGTAATTGATTTAATTAGGAAATAAAGAGCAGAAGAGAGGGGTTTGGAATCGGCGAGAAATAGCAGAACCAGGTAATTGCTAATCCAATTATTGAATGTAGCATATGATATAGGATGAGGATTAATGTATATATTACTATGTTGATGGTGCTGTCATGCTTGAGCATAATTAATAAGAAAAGAAAAGGGGACAAAGAAACCCACTACTGATATGCCTGTGTGGTTACTGAAATATTACTATAGGTCCAATTATACGTTACAATTAGGAGATTTGGAATCACTGGAAAGTTACGTTCTTCGAGGTTATCTTTTTCGCTAGTTTGAAACTCATTTGTTCGAGGTAATCCCAAAAGAAAATTTTAGATAAGGTAGGTAGGTTGATGATTCCTAAAAATTGTGTATTTGGAGTAGTTAGTGTTTTCATGTTTGGTTTAGAATTTTGGGACCCTATTTCTTTATAATTTTTGACTTAATCCTAAGATTGAAGTTTGAGAAATTTGACTATGGAATTGGTTGGTTTTTGGGTCTAGGCTAGTCGTATAGTAATATGGTATTGCTAGTTTCCAAATCTTATTGTGAATTCTTATTTGAATAGATCATGGTGTTACAGACTCTATTCAAAAGAAAAAAGACAAAATCTTGAGGATTTGTGACACGTGTTTGGAAATTGAGATATGTTAAGACTTTTAGACTTTGTTGAAGGGCGTTTTTCTAATTCAAGACTAAAATAATGAAATAGAGAATAGATAAGGGTGAAAGACAGGGGTCTCGTACCAATGGTGTGACGGGCATTGGTGCGAGTATCGGTGTTATAAAGGGAAAGTTTATTACCATAGATGATGGATTGTATTTCAATAATGCCAAAGCATATGGGCATTAGCTGATGCAGTATAACGTAGTTTCTTTATGTGATTGTGTTCCTTTATTGAACTCGTATATTTGTGATAGTTGAAGTAACTACATGTTGTACTAATATTTGTTGTATTGTGATGCATCACCATCCCCTATATTATTGATGTTATATTGTGCATATGGATTGACATAAGATTGAGTATGTGT
This sequence comes from Solanum clarkiae, assembly GCA_011800125.2. Classification (NCBI taxonomy): domain Eukaryota; kingdom Viridiplantae; phylum Streptophyta; class Magnoliopsida; order Solanales; family Solanaceae; genus Solanum; species Solanum clarkiae. The sequence goes on from JAABOM020000001.1 coordinate 8,554,248, forward strand.
TGATATCACTGTTATAATCTAAATTGGGCACGTAGAGATCGTCTGTGCTAGGGATGGTTGATTGTATGATAGTGCGTTGAGATCATCCGTACAGACACGTAGAGACTGTTCATGTCGCTATATGGACCTCACGAGTCCGCCATGGGTCTCAAACCCTTGACGTATTTCTGAAAGGTATTGTGTATATATGATTTAGATATGACTTGGCATTTGAAGTATATCATTTCATGGTGTTACGTTGTATCTCATTGTACTCTTCATTCTTGTAACTGTGCTTCATTGGTGTTTGACATCATGTGATATTCGATTACTCTTATTTGATAACATTTGATTGTTAAGTATAGTACAGACTTATAAAATTAGAAGATGATATTTTTATATATATACTCCTGTCACTACTTCATTGTTGGTCAATGAGACATACTGGGTACATGTGGTTTCATACTCATACTACACTTGTTGCACTCTTTTGTGGTGCAGATTCAATTCCGAGTACGAGCGCATCCTGTGGAGCTATTTGAGTCCAAGCTTGGATTATCCTAGAGTTGTGGTGAGTTGCTTGACTATTCTGCAGTCCACACCTCCCTCTATCTCATTAGTTATTTTGTTTCCTTCATATTCAGACAGGATATTTCTTATGTTTAGACTTGTCATTTTAGTTCTAGACTTGCTTCATAGTTTTAGAAGCTCTTGTACTTATTGCACCAAGTCTTGGGTGGTATTTTATTTTTTCACATTTCATACTTATAAGGGACTTAATGTTGAGGATAGTCGTTGTTATCTATTGTTCACTTTGTTTATTACGTTGATTATTAACTCATTGGGTTCGTTTACCTATTGGCTGGGAGTATAGGTTCCATCATGACTCGTGTTTTGGGATCGTGACAATTACGCTTTTGAAATTCATCTTTTTTGTAAATTGTAACCTACGGAATAGATGGAAAAACATAAATCATAATTGGATGATCTCTATGCATATATATCATATAAATCAATTCTATAATCTTGATGAAAAAAAGAAAAGAAGAAGAGCTAATGAAATTATATCGACAGTGAATATGCCAATGCAAATATATAAAAGGTGGTTCAAGGAGTTTGTTTTCATATCAAATAGTATAATGTTTTTGAAACTCAATATACAGAATCAGACAATTAAGTTAATCAACTCCTATTCTAATTGAAATTCTTATAGAAAGAAAGCTCAATTAGAATATGATAGATTATCGTATGTGCAATTTAATCAAAATGGAATTCCATTCAGTTTTAGATAAAAATATTTTGAATATAACTTTTTTCTTTCCATATATTTTAGTACTCCTTAATATAAATATTTTAAAGATAATTAATTAATAATTGGAAAAAATGGTGAAAAGACAATTTTGTCTAAAGCAAAATCTTTTAATGAAGGAAAAGAAGTTCAAACAACATTACTAAGGATCTTCACACTTTTAATATAGTATAGATAAATTTACGTTATTTATACTTAGAATAATTTTATGTATTGTTGAAGTAAAGAGCAAGTTCTTGTTTTGATGAAGGATGAGTGTTTGACTTCTTTTCACCACATGGATGAAGCATAAGGGATCATACACACATGATTTTCACTGTATGATGAGGCTGCCGATTTAGTAATTAAAATTTCTTCTCACATGACTTAGCATATGAGAGTATATTGTTTGTTATTTTCTGTCTGGTAGCTAAACAATAGAAATATGACAAGTGTATAATGAATAATTTCATTCCTTCTTGGCAAATGCAAATGCACAATTTAAAAGAAGTTTATGCAAATGCACAATTTAGTACTGACTGTGCCTCATTGGCAACTGGGCAAATAAAACAACCTAGTGCACAATTGATAGCAGACTTTGCATCCTTCATGGCAGCAATACAAGGGAAAAGCCCTCAGAGGTTCAGAAATCAGCCACCAAAGCCAACAATTTCATCTCAGAAACTTGGGCATAATGATCATAAACTTGCTAAACCACAACAATTCAAAGTAAAGAAGAAAGACAATCCAAATATCAATTGTACCTACTGTGGAAAGATAGGGAAGATTGCTACAGACACATTGGCTTTCCAGATTGATTTTAAGTTTACTAATCTAAAACCTTTTCAGGCACAAGTGAGAGGAAATATAATTCTCAGTCAAAGTTTATGTTTGATGCTAGTTTATTTTCTATTCCTAAAGGAAGCAATTCCAGTGTAATGACCCATTAGGTCACTTTGAAAATTAGTGCTCTTGATTTCCTACAAGATTGTCTTGAAAAAGAAAGGTGGGTCTATGAGGATGTGTATAGATTACAGACAGTTAAATAAGGTAACTGTCAAGAACAAGTACCCTCTTCCCCGTAT
>JAABOM020000001.1:8572429-8588369 GCA_011800125.2 Solanum clarkiae
CCTCACGGATTTGTTTTTGGGCATCTCCCAAAAGGCCTCATACTAATGGGATTGGGTTCACCTATTTAAGTTGGTCAGTTTGACCTTCCACCTCCAATGTGGGAGGGAAGAGTTTGCACATCCCCACAGTTATATATAGAGAAAAATTGTCTACATTGGCATGTAAGATAGAAGCCTTGAAAAGTCTTAGACAAGTATCATTCAGCAGCCTGACAAATATGAGATTATCCCTGTGCAATCCATGCTAGATCTAACCAACTGTCCATCCTACCTCCTCTGCTTTTTTGACAGCTCATCTTTGTCTCAGTAGAGTCTTTTGGTGGCACGTTTCAATCCTCTTCCCTATTACTTAGAAAAAGTTAGCTACCGGTTCAGGTACAAGATACTATCATTATCGCCCGAACAATTAGACATCCAACCCGTAATTGCAACGAGCCAATTGCAAGAGCGGAGCTCTACCAACTGTACTAGAAAGATACAAGTGCTTTCTAATTTTTTGCATATGGCATAAAAGTTAAAATCACCATTTAGTTCTAGCTGGCTTAGTTTTATGCCTAAGTAGTTCATTGCCAAACAACTCTTAATATAATAGTTTCCCTTGAAACAATCTTTGTATGGTGTCAAGTTTCTCCCTGGATAAGTACAATTTTTTTGTGAGGAGTCATTACACATTGATATCTTTCAGTTGTACTTTGAGTTTCTTAAATTTTCGTCAAACATTAATTGAGTATTCATTCTACAATCTCATCTTGTAATGACATTTATGCATTGCTCAGACAACTATGAGGTAAATAGTAATTGGATCTTCACTACAGAGTGTATGAGTTACCTCTTTACCTCAACACTGCTAGTATTAAGATGAGACTTCCAAAGAAGCCAAATTCTGCCATTTAGAGATCCAGTGTAAATTGTGAAAAACATTTTCAACTTTGAGCCCTTTTTACACAATACATTGTGCTCTTGGTTCCTTCACCTTTTTGTTTCATAATTAGGATATAATTGGATAGTATATATACGAGAATCATTAAATACGATAAATTATATAGTGTAGATGTGAGAATATTCTCTAATCCCTTTAATTAGAAAGTTAGCAGATTGTGTAATAATTTATTAGTTTCTTTTCTTATTTACATTACTTGTAAAATCCCATCAACTTGAGGAAACAATTAATCAACAAAATTCTCAACATCTCTTCTCTCTTTTCTTTTAATTTCCTATGGTATTAGAGCTACAGGGTGTTTTTGTCTTCTCTCAAAATTTTTAGATAACAAAAACTAAAAGTAATATAAAGGAGGGATTCATCAATTGGTTGCTAATCAACCTTATCAGAAAATTGTAGAGTCTCGCCATTCTTTTTCTTCGAATTATTTAAATTCTATCTAAATTCCTTTCTTCCCTTCTTTTTGTTGTTTACATCTAGCTAGTTCTTTCTTTATTTCACATATCGATCAAAGACTTTTACTTCTTTGATTCATTAATACTTTTTTTTTTTTTTACCAAAAAATGACTCATAACCAAACTGATAATTATGCTATGAAAATCAAATTATTAAGTTAACTGTTGCCTCTACACTATCACTTGCAATTACTACAGTAAAGTTAGATGGTAGTTATAATTCTTATGCACATACTCCTTAACAAAATGGATTTGGTGAGCAAAAAATTTAGAAATCTAATTGAAACAGTTAGGATACTACTCATTCATAATCTTGTCCCTTTATGTTTTGGGGTGATGCCATTATTGTTGCTTCTTATTTAATCAATCATATGCCTTCATCTATTTGCAGTACTAGAGTCCACTCTCAATCCTCTATCCAGACCAAAATTTGTTTCCTCTTCTTCCACGTGTGTTTGGTTGCACCAATTTCATTAATAACCTTACCATTTGAAAAGATAAACTTCAGTACAAGGCTTTTAAATGTGTCTTTCTCAGGTATTCTCAACTACAAAAAGGTTACAAATGCTTTGATCTATCTACCAATAAGTACTTGATTTTTGAAGATATTATCTTTTTTAGTACTTCTCCACATTTTTCTCCTGATACAGAAAATCAAAAGGTCATATCAATTTTTTCATTTCTAACCATTCCAACCCCAGCTCCACCTCCGACCCTTAAGATTTATTTACAAAGACCTCAACCTTAGTCTGAACTTGATAGTCTAGTTAGTATTTCTAATTCATATATAAGTACAAAAAGCAATCCTAATGACTCATTACTTACTCTAACAATGTCTTTTTACTTTGATCAGACACTTATCAGATGATCTTTTCATTTTACTTCTCAAAGGTACTAGAACTATTGCTAATCAAACTCCCATTTATGCTAAATTAAGTTATCACTGTCTGTCACTTCCACATTATTCCTTGATTACTAGCTTATCAACAGTCAAAGTTCCCAAGAATGTGGCAGAAGCACTAGTTCATCCTAGTTGACATCACACTATGATTGAGGAGATGACTGTTGTGTATGATAATGGTATTTGGGAGTTTGTTCCTTTACCCGAAGGAAAAATCATAGTTGGTTGTCGTAAGGTACTCACAACTAAGGTAGGTTCAGATGGAACAATTGATAGTGTCAAAGCGAGACTGGTTGCTAAGGGATACAAGATTTATGACATCGATTATAGAGATACTTGCTTACCAGTTGCCAAGATTGCTTATGTCCGTATTCTCATTTCTATGGCAGCAATGTATCATTGTCCTCTTTCTGTTGGACATCAAAAATACATTCCTACATGAAGAACTTCCTGAAGAGGTATATATGGAGCAACCATTTTGTCACTTAGGGGAAGTTTAGACTAGTTTGTAAATTTCGTCAATCTCTCTATGGTCTCAAGAAGTCTCGCAAAGTATGGTTTTGTCATTTTTGAGTTGTTGTCCAATAGTTTGGAAGGATCCAAAAAGAAGCTGATCACTCCATATTCTATAGGCATTCATCTCGTGGCGAACATATCTATTTAATTGTTTATGTTGACGAAATTATTATCGTAAGATATGATCATGAAGGTATTGTTCAACTCAAACAACACCTCTCAAGTCACTTTCAAACGAAGGATTTGGGGAAGCTGAAAATACTCTCTAGGAATTGAAGTGGTACAATTCAGCCATGGTATTGCTAATACACAAAGGAAATATGCCTGAGACATTTTGGAAGACGTTGTATGTTAGATTGCAAACATGTAGATAGTCCTATTGATCCAAGTACTAAGCTTATTCCAGGACAAAGGGGAGCCTCTAAAAAATCCTAGCAGATATCGGAGACTTCCAGTACTAAGCTTATGGGCCTGATTACCCTAATATTCCAAGTAGAGATGATCATGAAGGGCTGAATGACATGTAGTTGCCAACACTATCAAAAAACACTTGTTGCCTCACATCAGTAGTTTTTTCCAGGAGTGTGTTCAGCCACAATCTGTTTGCCATCCCTCTGATGGGGTTGTGATTCACTTCGATTGACATTTCAGATTTTAGTGTTAGTTTCCCAGTATTGATATGTTCTGAAGTTGTGAAAGGTATAGAAGTAATAGTCTAGGTGTACTAGAGCTTCCCCTGAGTCTCTTGGAAGAGGAATGAGTTGACGCGGCACAGTTACCACTTTCTTTTTTTTTTGGTAAGACTTCTATTTCATGTTCCTTTTTTTCTTCTGCATAGGCACCGGTGCTTCATAATGAGGGTTCCCAGGAAACAGCCTCTCTACATCTATAAGGTAGTGGTAAGATCTGCGTACTTTCTACCCTCCCTAGACCCCACTTGTGGGATTCCACTGTTGTTGTTGTTGTTTATAGGCACTGGTGCTTCATCCTCCTGGATGTTATGCTTCTCAGTTTCTCTTTGATGAAAACACACTGTATCATCATGCACATATCTGCAGCAGTTGTTACAGTATTTGAGCCTCCAATCATAGTCTACTCTCTGCTCACATGGTCCTGATGGGGCCTCAATTGAATAACCTCGAGTAAGGGTCATAAGACATCCACTTCAATCATAATTCTGGCATGGGAGATTTTCTCAGAGTTAGTGGTAAAGCTATCCATATATAGAGGCCTCCCCATTGCACTCTCCACTGACCAATATCCCATAGGCAACCCATGTAACTTCACCTATAGTGGGATTAGACTCAAAGTGTCCAGATCGATATCAAAATCCAGCTCCCATTGTTTGAGTTTAACAAGCTTATTGTTATAGTAATATGGTCCAGATTTAAGTACCTTTTCCTCATCCTTATCAGACTAAACTTTAAAGGTATAGTAACCTTCATCCAAAATTTCTTTCTTGATATACGTAGCTATCCATTTGTTTCTTATAAGGCGTATTCCCTATAACATAACCAATTGACTCCCAATTTTTTATTTGTGCTTTAATATCATCTTCCTCAATCGTGGAAGCTAATACCCTGCCTTTCGTAATCAGAGGAACATATCTAGCTTAAGAATTTACCATCACTGCGATTTGTTCACACAATCTCAGAAGTAGGTGTAGATGGTTGGAAGAAAATAGTTCACATTGTTTTGTTTGTTCCTAACTCGGACTACAGGTGAACCTCCTCCTCGAGACTGCTAGTATCATTCTTCTTTGGTATTACCCGAAATCTCCCAAAGGTTGACAATGGAAGCCGTCATGGAATTCCAGTTGCTGGAATAATAAGTGTGTGAGTTGGTGGAGCTGGCGTTGTTGATCAGTGATGGGTCATCATCATTCCACAGGCACATTAGCATCCATGCTATTGGTGCCAAAAATGCGCCCTTTCCTGCAGCACACATCTTAAACCCCGCAAAATGGCCTAGCTTAATAGGAATATATTAAGGGTTTTCCGGAAACAGTATCTCTATCTCTATGAGGTAGTGGTAAGATCTGCATACATTCTACCCTCCCCAGACTCCACTTGTGGGATTCCACTGGGTATGTTGTTGTTGTTTGTTTGTTCTTTTTATACAAAAACCGCTAGCTAGGTTAATTGTTTCTTCCATATACTTGAGATTTGGTGGAGAAAGATATCCGGTGTGTAAGATTTGGTGGAGGAAGATATCTAGTATCTATTTTGCTGAAAGATAACAAGTATTGAGTAGAATAGTGAAATGGCACGTTTGTTTAAATTGAATTTGATCAACAATATCATTTCACAACTTTTTATGAAGCTAATATATGTTTGTGTTGCTATAGATCTTTGAATTTGCTCAGCACTATCCTGGACTCTCGACGCTTAAGAGCACTGACTTGTCTGCTGCAAGTTGGATGGCTGCTGCTTGGTACATATATATTGATCTTCTTAGTCTTTATGTTTTTCCTTTGATAAATCTAGTGAAAGATAATACAAAAATGCTTTCTTTCTCACATGTTTAGTCAGTTTATTTACATATCTAAGTTATTGCCTTATATCATTACTAGGTATCCAATCTACCATGTTCCAATGAAAGGAATTACTAAAAATGTTTCCACAAGCTTCCTTACCTACCATACATTGTCATCATCTTTTCAAGGTATGTATTTTACTCTGTTGTAGCAGTTGAACCTAAACTTGTATTTTGTTTTAAATTATACACATTGACAATGTAAGAATTTTTCAGTATCACTCTACTTTAATCGATGCTTTATTAGTAGTCGCTTTCCTTTCTTTTCTTTTTTCTCTTTTTTTTTTCTGTTTTTTCCTTTTTCATATCTAGTATCTTCTGCTTATGGGGCTTGAGTTTTGAGATGAGAGTTCTCCGGAAATAGCCTCTCTATCTCTATAAGGTAGTGGTAAGGTCTGTATATATTTTACCCTCCCAGACCCCACTTGTAGGATTTCACTAGGTATGTTATTGTTGTTGTACTCTACTTTAATCGACAATTTTCTATATTTTCCTTTATGTTGGTCTTTTCTACTCATCATCTCACCTTCATCGCAGTGTAGTAATTATAACTAAAGTTCCCAAAAGTATCTTCCTTTTTTCCAAATTTATAAGGAATGAACTTGTGAAATTAAACATGTAACTAGCTATCTTTTGTTCCACCTAATTGACTAAGTGATTTACCTTTTGTTTTCATCAGATGCTGAAGAAGAGGAAACTTATGGAGAAAGGAAGGGTGAGAGCGGAATTCATCTCAGTCCGTTTGGTTTGGCTGCATACAGGATGCAGAATGATGTATGGCTAAACACTCATACACAAAAAGACTATGAAAAACTATGTGATCTTCAGAGTGCTGCAGATTCATGGCTGAAGCAGCTTTCCTATAGCCACCATGACTTCAATTTCTTTACTGCACATGCTAACATGGAGCATGCAGGTTACTCATTATGAACTCATTCACAGCCTCCGCCGTCGTTCTTGATATGTTTTTTAGATGGTTTTCTTCAAGAAACTGAAACTGATGTACGCTCTTTGACTTCATTTGATGGTGGAAAAATGTTAGGTTACTTTCCTTTGTGACTTGGGAGTATTTCAGTCTTTATGCCAAAACAGTTATAGTGCTTAGTAAACATCTGACGCAGCTCTATATATTAACAAGTACTAAAACTTTAGGCCTAGGCCTTGATTTAACCAGCTAATTTAGACTTGGGCATTACAGTTGCTATCATTGCTATCTCTCAACAGAGTGTCTGCGAAGAATCGTTTGAATTTCAATGAATAACGAGTCTGTACCTTTATTTTTCTTCACTCAAGTACTTGGCTTTTATCGATATCAAGTATGACGACATGATTTATATCTAAATCACACGTTGCATGTGCTCTTATCACTATGTCGAAACCTTGTGAATGTTTATCGTTCAATCTTATTTTCCAAAGAAAAAAAAATCCCACATAGGAGTATTGGTTGCCAAAAGTCTTCCCAAATACATATAATATCTCTACCACCACCACCAACCCCTTTTTCTCTTTCCTAACCTCCCTTCCGCTGACTCTCAACTTTATTCCCTTCGGCCTAACTATAAAATCTTTGGAAACTGGCCAGTGGCGATAAAAAGGAAAGATCTGGGGGCATGTTCTATACGGAGGGAAATATTTTCCAGAAATGTTAACCAATCTTTTCATATTCGATTAGTCAAATTTTTTTGAAAATATTTTGTTTAGAAAGACAAGTTCCTTAAAAAAAAAGAGAGAAAAAAAATGACATTCTTAGTGAAAATAGGAAAATAAAGTTACACAAGTAGCATTGATTGTGAGGACTCTACTCTATAATACACTTCATCTTTACCCTATAGTCCCCATCCTCACCATCGCTCACCCCCCATCCTTAACCCTACCTCTCATGATTAAAAAAGGTAACTCGGTGTACTAAGCTCTTCCTATCCATGGAATTCATGAAACAATTGACTATAATAATCTAGATAAAATACATTTAAAAAAACCCTTGAACTTCACAGCAAAACTTACTTTAGTAGTTTAATGGGCGTTTAAACCCTCCCCCCTCCCCCCAAACAATTTTGAAGTGAATTAAATACCACCCTCAAATTATAATACCACTCTCACATGCCACATCATATCCATGTAAGCACCACATCATAGTCAGCTAAGCACCACATCATAAAAAATAAATCACCCATTTCAATAACCGACCTTCCTGGAACTCCTTGATAGAGTTTAGGAGGCTAGTATTGGACTGGAAGGAATGGAGAATGAGAGCCCTAAAATCTGAATGGCCACACCACATAGGCTCCAGTCTAAAAGGCTTAGGTAAGTGATGGCAAGTTCTGGCTTTGAGAGTAATAAGAAGAGAGCAGTGGTCAGACTTAATCCTAGGGAGGTGGGTTACAATAGAGTTAGGGAATTTCTTTATCCAGAGGGCATTAGCTACATATTTGTCTGATCTTCCCAAAAAGAGTTGGGTTCCATACCTATGTCTCTTATTAGTCTAGATGTATTTTTGACCTTTGAAACCTTAGTCCACTAGTCTATAAAACCTTGGAGGCAGTTCAAGAAATGTTTGGTCCTACTTTTGCTAACAGTATTTCCCCTTAGTTTTTCACTAGCATGGATTACTTCATTAAAGTTCCCCGCAACTAACCAGTCAATATCCTGAGTCTTAGACATACAATATAAATCATTCCAGAGGCTCAGTCTATCTTGAAAATCAGTGCGAGCATAAATAGCAGAAAATGTCCAATTATTAGTTTCAAGGATTACCTTTTCTAAGACATGAATTCCTTGATGTGTGATGGAAATGCTATCCAATTTCAAGAGATCCTCCTTCCACATGATGACAATGCCATCAATAAGTCATCGACAGGAGATTGGATGTGAGCATCAAATTTCAATGCCTCTATCAGGTGCTTGTGCTCAGTCATTTTTGTTTCCAACAGAACAAGTAAGGCTGGTTTGTGAGTCTTGGCCAAGGCCTCAAAGTGTTGCCAAAGTATGGCACTATTCGCCCCTCTGGAATTCTGTATGTTAAAGTTTATTATTGTTTGATTTTGTGTGTACTCCTGAACCTTTTTCCCCTTCTCTGACACGTGGCTTTACCAAATTCAAAGCCACTGCTATTGGAGTATCGCTCTTTTTGTTCCTAATGTTCAGAGCACAGGATGTCAACTGACTCGATCATTGAACCAGAATCACGGAGAAAATCGATTCCTCGAATTCGTTGATCAGTAACTTCTCCAAAATGTAGGCTTCAGGGAGTCATTCTTTTATGCTTGCCAATAGCTCCTCCATTTCTTTGTTGCTTTGCCTTAGCAACTCTAAGGTTGACATTTCGGCTTCTCTTTATGGGTTTCTTGTTGTGGTTCCTTCTTGGTGTGATGGAGGATTATTCACTGCCATTGGGGCAAAATGTAGACTTTGGTTGTTTGGGAGGTATGGGTAGAACAGGAAGAACGGAAGAGTTAGGAAAGTGTGTCCTACTAATGCCCCAACTCCAAAGAATTTGTTGAGTTGATCTTCCTCACCATTTCGAACCTTCTTAGTATCTGCTCCCAGATTCTCATCCCCAGTACCTCTATTGCATGGTTCAGGCCCTCTTTGACAATTTGGGCCAAGTAAGTTGGGTCTTGCACTAGGATTGTCACTGGCCAACCATCCACTATCATGTGAAAAGTAAGTTGTCGATCCCTGAAACCCATATCCAACCAAGAAGTGGGTTGGTGGCCTGGTGGTAGGTGGCACAGCAGCAAGAACAATCAGGGTGGTGGTGCAAGCATTTGGTGGTTGTTCCTGACTTGCTGCCATGGTGGTTTGCTTGTGTGGAAGGGAAAATGTCACTTACCTCTAATATAGGAGGCTTTCCCTTCTCTATGTTGATGAAGATCATTGAAATCTTTTGATGGGACTTCGAAAGTCATGTCATCTACACTAAAGTAATGATTATTTTTTCTAATGTAGTAGAGATCTTGAATCAGAGGAGATGGAGAACAAATGTGTTCATTAAAATCTCCATTGCTGCTAATTTTTTGCACTGGGGTGAGGCCATTCGTGGACTGAGAAGTGGATATGGAATTAATTAGATTTTTATCAAATCTAACAAGATCCTTGTTCGAATTTTGCATTTAGTGAAGGGGAGATCTGCTATTAGTGCCATTAGTGGCATTTAATGCGGGAGCTTGGTTGGTGAATGGTGGTTGAGCGTACGTGGCATACGTACCTTAGATCGCCACTTTGGTTACTCTGTTTGGCCCCTTTGTTTGTCTGGGGCCTTGTCCGCATTTGTGGCTTGCCTGCGCCTAAGTCCTTGTTTGCCTTTATTCCTGACTTGGCCCATTTACCTGTTGTTTATTGGGCTTGCTTTTGGCATGCTTTTTGTTGAGCCCATTTCACCGAGGAAACTTGACAATTTTCTCACGATTTCTCCTCTTCTCATAGTGTGTCTACCGCAATATCCGGTGTGGGGAATTGTGGATCAGCATATTGTGATTTACTTGTACACTTAGGTAGTGTATCCCCAACTTGATCACAAGTTGTGCATAGCATCCCATCCCCCAAACTACCTTTTGTCAATGAGTCCCAATTGTGACTTCACTACGAGTAGGAGTTTCAGGAACTTGCACACAGATTCAAGCATATCTACCCCTCAGATTGGCAGAGGTGCAGGTATCAAGTTTTAGGAGTGTACCTAATTTCTCACCCACTCTTTCTAGGATTTTCCTATCATATAACTCAGTAGGTAGATTAGGCAACCTTGCCTAAATGACAGTGTGGGTTAGTATTGCTGCTTGTGGCACAAGATTTGACTCCTACTTTCGTACCGAGACAACAAACCATGACCCCTCGTTCAAGAGTTTGTTCTTGCTAGCTTCGACATAGAACTTAGCCACGTGGTAAGCATTGCCCAAGTCAATAAAGGTGAGGTACTCCGAAGTCCACAGATCCTGAAGCCTTTTTTTTAGGCAAGTATAGGGAATTTCTTACCAAGACTTTGACAATGACTGAGGAACACCATGGTAAGTATTACCTCTCCTTGTCCTCTTTGGGAAGATGGACAACTCCATCAAGCTGGAAGCTGATGTTATCTTGTTCCATCTCTTAGATCTAGGTGAGAGCATAAGCTTGGCTTAGATTTTTGTTCTTTTCTAGCAGCGCTACCTTAATAGACAGTGCCTTGTTGGACCTCTTTGGTACTCTATCAGATTCAGCCGGATTCAGTGGCTTTAGAAGATCCAGTAGGTGTGATTGGTGATAGTCATCGGACATTGTAGAAAGAGAATTTTTTTTTAATTAGATTAGACTATACAGTTTACTCCTCTTATTTATAACATAATTTTATTTACCTCTAAATAATAGATTTTATATATTTTAAAAAAAGTTAATATATCCCAAACAATCATTTAAAATATTAGTTATATTTTGCTCAATAAAAAGATGTCATGTATATGATTTTAGAAGTTCAATTTTTTTTATTTTTCATCATTTTGTATATTGGTCAATAAAAAAATGTCATGTGTACAATTTTTATAAATCCAAATGTTTTTTTTTATTTTCACGCACTTTCAAGAGAGTGCATTCACTTTCTCTCTTACGTCAGCTCTTAGGAGTGATTAAATGATTTGAAAATTATTAAGGAGAATATTTAAATGCTCGTATAGTTAAAGTAGTGCTAAAGTAAGTGTTGCTGCGAAGTTTAGGATTTTTTTTTGTGTGTATTTACTCAATAATCTATTACACGCATTACCTATATTTCCGCAATAGGTTGTCTCCATGGCTCGAATCCGTGATCTCCTATCACATGACAACAATTTTACCAGTTATGTCAAGACTCCTCTTCATAGCATCTATTTAGATTATATACTAATGCTTTTAAAATAATACTCGCTCTGTCCCATTTTATGTGGCACCCTTTCTTTTTTGGTCCATCCAAAAAGAATATCACGTTATTCTAATTGGAAACAATTTGGCTATTTGGCTTTAAAATTCCCCTTTTACCCTTAATAAAATGAATCTCAACCACACAAATTTCTCAGAATGATTTTAGATCACAAGTTTCAAAAGTCTTATTTTTTTTCTTAAATACTGTATCAAGTCAAAAGGTGTCAAATAAAATGAGACGGAGAAAGTAATATTTTTATGTACCGAACACACTTCTAAAGAACACAAGTGTTTTATGATGAACAGTACTTAAACCAAGAGCCTTTTCAGTCTCGCAGATTTTCCAATCCTATAAAAGATAAATCACGTTGTGAACTGAATCTTCAATGCTGCAATCGTTACTTTAAATAATAATAGTAATTATAAAGTAGGGTGGATATAGTATCAAAAAATTGAAAAATTAAACTGAATCAACTTATCTTTGATTTTTCGATTCGATATCGGTATTCTTTTTTCAGAAGTTCGATTCTTTAATTTGGCGTAGGAATTTCGAAACTTCGATGAGCTGAAGAACCGAACTTTTATTAAAAAAAATTGAAAAAATTATATATAAATATATATTAGACCCAAAAGTTAAAATCATATATATATAAATCAATTAACAATTAAATCATTCATGAAACAAATCAAAGTAGCAACAAATTTGTAATTCACATAATTAACTTGAAATATTATTTTCCAAATTGTCGATTTATGTTATGAAAAAAAATTCGTCTTTGTTCTTGCTTTTCTCAAGCAATAGTTGAAGGTGCAAATTCTTGACAAAGATAAATATAGTTTTTAACCACAATAAGTGTTCCATGGGACCACATTATCACTTAAAATGATTTTAAACTTTTAAGTTTCATATGCTATGATTTTGTCCTCATTTTATTTTTCATTAGTTCACAATGAAAAACCAATTTTAAAATAGTGAATAAAACTGAACCAAAATTTGCTAAAATCGAATATAAACTAAAATTTTATTTCACCTTCCATCTCTCATCAACCTTTCACATCTACCAAAACTAGCATTACAATCCAAGAAAGGATGGAGATCAATCAAAACTAAAACGAAAGGATAAACAAAAGGACCAGCATTCCAATCGCCAAACAAACAAACCTTCATGACTCAATTTAAACATTTGAGCCCCGACTCACGACTTAAAAGTCTATTCGTATGGAAAACTTCATGGTTCTTTTCCAGATTCTGTATGGAAAACTTTCCAATTTATACAAAGAAAATAAGAAAAAAGTTACAAACATGAAACCACAGGCATAATAAGTAAGCATACTTTCAGGTAAACAACTTACATTTCATCTATTGTCACTTTAAGCCAAAGATGATACAAACGGTTATTACCTCATTTCTTTTGTTAAATACTCTCTCCGTCCAACTTTACTTGACCCATGTTGACTTGGCATAAGGATTAAGAAACAGTAAATAATACAGATAAATTACCAAATTATCCTTATTTAATATAAGCCATCTAATTAATTAGGATAAACTAAATCTAACTAAAACAATTTGTGCCAGCTATAAAAACTCCTTGAAGTTTTCACAATTATAAGTGCACAAGACACCTAACCATTTCTTCAAAAGAAATAAAAGCCTTGGGAGGATATGGAGGGATGTATATTCAGCCATTTATTAGGCATTGAAAGATTAACTTTGACTTATAGTAATTCCAGTGTATTAAAAATTTTGATGTAGTATTAAGTAAGGGTAAAATGGGTAGAAATAGGTAAGTTATCCATTTATTTTAGAAAATGGACAAATATTGTTGGACATCCCAAAATAGTATAGGGGTCAAGTAAAGTTGGACGGAGGGAGTAATTTTAGAGGACCCATAAAATTACAACATATTTATCTTTACAGAGAAAGAATTGCAAATCCAGCCATATCAGAAAAGAAGAAAAAATTGCATCTCTGCATTATAAATCTCTCATATTGGTTTATGAAAGGCACATACAAAAAGAAATTGACAATGCAAAGTATTTCAGGACAGACTGGAAAACCAAAAAACTTCAGATAGATATCAAGAAAATCATGTCAATAAAGTTGGAAACTGCATTATACCGCCAACAAGAAAACGTGCGGAAGAGAATCACACTCAACGATATGTATTGATAAAAGCAGTTTGAGGTTTTGGTTCCTCTGTGATAATAACATAAATCCGAATTTAGTATGGACTCATCCTTGAGATAAAGTTGCTAGAATGTCAACGGGAGAGAAAAGGTTTCCACATTTTTCAACTAAGAGAAAATAAAGAACTTAACAACCGTATCACCTAGTAGAACTTGACAATCATTCAATACCAACCTACCACGGAAATGCAAGGAAAGCAAAAGGAGGTTCTGCAAAAATACATATAGCAGATTACAAAGATCAATCTATTTCTCACCTGCAGAGAATCGTTTCACTCTTAATACAAGAATTAGACCACTATGTTGGCTTAAAGTGAAAAAGTTATTTGCCGTAAAACTTCACAGACGCAAATATTTGAAACTATGCAGAATCAAGTTTTACATATAAGAATGTCCCATAATTTTCAATTGGTGATGAACATTTTTATGCTAGAAGAAGAATTACATGTCAAATAGAAAAGTTTCAGAATTAAATCCCTTTTGAGAGAGATTTTTTCCTGTCTACAGTAATCACTTTGCCATTACCTAATAATACTCTTTTCAGCCATTAGATTCAAAACTAAAAAATGTCTGGGATGTATAGTAACATTCAGCACTAGGCTACCCACAAAACTTTGTAAGCTAAATTTTATGATTTTTTTCGATCTTATCATCATTCCACGAGTTCTTGATTATCATGAAGTCTAAGTTGTCCAGAATCTTCACTTTCACTACCGCACCCATGTCGAATTCTTCGAAAATATACTACTTTTGGCGAATCCAACACGCACCTGCTCACACTTTTGAAGAGTCCGAGCAACATAGAGTGAAGCAACTTAACGTTTGGAATTGAAGTAACCTCCTCAATCTCACTTCTTATATGCCAAAACAGACAGCAGACTTAAGAGTTCTACTCCTTTTGTTCCAAATCTCTAAGACATTTAAATTTCGTAAAGTATCATTTGAGCATGCTCATTTAATTGAAAGTAGTAAGACATTGATAAGCTAGTATTATTTGTGGTAGAGTCACGCTAGAGAATCGATCAAATAATCTCACTTCAACATTCATTGTTTCATGATTTGGTATCTCATTCTATACAACCACATACAACATGAAGTAGTATGGGGAAGGTAGAGTGTTTCTGATAGAACTTACCAACAACAGCACACCCAGTGGAATCCCACAAGTGGTAAAATACACGCAGACCTTACCACTGTCTCATAGAGATAGAGAAGCTATTTCCTGGGAACCCAGTTTCCGATAGAACTTGGCTCATGGAAAACAATGCAACGCAGTCGAATAAAAAAAACTAAAATCTATGCTGATCGAGGTACAAGAAATCAACAAATAGTCAAATGAAATCGAAGGACAAGAAGCTACCAAGGGAATATATATATTAGTTGTTCTACATAGGGCGAAAAAAGGGCATCCACAAGGGTTTTATAAAAACATTTTGAGGTAGCCCGGATTGGACACTCTAATTTCATAGAAACACAATCCTTGCCCTAATAAACTGAGGAACATCAGCATACAAAATCAACAACAAGATAAATTTTCAGTGGATTTGAGATTTGGGTTTACAAATAGGAAAAGGAGGCAAGCGCAGCAGAGCTTCTTCTGTCTCAATTGGGTGTGATCTCAGTATCTACACACATAAATAAACAAATCAAAGATGGTTAATTGGGAAGGAATTGAGCAGATGAAATGGCGAAGAGAAGGCTTACTGGGTCTTGAAGAAGTGGCTTAGTGTCATCTTTGGCGGGCCTGAAAGGGGGTTTGGTCACCTTCTTCACCTCGTTTTTCCCATTCTTGTTAGTATTAGTATTACTGCTCATGTTTGATTCCTCGCCTCCCTTCATATCCTATTACTCCTAACACGCCATTCTTGTTAGCTTTTACCTAATTTGAGCACCCACCTTCAATTTATGATTTTGGCTTTAAAAACTACTCCTCTGTTCACTTGTAGTCGTTGAAAATTTCTGACCTTCACTTTTATACATTTTTTGTAAAACTAGTAGTAACGGTATGTATTGTGTCAATTCAAAAATTATGCTCTTTCGTTTTATTTTATATGATATTTTTTAATTTGATATGGTGTTCAAGAATAAGATTTTTGAAATTTGTAATATAAAATTATTCTGAGAAATTTATGTGGTTGAGATTCTTTTCATTAAATGTAAAAGAGAAATTTTAAAGCCAAATTGTTTCCAATTAGAGTAATGGAATATTCTTTTTGGACAGACCAAAAAAAGAAAAATATGTCACATAAAATGAGATGAGAATATAAATAATACTTATTATTAAATAAATATAATATTTATGAAAATAAAATTAAATAAATACTATTAGTTTACTTATGGTTCTTCAATTTTAAAACCATGTTGCATAAAACTATAAAAAGAATGTTATAAATCATGATATTTGACAACTTCAATTCTTTTAAAAATGAATAAAGTATTCAATTAATTATTAAAATTAATCTATCAACGTCACATAAGAGGGGACAAAAGAAATAACATGTATTATTTAATTAGGACATTACATTATTATTGAAATTATTC
>JAABOM020000001.1:8588469-8601751 GCA_011800125.2 Solanum clarkiae
TGAAATTCCAATTTATGCCCTTTAAAACGACGAACTTCATTTACGAATTTCTAAACGTTTTTCCACCGAAACGAATGCACCACGCTACTTAAATACCTCAATATAACACCCTAGAAGCGACGAATCAACAAGAAAACGAAGCAAAATATTTTTGGGAACCTTACTGTAGCAGCCGAGACTGCTACAGCATTCTGGCAGTTTTGAGCCCCAATTTTTGGGGCTTAAATCTTGTCCTTCGGTTCAATTTTCGTTCAATAATCGTTATACACATATAGTACACTCCTATAGGTACAATTCCAAGTCAAGAACACCTCCAATTTCAATTTCCAAATCAACCCACATCAATCCAAACAAACCTTTAACTTCAATTTCTAGTTCCTAACTTTAATGGCATACATAAATTAGTTGAAGGAACAATTTTAGCAAGAGAAATTACCTTGAATTGATGCCCTTGCTCTCCTCTTGATTTTTCACCTCCAAAGCCCTCTTCCTTAGCTCAAACCCTTGCAAGACCAAAAAATGGTCTTGAAGGTTATGTTGGAAGGGGTATTTATAGACCCTCACACATTAAAATTTGCCCATAAGGGCTTCAACTTGATTAGTCATACAATTGGGTCCCAAACTTTTATAATTTAATCCAATTAGGGACTTCCGAAATTAATTCTTCAAATTGGACTTCCAAAACATCCAACTCTTATACTTATGCACCATAATTAGTTTAAGTGCAATTTACGCAATATCTACGAAATTTTCCATGTGACCATTTGTCTTGATTAAAATATTTATGGGGTGTAACAAAAGGAAAGTAAATTATTTTTCTGGGTTAAAGAAAAAAATAAAATTTAAACAATTTTCTTGCTAATGACAAACATGAATGAAATGTGATCACTTGTCATACCTCTGATGTCAAGTTCATATGGAAAATTCACATTGTTGACTAGCCATAGTAATCTTTGTTTGGATCACTACAAAAAATCGGCCACTTTGATGGAGTACCCGGTACAAGAAGAATTTTAATGGTAAAAAATTCTCAAGTAGCGGTCCAATTAAAATGCGACAACAAGAAATAAATGATTTTAAAGTCTCAAAAAAAATCATGAATACTTCAACTTTCATCGTCAAGTATCAGCAAGGCTACACATTGATAGGTCTCAAAAAAAAATCATGAATACTTCAAGTCTTGTCGTCAAGTTTCGGCAAGCTTACACATCAACAAGCCTCGAAGTAGGGGCATTTGTAGACACATAAATTTTTATTGGGTTAAATTCATACGAAATTTGTATTAAATCCGTATTCATTTGGGTTGAATAATTAATTTGGCTCTAAAAAATAGATAGAGTCCATTTTATTAAGTTCAAGTCCAAGGTCCATCTCACCTTGAAGCCCAAATCCATGCCACATGTCATGATGATGAGGCATCCAAGGCCAACAAGATGATGCCACTTGTCTAAATGATGTGATAATCTTAGCCAAATGCAAAAATCAATCACACTTCGCCAAGTGTCAAAATGACATCTTTAAGCCAATCACAAGCAACCTTGTCCATTCCCTACAACTATAAATAGGGGATAGACATGACATTTAAAGGACACTCTACAAACACTTACGAAAGGGGATAGACATGACATTCAAAGGACACTCTACAAATACTTGCACAAACATTGGAGCAAGTATTGTGAAAAACTACAACATCTACGATACATTTCTTGTAAGGAGTGATCAACAAAGTTCTTCCCGGAGATCTTCTTGAAAAACAAAACTTTCGACGATTAAAGTACATCTCTAAGGGATCTAAATCATCCAACAATTTGAGAAATACGCTACTAAAAGCCCTCTGATCTTGGAGAAATTTAGGAGAAAGAATCAAGAGAATAACACAATTATACTCACAAAATTTATCAATATAAAGGAAAATTACATCTTTCTTTTATTTATTTTTGGTTGCAGTTAATTTTCAACGCTTTGAAAATTTGTTGCGAACACACACTCTAAGTCAAAAAGGGGAAATCTTACGCATAAAACTACTCATTTTGTGAAATGATACTTGTCCACTATTGAGTTCGCACAAAAATTATAAATAGAAGGATAATTTTACCTTACCTTTGAATATAACAAATGCAATATTTTGAAAAATATAATAGAAAAATAACTATAATTAATGATAAAGACTAATTAATGATAAAGACAAACTAAAACTATAAAATTATCGATTGATTTTATAAATTAAACAAATATCGTTAAATATGTACTTTTATTGTACAACTATTGTTGGATTTTACGAGGGACTCGGGTGGTAAATCATGGATCATTATTGCCTTTTCCTTCCCTCCGTTTCCACGCTAGATAAAACGGTTTTGCAATTTAAACGCTCTTCATTCTACACAAAAACTTAGAATGTTTGGAAATGATTTCCCACCAAATTGAGGCACTTCTCCAACGCTCCAAAACAGCCATCCATCTTCTCCAACTTCATTCTCTAATCATTAAAACAGCCTTTTATCATGACGAGTATCGTTTCTCCCAGTTCATATCATTCTCTTCTTCAATATCTCTCCATTTCACCCGCACCATCTTCGATAATTCTCCCATTATTCCACCAATCTTCGCATGGAACACAATGATGAGAGCATATTCCATGAGCTCCGTGGAAGTAGAGTCTCTCAAGCTCTTTAACAAGCTTCAAAATATTGGATTAAAAGCAGATAAATTCACATTCCCTGTTGTGCTTAAGGTTTGTGGGCATTGTTTGATGGTTGGAACTGGTGGGTCGTTTCATTCAATGGCTGTTAAGTCTGGTTTCGGATCAGATTTACATGTGAACAATACCCTCTTGAGAATGTATGCTGGATTTGGTGTCATCAGGTTTGCAAGACTAGTGTTTGATGAAATGCTTGAGAGGGATATAGTTTCTTGGAGTTCTATGATGGCCGCTTACGTTCATTGGTATGCACATTTGTTTGAGTTAATGGTCAAGACCACGTCTCGGCTATCACAATATATGTGTTTAAACACATCTCAAAATTGATTATTCCAACTAAGTTGTTCCTTTTTCCTACATGAATTATCACCATCTTGTTAGTTAGATGTGGTCTCTATGAGCTAGTCTGCCTATATTTTACCCTCACCATACCCCACTTGTGGGATTTCACTGGACATGTTGTTATTAGTTTGTGATTCAAACGTGATAGCGGTAATTGTTGTCTTATTTTCCCCTTCTAAAAGATATTTTATCTATTTATTACTCTAGAATCAGTGTATTACTTATGATTTGTGAAAGCAGCAAGCGAGTGAAGGCTGGTGAGCTGCTGTAGCATTATGAGGAAATTGTTTAAGATGATTATTATAATGGAGTGAGTAGAAATACCATACTTAAAGTAGATTATCAAGCACGACAAGTTTAATATTTTGTGGAACAAGTTCAAGTATCATTAGTGAGGAACTTCTAAGGTTAAACGTCTTTTAATAGGTCTGACACATAATAGATCTCAGTTTGTTTGAACAATACAAGCTTGTAACCTTGTTAGTTATCTTTCAGAAATTTGATACCAAGGTATTTATGGTTCTCTTTAACAGAGGTCTTTGTCTAGTACTTCTGCTGAACTTTTTAAAATCCGTCCCAGTCTCCCGGATGTCGATTGTGCATTCTTCTTTTGTACTATAAGAAGAAACCAGTAATATTATTACTTGGATATATTAGCTTGAATAAGGAGTTCCAAACTTGTTCACTGGTCTAAATTTTTCTCTTCTTTCTGCTTGCTGCAATAGATTGTTAAAAGATATATCTGAAAGGATCAGTAAGGTGTTGGGCCTTTAAAATTCTGAACGGTGCATACACTCCTAAAATATCAGGGATTAAAAATGGCTGAAAGTTTTCGCGGTTGGAATTTTTTCCTTTAAATTGGAAATTAGCATGTCCTGAAAAATAAGGGAGTAAAACTGAAGAAAATTCATGGTTGATATTTTGGTATTTATCTAGGTCCTGTATACACTCTTTAAATGCGGAATTAACAAAGAAGGCAAATTTTCATGGTTGAGATGTGTGCAACACTCCCAGCCTCTTGTATTTAGTGTGCTAGTCTCACTGCTGTATTTGTTAACTTTTGCGTACAACAGAGCTTTTTAAATTCTGGAATCTCATGTCATTCATGTTCAACAAAAATACGGAGCTTTGAAACACAATTTCTGCAAAGCATTCTTTTAGACTTTTTAATATTACCTACAAAACTTTTGGAAAGAGGAAGGTAACAAGCTAAGGTGGATAATGGACAGTGGCTTAGTTTGATAGTCGAACATTGCTACTGTTTATTTGCCCGGATTACATAAGGGTGGATCCCCATGTCAAATTCTATCTGCAGTTTAGGCCTGAAAAATGTAGATCCAAAAATTAAGTTTCTTTTGAGATAAACATTGAATGGAACATTGAAAGGACAACAACTTTATAATTATACTAGGGTCAGTTTGGCTTTCCTTGGGTGAGTATTAGGGTTATTGCATTTATAAATAGGGAATGGGGAGATGATAGAGAATATATAAGCAGGCTTGACTTTCTCTGATGAAGTCTCCAAATATTTGGCTATTGCTTCGCCGATGTAATGTCAACGATTCTACTTGATCTCGCTGCTGGTGTCTCCAACCATTTTTTTCAATACTTTTCGGTGATATTCAGTTTCATATGATATCATAGAAGTGTGATTCAGGATGTTACCTAAGTGAATTCTATAAATTCCTTAAGACAAGTTCCTCTACATGTGAGCAACATGGGATGCTCATTTTTGTCATATAGTGGATTAATTCTTGCTTTTATAGACGTAGAAGAAGTTGAATAGTTTTTCTGTACCTGATCATATAGTGACCAGTTTAATGGACGTCTATGTTCGTTTTTCATCCCTTTTTGGCATGCGAATGAATATTTGCTACCTTGGCCTCTCTTTTTGTGTATGAGGTCTGATAATATGATTGTCTTTCCTGCTTTCTTTTTCCCGTTTAACTTTTTCTAGGTGTTCGTTTTCTCTCTGGCTTTTCATAGTCATAATAGTCAATGTTTTCCTGGTTATCTCAGTAACTTGCCTTCAGATGCTCTGCTCCTGTTTAAATACATGAAGCTAGCAAACGAAAAGCCGAATTCTGTCACTTTGGTTAGCTTGCTGGGGGCATGTACTCGTATCCTGAATATCAGATTAGGTAAATGTATTCACTCACACATTGTTACCAGTGGTATTGAACTACATGTTGAACTGGAAACAGCCCTTCTGGGCATGTATGCAAAATGTGGTCATATACAGCAGGCTTTCCACATATTCAATTCAATGGATGATAAAAATCTACGGACCTGGACCATCATGATTTCTGGTCTTGCTGATCATGGCCATGGAGAAGAAGCTGTGTCCTTGTTTGCCAGAATGGAAGAAGATGGCTTTAAGCCGGATAGCTTATCATTTTCTGCAATCTTATATGCTTGTAGTCATATTGGCCTTGTTGATGAGGGCCGTGAATATTTTGAAAAAATGATACGTATTTATAACATCAGGCCAACAATGGAACACTACGGATGCATGGTGGATATGTTTGGACGTGCTGGAGAATTACAAGAAGCTTATGATATAATGAGGAGCATGCCTATGGAGCCTAATTCTGTGATATTGAGAAGTTTCATTAGTGCTTGTAAGCATCATGGTCGTATTCCTTGCGCAAAAGAAAACATAAGAAATATTCTCCTCAAAATTGAGCCTGATGTCGGATCAAACTACGTACTTGCATCTAGTTTGTCTTATCTTTTTGGTTATTGCACTGATGCAAACAGCCTAAGATCGGCTATGATAGCGAAAGGGATAAAGAAATTTCCTGGCAGCAGTTGGGTGCAGTCCCTTGGTTGTTCTTCAGAAGAAAGCAGTTGAAGGATCTGGCGGTCATGTTCTGTTTTTGCCAATAGAAGAGCAGTTCAGATCACAGGAATGAAGGCACTGTGACATTCCAAAGACAAGAAAGAGAATTAAAAATTGGTGGAGGAAAATGAATTCCTTCTTTTTGGGTAATACCTCCAGGCTGAGGGACAAGTTTAGGGGAGCTGTTACTTTGACCATTGGAAGAGGGTCATACTGAATTTTTCTAACATTCTTGCATAAATTTTAAATCACTTGAAAACTGAAGATTACATTGTGTGGTGATTTTACTTTGTAGCTCATGGGACATGACATTTTGAGAGGAATTCCACAAATTGGTACACTTCTGGAAGAGGAAAAACCGTGCTCTATCAGAGCCACAACTATGTTATCCTTCTCAAATTATCTATAACAATCAACCATGCCTCTATATCTGGCTAATTGGGATCAGCTTTATGAGTCTCCTGTATCTGTTCTACCTTATTTGGGGCCATTCTTTTTGGTACTGGTAAATGATTTGTTGTCTACTTAAACTACTTCTCAAAAGATCTGGCTAAGGTTCAATCTTGTAATTCAATTCAGAAGTTGGGTTACCCTAAAAGTGGCACCTCCGCATGGCCTGCAACTCTGGTTGAAAACTATGAGGTATTGCCATGTATTGGGCTGGCTACATGGGAAAACAAATTCAAAAGTTTTTTTGGATGTCAATCTCATAGGAGCTCAATTTTTCTTTAGTCTGTGTCCTTTGCTTTGAACTCTGGAAAGTTAAATTAAACCAGGTGCTATATTCATTTATCTGGAAGTTTAACCATGATTTCTTAAATGAAGGAGAAGCAAGCAGTGAACATGCCATGTTGGAGTAGTTTTTATTGTAAGCAAAATATGAAAACGAGGGCTTGGTAGTTCTACTCAAAAGTAGCAAACAGCCAAATACATTTGGGTTGATATGATCTGTGAAACGAGAGCATGGAAAATCATCTGACTTCCGATGCACTTATATGTGTCCACTTTTGAAGTTATTCCCCTTAATGCTTTGAAAATATAAGAACTTACACATCCATTAGCATGTTATTTTTTGAAGCTTGACTTAAGCCATCAGGAAGAGGTCTCTGTGTACTCTGTATCTGTCAATCCTCTATGGCCTTCACGTCTATGATATCGGTATGATTAAGCTTTTCTCGGAATACTCAACTGTCATGGGTTAGTGAGGTAATCTTTGGATATTTATCACAACAGAAAATAACCACTTGACTGAAATTCATATTCAGTATTCAATTAACGCTCCTCTTATCTCATCCGCTTAGACTTGAGGATCCATTCACTTGTATAATGCTGTTAATGACAATATCAGATGAACCAAGCTTGATGGAATCTTCTTTGCAGTGTACTAGATCACTTGCATATGCAAAAAAATTTCTAGCTACCTATTCATGGCTCAAGAATAGTATGTCGTACTGGCTGCTAATGTATTTCAGCTGAGATTGTCCAGCACTCTAAAATATTGGAAGCAGCTGGTCGGTGATCTGATCCTGTCTTGTTGTTGATCATTTTGAAGACTTTTCCTCTTTCGAATGGGGACGATCCTATATGAGGTGCGGCAAGTGAAGTTATTCAAGCATGCTAGAAAGGTTGAGCTAGGTGGGATGTGGAGAAGCGGATCTATCAAACATGGAGAATCTGACATCTGGTGCGGCTGCGTGAAGAAATTGGAGAATCAGCTAGAAAGTAACTCTATATGTTAGAATAGCATTCAGCAAATGTCTGAAAAAACATTATCATTGTTTAGCATGGCATAAATTCAGTTATTTTACTACTTGGTATGCTGGTGTATGGATTCATTTATCTCGAATATGTATTAGGTTTTTGATGTATGAGCTATGACATCATTATTGTTCAATTTAAAAAATGTAAGTAGATTTTGGAGATTTATTGCTACAGGGGTTGGAAATACCATATGGTTCATCACTTTATAATCTTTACTCTTCTCGAACAATTCAGTGAGTTCTAATCTCTAAGAAATCTGTTTGTAATGGCTAATGTGAATGGAATTGAGCCAACCACCAACAAGAGTGCAGCCACTGTTACTGCAACTCCATCAAACTCTACCACTGTTGCAACAGGAATTCCACCCCTGTTTCAAGGCTTGCAAGCTCCTCTGTACAGCAATCATCCTCTTTAACTGTGAAATTCTGATATTTCAGGTATAACTATCATCTCATTTCAGTTGAAACATAGTGAAAACTATATTGTATGGAGCAAATCTGTTAGTATAACACTGTTTAGGAAGAAATAAATTTGGATTTGTGGATGGATCTTAGAAAAAGAAAGTTTCCCTGTTGAACTGCTATAGTACTATCATGGCTTATGAAGTCTGTCTCAAGTAGTTTACTAGGTGGGGTGGTGCTTACCTCAACTACTTAAAGGAGTGTGGCAGGATTTGAAAGAAAGATTTGATAAGGTGGATGATTCTAGGGTTTTTAATCTGCATAAAGAAATAGCTATCATTTCTCAAAGGGCTCAATCTCTATCAGTTTATTTCATTAAGTTGAAGGATTTGTGGGATGAATTTGAATCCATGGTCCTTTTCCCTGCATGTAATTGTGACAGGTACAAGAATTTTGTAGTATATTTTCGAAGACAAACTTTATCAATTCTCATGGGTCTGAATGACAAGTAAGAACTCGGATCTTATTAATGAATCCCTTAGCCCATGTTAATGTAGCCTACTCCATGGTGATTAATTAATGATGAAAATAAAACAAGCGTAGCTCAAAATATCAGTGCCTCAGGACTGTTAGGAGCTATGCCTGGTGTTACTAATGTGACTCTGCGTTCTACGTCTGGCTAACAAAATTATTATCAAATAGGCAAAAGGCCATATTCATCTACCTATAATTCAAATTCCATCCGTGATCATTGCAAGTTCAAGGGACATTACAAAGTAGATTGTTACAGGTTGATTGGCTATCCACCAGGGCATCGGATACATGGGGATTCAAAAAAATGTTGCTGAGAACAGGTACAACAATGCTTATGATGATAGGTACCAGTAGAGAAGAATTGTGTATGTGCACATATTGTTGTGTTTGAAGTATCAAGTTCACAGAACTTTAGTCAACTACAACATACTCATGAGGTACGCAACCCCTGTTCTTAGCAAATGAAAGGTGGTTCATCACAATCAGCAGGACAGAATCCTAATGTGCAACAAACTGGCCTAATTGCTATGCCTCCTAAATTCACTCCAAAGTAATATGAACAAATTTACAAGCTATTGGACCAACAGACCTAACTTATGCCTTTAGCTACATGTCAGGTAATAGTAGTGCTTTAGTAGTAAACTCTGATCCATCCTCACCTAAATGAATCATTGATACTGAAGCTACAAATTGTATAACTTTAGATAGAGACCTAAAAAAGTGTGTATAACTGAAACTATACAATCTAAGAAGGCTACATTGCCTAATGGTGATGTATCACTTGTCACAAACTGGCTCTAGCAGTACATCAGCTAACACCACTATTCATAATATGTTTAATCTCCCCCAATTTAAATATAACCTCTTATCAGTGTCTGAGGCAACTAAGCAACTTAACTGTTCTGCCTCTTTCAATTCCCTAACATTTGTATTTTTCAAGATCTTTACAATGGGAAGGTGAAGGAGATTGGTAAAGAAAGAGTTATTCTTTACTATCTACTCAGACACTCCAAGCTTCCTGCACATAGGAAGAATGCATCTGGTTTATCTGTTCAAAATTTTTAGCCTAGCTATTATTGATCGAGCTGGCATAGAATTGTGGTACAAGAGGCTTGTTCGTGTACCATCTAAAGTGTTGTCATAGCTATTTCCTGCTCAAAAATCTTATATAGAGGATATTATGAAAAAATGTTTCGTTTATCCATGTGCTAGATAGACTGGATTACCTTTTCTAGTTAAATTTCCTAACTTCAATAATAATATTTTTGATTCAGTGCATATGGATGTGTGGGGCCTTATAGAGTCCTACTTTAATGGCCAAAAATGCTTTTTGACGATGATTTCTCAGGAATGACTTGGGTATTTTTACCTAAAGATGATGTTAATGTTCTCATTCAGCATTTCATTTTATATGTTAAGACACAGTTCGAATCATGCATAAAGACCATAAGAGTAAACAATGGCGCTGAATTTATCAACCGTTTGTGTACTAAAATATTGACTAAACATGGTACAATGACACTGAATTTATCAACCATTTGTGTACTGAAATACTGACTAAACATGGCATAATACATTAAACTTCTTGCTCCTACACATCTCAACAAAATGAAATTGCTGAAAGAAAAACGTAGGCATTTACTAGAAATTACCAGGGCAATCAAACATCAAGCCAATATACCTCTCATATATTAGGGTTTCTGTGTTAAAGTTGCTGCATATTTGATTAATAAATGCCTTCTACTGTACTAAATAATGTCTCCATATGGATTTTTCTTTACACTAGACAACCCTCTCTTACGCATTTGAAGGTTTTAGGGTTCTTGTGTCATATAAACATAGTACATGAGCAAGACAAACTCATACCTAGAAACAAGCAAGATATGCATATGAGGTATTCAGAAACAAAGAAAGGATGTATTCTACTTGATCTCACTAATAAATCTTTTTTTGTTCATAGGGAAGTCATTTTCAGAGAAAACATTTTTCCTATAAAAGATACTGAGCATGTTCAGCCACAGTTATTTCCATCTATGTCTCAAGCCATGTCGGAAGATGACATCACATATCAGTTAGCACAAGTATGCCTCAGGCTATTGCTGTAACTTCAGATGTTTCAATGTCTCATACTAATCTTAGTCCTGAAATTATTGCGTCAGTGGCTACTTCTAGCAGTTTCCAGTCTATGATTGAAAGAAGATCCTGTAGGGGTAAACAACCTTCTTGCATGGATGAAGGACTTTGTGTCGTTAAGCATCAACGATAATGTGCCATATGCACTATCTAAATACATCTCTTATGAGTATCTCCAAAGTATCAATGTTACCTGTCCCAGTTCCCTAATATTGTTGAACCTACCATCTATGCAGAAGCTATTAAAGATCCTAGGTGGTGACACTCATAATTTTTTTGGCCATTGCAGCATCTGGACAACAACACACATATCCATCAGATAGATGTCTTTAGTGCCTTCTTATAAGGTTATTTGGAAAATGAAATTTTACATGGCCCTTCCTCAAGGATTTCAGAGTTAAGGGGAGACTAATGTATGTAGACTCTCAAAATCCTTGTATTGATTGAAGTAGGACCTAAGGCAATGGAATGCTAAACTGTTCAAAGCATTAATCAGTTGTAACTTCAGACAGATTCAGTTCGATTACTCTCTATACATCAAGAAAACAAATAAAGGAATAGTCATTGTATTGGTGTATGTGGATGACATATTAATCACTGGAGATACTTTAGACCAGATTCTAACAACCAAGATAGCTCCATATAAAGCCTTTAAGATGAAGGATCACAGAGAATCGAAGTATTTATTAGGTACTACATTTCAAGATCTCAACAAGGTATGGTTATGCATCAAAGGAAATATGTCCTTGAGTTTATG
Organism: Solanum clarkiae; assembly: GCA_011800125.2. Classification (NCBI taxonomy): domain Eukaryota; kingdom Viridiplantae; phylum Streptophyta; class Magnoliopsida; order Solanales; family Solanaceae; genus Solanum; species Solanum clarkiae. The sequence continues at coordinate 8,599,938 of JAABOM020000001.1, forward strand.
CTAGAAACTCGACTCAATGCAGTAAAACTAGATCCTACCCCAATGGATACTACTACCAAACTAACTTATACTGAATATGATCAACATCCCAAAGAGACGGTGGATTCTAATGATGAGGCGCTAGCTAAACAGGGTGCTTATCAAAGACTTATCAGGAAACTTCTATATCTAAATAGATACTAGACTAGATATATCCTACAGTGTTTGGCTAAATTCTATAGAAATCAAAATAGTTTCATATGAGTGCAACACTCGGGATAGTTAAATATGTAAAGGCTTGTTATTATCTAGTAACAGGAAAGATGTTCTCACATCTTATTGTGATGCATACTGGGCCTCCTGTGTTCTTTCTAGAAAGTCAGGATTCACTATTAAGCTTGGAGGCTCACTGATTTCATGAAAATTAAAAAAAAAAAAACAATCTAATGTATCTAGAAGCTCACCGAATCACAATATAGAAGCCTAACTTCTACAGTGGCTGAATAACTTGGATTGTTGGCTTAATCATAGACCTTGAAGATCAAATTCAAGTACCAGTTATAGCATTTAGTGATAGTAAAGTTGCTATTCAAATGGTTGTTAATCTAGTGTATCATGAAAGAACTAAGCACATAGAAATAGACTGTCACTTCATTAGATAGAAGATTCAACAAGGTCTTGTGAAAATTTAGTACATATCTACACATGATCAACCTGCTGATATCTTAATCAAGAGCCTAAACAAAGTTTAGCATGTCTACTTGATATCCGAACTTGGATTGGCTAATCACTTGCTATGTACTCTGCGGTTGCAGGGTACAACACCTCGCAATCATGGAGGGTAAAGTGAGACAGCACATTGGTATAAAATTCCAGATTTGATGAAGGAAAAGAGCAAAACTTCCAACAGTGATAGCTTGATCATTTTAAAGTCAAATCAGGTGATTCAAGAGGCGATTCTTCGTGATTTTTTGAGGAGAACATCGTGGAAGCATCAAAAATTCTATTTGGCATGTCATTCAAGCTAAATTTCACTGTTTTGATGTTTGTCGAGTTAATTATCGAGAATTTTGGAAATTGATTAGTTGATCATTTTGAATAAGATTTTAGTGATTTTTTAGGTCTATTTTGGGTGGTTTGTCAATAAGGTTGCGGTGGTGTGGTCAGAACCATCTTTTGAGGCATTGTTGGAGCACACGTAATTGGCCTCGAGGTATGCTAGGGTCTTTATTCTAAACCAGGCATCTCTGGATGTTGTATAGTATAATTTTCATGATAACTGACAGTGTTGGCCCGATGCTCCACTCCTTCGTTGTTGTTCTATACTCGTGACTCCCAGCTCAACCGTAGATTAGGAGAGGCTTAGTTTGGATGATAGTTGTGTTATACCTTGGTATAGTGTGACTTAAAGTAGGTTAGGCGGTAGATGTTGTGGAAAGACCTAGATTCCTCTTTGATCCAGTTGTGGGTTTTGACATACATTATCGGAGATGAGGCTTGAGCTGATACTTGAACCTTGGTAGGACGTCGTGGCCATGAACTTGACTTATTTGCACCCTGTGGGGTGGCTGCCGATGATCATGGGATAAGTGATGGTCCTAGGGATATTTTCCTCGAGATTGATTCTTGTGAGTTATTGAGGCCTTTTAGTGGCTTACCTAGCCATGTGAGGGCTACCCTGATATAGGGGTGATGATTACGCAATGTTGTTGGACCTGAGTCCCATGTAAATTGGCATAGAACTAGATTTATTCTTACTATTGAGTTGATTAATTAATTGTGTATATGTTAAGTCATGATAGTGGATTATTAGTTAGTAAGTAGTTAATTAATTA
>JAABOM020000001.1:8610203-8642753 GCA_011800125.2 Solanum clarkiae
GACTCTCGGCAAATCATCAGGAAAGACATCAGGAAACTCATTAAAAACTAGAACTGACTCAAAAGGTGGAGACTTTACATCATCAACCTTAACTCGCACGCGGTGATAGATATATCCTTTAGAAATCATCTTTCTGGCCTTAAGGTAAAAAATAAACTTACCCTTAGGCGTAATATAGTCACCCTTTCGCTCTATAATAGGCTCATTTGGAAACTGGAATTTGACAGTTCAAGTCTTATAATCAACAGAGGCATAACAGGGGTAAAGCCAATCCATGCCAAGAATCACATCGAAGTCAATCATCTCTAAGTCAACTAAGTCCGCCAAAATATCTCTATGATAGATAGACACCGTGCAATCTCTATATATTTCTTCAGCTAGAACGGACTCATCAATAGGAGTGGAAACTCTGAAAGGCTCAAGAAGACATTCAGGAACAATCTTAAACTTACTAGCCATATATAGAGTGACAAATGATAAATTGGCACCTCGGTCAAGCAAGAAATATACATCATAGGAAAAGACTTAAAGCATATCCATGACAACATCTGTTGCAACTTCCTAATCCTGTCGATTTCCCATCACATATAAACGGTTTGTACCTTCGCCCGTATTAGTTGGGGCACCTCTCTGTGGTGCTGTTGAAGAATGATATTTATTACCACCATAAACCTGCCTCCTCATTGGGTACTCATTCTAGAAGTGACCAGTTTGTTCGTCCCTGTAGTAAGCATTGGTGCCCTCACGACACTTACATAGATGGAGTTTACCATACTTGCCACATGGTGGTTTCCCCCTCGAACCTTGTTACACTAGCTTGGGATTGGAAACCCTGAGTTCTAAAATTCTGATAGCCCTGAGACTTCTGATCATACCTATTACTTAGAGCTGGTGCACTTACTGAAGCTGGTGCATAATTTGAAGACCTTTTCTGAAAATAAGACTTATCCCTCTTACCTTGCCTATGCTGTCTAGGCTCATACACTGCTAACTTAGCCTTCTTGCTCAAGTGCATCCCTCTTCTTGTCCTCCTCAAGTCATTGTGCATAGACCATAATCCTAGAGATATCCATGTCTGGGATCAGCAATGTCGCTTTGCACTCTTTTTTACATGCTTGCCTAAGCCGAATATGAACTTTCTCATCATAGACCTCACATTGGGGACCATCTCTGGAGCATATTTGGATAGTTGTATGAATTTGAGGCTATATTTTTTGACAGTCATCCCTTCCTGCTTCAAGTAAACAAACTTCTCAACATTCGCTTCCCTCAACACTCGTGGGAAGAAGTGATCAAGAAAGGCACTCTCAAAATCATCCCAAATGGCAAGTTCAGCGTCCTCACCTCGACTTTCTTCCCATTAATTGTACTAAATGTTTGTCACATCCTCAAGTTAATGGGAAGCATGTTTAACTCCCTCAATTTTTGTCGCATACATGTCTTTCAACACCTTCCATATCTCATCAATAAAATTCTGGGGGTCTTTCTCAACTGTAGACCCTATGAATACTGGTGGGTTCATCCTTGGGAAATCTCTAAGTCTGGTCACAGCAGTCGACTCTTAGGAATTAGAGCTAGGAGCTTGTGAGATCTGATTCCCATTCAGGGCAGCTACCAGCTGGGTAACCATAATTATCTACCCTGAAGTCAGCCTCTGCAGCAAGAATAGGAGAAGTAATAGGTGCCTGGGGTGCCTTAGTAACTCTAGCACGTCGACCTCGATCTTTTGTCTCAATCTAAGGGGGAACCTCTGGTGAGGTATTCTCGCTGTTGCGAGCTGACGTGTCTCTTAGGGTGGTGATACGCTTAGGAGGCATGATCTGCAAGCGCATAATGCACGAATTAGAGAGATACTTTAATAGAGTTAAACTCTATCATACAAACTTAGAATACCAGAAAGTGAAATAATTCCTAACGTCCTATATCCTCCTACTTATGAAGTTTGGTGCATAACACACCCATAAACAAGACTCTACTAGACACGGCTTCATAGACTCCCTAGGACTCTTGAACTCTGTGCTCTGATACCAAGTTTATCATGCCCTGTATGGGTACCCTTGGCATGACTGACACTCAGAGACTATTGCTAGTCCCCAAGCGAACCACTGGGCCTTATCACACTCGTTCAATCATAACTAACAATGACAACATCAATGATTAAGAAATACCAAGTGAAAAGCAATGATAAATTGATAAACAAAGGTCAAAGGCCAAACAGTCTATCCATCAAGTAAGAAAGACTAGTATGAAGGAAACTATTCAAAACATAATCCAATCATATCAACAGTCTAGTCTATGAAGCCTCTACATATATGACTAAATAGGAAACGCAATCATCATGTCAAGAGTCTAAAGTAAGAATGTAATTTAGATAATGACTACTCATCTATCATCTACGTCTCATCCACTAAGAGTACTATCAAAGTCTATTTGGGAGTTTCTCTAACCGATAACCATCATCTATGAGTCGGTGATGATACAACGAAGCGATGTCATTGTCACATCCATCCAATACCCTGTCAGGGGTATAGGACATCCTATTAATGGATCTAAAAGTAACATCAAGTCCTCATTTTAGGACAATAGGAAACATTCAATTTTACGGTTTGATCCTCTCCTATACTGGCTACGTAGTTATTGGGTTCGAGTTGAACTTACTCTTATTCAATTCGGTGCTCAATAATCCTCTCAAGACTCAATATGCTCACATGAAATCAACCTTATGGTTAACTTATTCACCTAGTCTCATTGGATATTCATCAACTCAACTCATAACACAACTATCAACCTCTTGGTTACATCATTTTAAGGTTCAATTCTTGACTCATAATAAGTCAGTCATGCATTGTTATAACTTATAGCATTTAGGAGAGCAAATGTAGAATTAAAACAATTTGGGATTCCATATACTCTTTAGGCTCAAATTATGCTCATGCAAAAATAATAAGAAATCATGCTAGGGTTCATATAGTATGATAAAATAATATAATTCGGGCATTTAATTCATGAAAATTTATATAGATATGCATTAGAATTTACGAAAAACCTTCAAAACCATCCATGTGAGACACAATTTTACTCATAACTTCATCAATCCAGGTTATGGGGCACATGGAAGAACAGAATCCATGTTTTGGTCAGCCTTACACAACTGGAAGTTTTGAACCTTGAAAGAGATTGGAAGAATTCTCAAGTTTGTCTTCAAACCCAAGCCCTTTCCTCTCTTGAAACCTTGCTTCTACATTTGAGAGAGTAATTTAGCATAAAAGTATTAAACTGACATATTTAGGGCTTTATCTAGGTGCAAAAATATCAATCCTAGGCTTCAAAAAGGTGGAAAAAGATCAAAATAACCTTTTTTAAAAAGGTGTCAAAAGTCATCTACAGGCTTATTTACAGCCCGTAGAAAGTTCCATGGCCCGTAGGGACTCTTCTGTAAAGTTTTGGCCCAATTTCGGGGTCTTTGTTCACTTTTATGAGCCCATTCTATGGCTCGTAAAAGGTTCTACGCCCATAGATGGGTCCATAAAGTCTGGGACCAAAAATTAAAGCTTCAGAGATTTTTTTCGACGAGTTAGAAGACAGACCTGACTTCATTCTATGACCCGTAATAGGGTTTTATAATATCACTCTGCTCTAGTAGTCTTCAGTAAGACGATCATAACTTTTGATTCCGAATTTCAAATGAGGTAAAACCAGTTGCTTCGGAAAGATAATTTAAAGTGCTTTCATTTGGTAGATCATGAAACATCTACTTATTTGTGTGTTAAGAGATATAATCATTTAAATATGACCTTAGCATAATCCAATACTAGAAACTAAATTTATAGGAAGGTTTTGATCCCGGCTAAGCGCTAGAGTTCTCTTATGACCCTAATACACTTCCCGCCTATAAGAATGAGGCTTTGAAATATAGGTATATGTGAGAATAGAGTTATAGGGTGTCACATATTCCTCATAAATAATAGGAGTTCTAAACTGACAACTGCCAATTCAATCTAACCGATCTACTATTTTTAATTTAATCAATATTATTAATAATTGGCCTAGAGTATTTACTAACTCATTCACAAATGTCCATATTAAGAAAATTTAAGATTTTTTTCTTTCTCATCCATTCTGGCCCGCCATGGCAGGATCTAGCCACCATAGCGAATTTCTCCCACTAGTACGGCCTATACAAAGAGAAAAACAAAAACTTCCTTTTTCAAGCTCCCATTAACAAGAATAATTATAGTATCAAACATAATCTAACTCTAAGTCACCAATTTCTTGCTTAACAGACCTCTCAACAACACTCCACTTAGTCATGCGCAATTCCATACCTGATTATATGGAATATAACCAACAATCACAAAGGATTAAACAGAGGATACACAATCACATCGCCAATATAACATCATTGGACTTCTAGTCCTTTCATATCAATTATTATACAGGATGAGCATGATCAATTATAGTTATAACAATTTTTCTATGATTGTATCTATAATCACAATCAAGTAACAGGTTTATATATCAACAGTGATCCTCTCATGGAAACCATACTCAAGTTGTTAGTGTGTTAAACCATGACACCCAATCCAATAATATATTAGAATGTGACACTCAATCCAACATGTTAAAACTTAACACCCAATCTAATAATATGTCAAAATGTGACATTCGGTCCAATAATATATTAGAATATAACATCCAATTTAATACTGTGTCAGAACATGATATCTGATCCACAATCACAATCACAATCACATTCACAATCATAATCATAATCACATCCATAATGAATAATGCATAACCGATCAAGTTCAAGTAATAAATTCATTGTATGCAATCATATTATGATAAGTTAACAACTAGTTTATATAGTCTTTCTCTTTTTCACATACATGCAAGAATTAGTATGAAATAGTCAACATGCACATATCACACAAATGAGAATATTAAATCATCACCTACAATGCAACCACTGTACTTGAAGCCACAAGTAAATTAACAGGTTCATCGTATAGATTTATCAACATGAAGGTAGTGCATATTCGCCCTTTTGTTTCATGAATAGGAATTATCCAAGTAATTCACATAGAACAATAAACAACACACCTACATGTTTATATATTTACAAATCAATAACCAAACACTGGATCCCGTTGATTATCACAAGTCTCAAGATCTCACATAACTCAGTAATTCTTTTTCACATAAACTTCATAGGAATCATCAGTCATCTCAATAGAAAGTATTAGGGATAATCAAGAACTAAGCTATCACCGCTAGTCACAGACAAATCATAATCCACATAATGTATTCTTATCCTAACAGCAATAAAACATATTTAGTCATCCAGACTCTATGCCCAAAGGCCGATGTATTATCTCTCCTGCCAATTTATGTTACATCATGTAATGAGAAATGAGTTTATAACTACTCAAATGAGAAATCTATTCTATTGGACGTCAAACTGCTACAACAAGTAAGCTACTGCTTATGACATTCCTTGTTCTTCACGTTTCCAAAGACTAAATCATCTAATAATAATCCTAAGAGTAATTAATAAACTACTAGTCCAACAAATACTTTGGGATTCAAACCCATGAGTTCTACTCTCAAATATACCCAAAAACTCTATGTTTTGGAATTGGTAGATTAATTTTCAAGTTCAAGGACATAATCTTTCCACACTAATTCAAATTCAAGAGATTTCAACCTTTCATTCTCTTTGTACCAGAAAATTCCCCCTAGGTTAACTTTCTACCTTCACCATAATTAATCTAACATTATTTTAAGGATAAAAGAATCACATAAGTATTAGATTAATGGAAGGACTTATCTTGAAGGAGAAAATAGATGAAAAAGTGTCAAAATCGCCTCTCCCTTGCTCTCGCCTGGCCTTAAATGAATTTTAGGAGCAAAATAACATTGTAGGTCTAAAAAGCATTTAACAATGAGTATCCCTCCATGGATGCTTCAACCCAGACAGTTTTCAGTAAAATAAGAATAACATTTTACTCTAATCTCAGAATGATGCAAACTTGGTGTCGTTGGAGAGAACACTTGTAGACCTTTGATTTGATAGGTCATGGGAAACCTAATTTATTATAGGCTGAGAGTTATGGTCATTTGACATTGACCTTAATTTAAACTTAAACTCGAAACTAAATCGATAAGGTACTTTCAACGTGACTTAGTGTCGGGATATTGTACGACCTTAATTCTCAACTAATGCACTTGTATACCAAGAGATTGAACCTAAACTTTTGACAAATGAGATTCATCTACCCTTTATACCAATATTTCTAGCAATGATGGAGTAGATCATTATACATGTATTATGTTGCATTCTTACATACTTAGTATATTCAAACATACTAACTGCATACTTCTTTTGCTTATAATATTTTATAATATGGGTGTAGATGTCCCTCCGCCTATATATGGTTAGTTGTTATCTCTCTAGATTCAAAGTTGGTGAGTCTTTATGATATGAGGACGTGTTTATATTCATGCTTAGATTCGTTTCTCCATGGTTTCGATTTGTGTATAAACATCGAGTTAGCTAGGGTTTGTCCTGGTAACTCATATAGGCTTTTTAGACATAAGATATACCTTCGAAATATATGTTGTCTTTTGTATTATTTCTATGCTATCTTGAAATTGTTTGATTACTTTAGTTTTACTTTCGTATCCATATATGTTTTTACTTACCTTATATATGTAATGAATTCTAAAAAGCTTGGTGTAATACCCTAAATTAAAATAAAGGCATATAAGTCATTAGCTTTCTTTTCAGTATTTTTTTTGACCACAACAATATTATTTTAAAACAAAAAAAGGGAAGGCAAAAAATGATAAAAACTAGTGGACAAAAAGCCCAAATCAGCCAAGTAGCAGCAACGTTACACTTCAAAGAAAAAGAGAGAGAGAATAGACCCTTTTCGAAAGGAAAACCTGGGGAAAAAAATAAAAGACGACGACGATGCAGCGATGCAGTGATGCAGCAACGCAACAACCATAGAAGTGTTGTCTAGATGCGATCGTAGATTCACCAACAGAAAACAAAAGTGTCTCTAACAATTTACAGAGAAGAACCAACCTAAATAGACAAACCATAAGGTATTATTCTACTTCTTCGATATAGATATAGCGTATTATTTGGTAATCACGAATTAGTTTAGTATGGTGAGTTATAATTGTAGATTTCCAAATTGAAAAAAAATTAATTGGTTGCATCATTTGATAAACAGAGTTGGACTGGTAGAGAGAAATTTAGGATTGAGGAAATCAAGAGAATCCTTTAAACTCTCCACGAATTCGATAAATAAATAGTACGAATTGGAGTAGTTGATGAGTAGAAATCTGAAAAGCAGTACAGATGATCGACTCAAAAAAAATGTTTGAGGAGCAACTAGACAACCTAGAATTGGGTATTTTGGAAGTAATTTGTTTATAATTTAGTCTAAACAAGGAGATTGATGTGGGACTAATATAATGTGATTATAGATTGATGGAAGGGCATCGTGCAAGTTGCTCAAGAGACTATTTTGGTACTTCAACCCGTGTACTGTCAGTAGTAGTTTTAACTCCAATTTGTGTTTTATAAGTTTCATGATTTTTACATGATTTATAAAGTGAATTGTTACCGAATGATTTGAATTTGCATATGTGGCAAGTCCTTTTACTTGATTTGATACCGAAATAGTTATTTGTATTTTACAAGTATATTGATGGATGAGATGATTAGTATTATTTAAATGATTTGACATTCACTTGAGATATAAGTACTTTTACATGTGTTTTCATTAAGTTGACATGATATGATTACAAGATTTACATGCCTTGTACTGATTTGAAAAAAGCATATATAGTTTATAAAGAAAAGCTTCAATGGAAGTAGACCTTGATGAATTCTATATCTAACGGCGGGTTCGTTAGACCTGGTGCACCTTGTATTACTGATTACAGATAGAGTCATCGCTAGTGGGAAGGTAGAACTAGCATACCGTTACCGATATCTCTCGAGTAGGGATTTACAAGTATGAAAGTTACAGTTATCGTCTACTCTTTAAAGAAGATAGACATACCGATTACCGATTACATGATTCATTCTTGGAAACCTCCCGAATATGTATATGATTTGATATGAAAGTGTCTTATTGAGTTTGATATGAAAGTGGTTTACTGAGTTTATTTGAAAATGGTGTTGATTTGCTTATATGAAACAACAATATTGATTATGGCTATTGATTTTTGAAAGAGCATTTATTACATGATTTTGATTATCCTACTAGTATATTTCTGACTTGTCCCTCATTAAAATGGTTGTGGTTATTATTATTACTCATTGAGCTAGCGTCTCACTCCCCACTAATTTTTTTTAGAGAATACAGGTGATATTGGCAAGGTTTTAGTTAGCTAAAGATAGCAAGCTGATTCCATGGTGAGCCCCACACTTGTTTGGTGGGAAACGAGTTATCTATTGTTATAGACCATTTTCTTGAACTCTTAGAGTCGCTCCATAGCTATTATATATTAAAGTCTTGAGATTCCTTCGTTATCTGATATGTCTGATGAGTTTTAAGTTTTCCCCCTATTGTTGGAGACGCGTTAGTATTATCGTGTGGAGAATAGATTGAAACTTGATGTGGTATCTTAAATTGAAATTTTAGATGTTGTGTAGTTATTTTCTGAGACAGGTTAAAATTTGGATAGGCCTAAAAACAGAGAAAATTCTGCCCGATATCCTGCAGAATTTTAGTAAGGCTTGCTTTGGGATCCTCTTCCTTAGCGTCGATCCATGATCTTAAATTGGATCATGGCAAAGTTGGTATCAGAGCCTAGGTTATTCCTATGACTATGGAGCACACGTTAGTAGTAGAATCTTAATTATAGTTATGTAGCCAGCCATTTCTATACTCGTGATTCTGCGAGGACGTGATAGGATGTGTTCTGTCTTTCTTTGTTCTTCCTCCTTGCATGCGACGAATAAGGCCGATTAGATGGATCTACCATTGTCATTCTTTCTATCACTGTGTTGAATTTATTCATCTAATAACAAGAACATTCTAACGATTGAAGGTATCAAGGACCGTCTGTCTCTTCCAATTAAGGAGAACAAACAAATTTGTTGGGAAGGCCATGAAAGAGGTCGTTATGTCACCATAAGAATTTTCGTGCAACCATGTAACATGTGATACATCTCTTTTCTGGAATGAGTGCTACTCATCTAATAATACGTGAGTGTTACTATAAAGACACTTATCTTCCCATATTGCAACAGAGATAATAATGGACATAATGAATAGAGCCAAGAAACAATAGGGCCCACGGCCAGTCCAGTCAGCTAGAAAGATTCAAATTTGTTCTGAAAAAAAAATGTAGCCTTGTGAATTTCTTTTAAGGATGAATTGTCCCAAGATTTTAAGAACTCAAATATCTTGAAAGATTATTTTTAGGTCCAGATTCATAGGTGAAATACTTAATTCTTTATGAGCTCTACAATGTTTCAACCTGAGTATTGTAGGACTGACAGCATATCGATAGTGAACATGATAAAATACATGCTATGATATTGTATTGTTCGGAATCTAGGTAGGAGAACAACTTGATTTAACGATATTTACTAAGTTATTTATGAATTGCTTCTTTTTTAATAGTTGAAATCGTGTTATAGGATGAGAGGTTTCAGAACTTTGTTCAAATGATGGATTGAACGGAAATATGATCCCAGATTTGCAATAGCTTAATTAGATATGCACCGTGATGATTATATAATGAAATATTTTAAGGAATGGTTGGTTAGAATCTAAGCAACCTTACATATGAGGACTTTAACCTACTCTGTGGTAGTTGACATTTCTAAAAGATTAAAGATACATACGTAATAACTGGCCGATCAAACAGTCATTCGAGAAGGCCAAGAAATAAGAAGTCCTATGTGAATCTAGTACGGGTTAATGAGTTGAAAAATGTGAATGCTTAGGACATTGAGCAATACACTTACTGGTTGCTATTAATATAGTTTTGTTGGACATGTACACAAAGTTGGTCAGGATTGAGTTGAGGGAAGGGATAGCATAACTAATAAGATGGTATTCATAAGGGTTGGTTGAGATGCCATCAAGTATGAATGGTTTGTTTTTCTTTCAGAATACTCTCAATTGTCATGACAAGATAGTTGTTTGAAACACTCAATGAACCTATTTTTGTTTCAAAAGAAGAAGGGAAAGGAAATTGCATAAATGGGTAATGTTTTAGGTATAATTATAGCACTTTAGTCACCTGTGAAGAAAATGTTATGAATCTTATATATGGTAAGAAGAAAAGGGGTATGCTATCTTATCTATGATAAGGCATGTACTAGATCATATATCCAATTGGAAAAGCTCCATTAGCAAGAGGATTAGATGATGTAATCCATACGATTGTGAGAAGTAGATTTTTGGTAATGACTAGCACCTAACACCTAGCCCATATTGATACCTTTATATTATATGGACCCAAGGATCTGAAAGAGTTAAGAAATAGTTGACAGACCTATTAGAAGGGACTTTATAGAATTCAATTGTACATAAATATCTATGATGAAAAAAAAAAGGTGATAGGTACTTCAAAGTATATTGACTACTAACAATCAAATGGTGTAACAATAGGCAATTAGTACCACTGCCTTGTAGGACTTATTTGATTAGTCACATGGAGCCGCAAAAATTCTCATACACAATTAGAGAAAAATATTTTAGGAGAGCTTTCAAAAATCGATAAATGCACTAAAAGGTTCCTTGCGGTATCTTTTTGACTCATATGTTCTATTTGTATTTATGGACGTAATGAATAAGATTTTCAAGATATTTCTTAAAAGATTTTTACTAATGGTTATTGATATGTCTTAGTGTATTTTCATAGTTAGAATGGACAAAGATCATCTCAGGATTATATTTCAAACATGACAAGAATGTTAACTTCATTTCAAGTTTTCTAAGTATAAAATGTATCAAAGAATTGAAATTATTATATATACTGAAAAGATAGAAGTATTTGACGATCTATCACAAATATTGGTGGAGTATTTCTCTAGAATATTAGTTATGTTACTAACCATGTTGAAAAAAAAGGGAGCAAAGTTCCAATACATGGAAGAATATGAGTGAAGTATTAAAAAACTTAAGACATGTTTGACCACCACGACAGTGCTAGCTTTATCGTCTGATCAGATTTCAGAGGATCTATAATGCTCCTTGATGTTTTGAGGAAAGGATTAGGATGTGTTCTTATATGGAAAGGTCATGTGATCATGCCTCAAGGCAATTGAATAAGCATAAGAAAAACCAATCTACTCATAATTTGAAGATGGTATAATGATATTTTGCTTGATAAGTTTAGCAACAAGACTTATAGAATGAAACCTGTGAAATTTATACAAACTATGAGTGCTTGGTATTTAAGGTTTAGCAGATTGTTTTGATTCTTCAAATTACATCACAGGAGAAAACTGCTTAATGAATCTGAAAATGTCATTTGGTGTCATTGGAAAGAAAAATGTTAAGATAGATGCTTTGAGAAGCAAGGCCATTGGCTATTTGACATACAACTCTTGGGAATAGACTTTTGACTAAAGATGTGTACAAACTTATGGATTGTATCCAATTAGCCTAAGAGATTCAAATCTATTATTAGATATGACCAAGACAAGTCATGATTGGTAACACATATCAAAGTTCACCTAATACGAGGAGGAGAAATTTTGTGAATGCTGAAAGAAGGTTCTAGCGAGTAAAGACGCGGATACGAGTATTTATAATTATGTTGTTTTTGAACGGAGTGGCGTATTATGATAATCGAATATATATGGTGTGAGAGGTCATTCTTGAGTAAGATATAACTCTAAATATATTGTAGATCGTGGAGCCACTAAGACATATCATTAGCTGAAGTGATTGTAGTGGTGGAAATATATAAGGAAAGATATTGCTAACTTTACTTCTAGTTGGTTGGATTGTGAACATGTTAAAGATGAGTATAAGCAACCTATATGATTACCATTGTGGTTGAGATCTCAAAATGAAAACGGAAAAGAGTACTATTGAATTTATGATCAAACTATCATGAATCCTTGGAGGTTGTGACCCTGTGTGGGTAATCATAGATCGACTTACAAGGGCTGCACACTCATTACCATTTAAAACTAAATAAAAATGAAGAAATATTTGTAGGAATATACATGAATAAAATTATGTGACTCTACAAGTCCCAATGTCTTCAATATCTAACAAAGCATCACTTTTGTTTCATGTTTTTGAAAAGATTTCTAAGAACACTGGGTATAAAAAAAATAGATCTTAGTACTGGATTGAATCTAACAGACCAATATTTGAGCATACGATACAAATCTTAGAGGATATATTAAGAGCTTGTATTCTAGATTTTAAATGCAGATGGGATCTACCTGCCTTTATCAACTAAGTTAATATACGACCGCCCTTTAGTGAATTTTTTCTACTACAGAACTTTCAATCAAGCCTCCAAAGAGCTCTACGTAAAGTTTGTAGGGTAGGTAATCTCGTTTTCCCACTAAATGATTCGAAGTTGATGAGGATAATATATTGAAATTTGGGGACTAAACTTGATTCTAGAAGCTAGGGACAAAGTCCAATTAACAAACGAAAATTGCGCACGGTGAAAGTAGGTAAAAGTAGTACGTATACATGTAAGAGGAAAGGATCTGGAGTACGTAGATGAAGAACAATCTTTCTAGGAATCCCTTCATGAAAGGCATAAAGTGGAAAAAAAATTGAGTTCGATATTTGTAGGACTTGTATAAGATTTCTTGATCAGGTGAGAGCAGTATGGAATTGTTTGGAGCCTTCTTAGGAAATGTATTTCACACGTCCAAGTTTTCATGTATAGGAAGAAAATATATATCGGGCCCCTCTTATGTGCTTAAAACACCAACGATACAGATTGATGAGAAACTAATATATGAAAAGGAACCAATAGCTATTATTGATAGACAAGTAAGAAGGCTACGGCTAAAAGAAATGATGTCCGTGAAAGTCCTATAGAGAAACCATATCATTGAAGAAGCTACTTGGGAGTCAGAGGATGACATGTGAGTCAAGTACCCTCATTTTTTTTATGGAGGATATGTACTTATTGAAATTCGGAGACCGAATTTCATAATATAGATAGAATGTAATACCCTATATTAAAATAAGGGTATATAAGTCATTAGTTTTCTTTTCAGTATTTTTTTTTTTTTGACAACAACAAATTATTTTAAAGAAAAGGGAAGAAAAAAATAATAAAAACTAGTGGACAAAAAGCCCAAATCTGCCAAGTAGCAGCAACGTTGCACTTAAAAGAAAAAGAGAGAGAGAGAATAGACCCTTTTCTAAAGGGAAAACTGGAGAGAAAAAAAAAAAAGAAGACGACGATGCAGCGCAGTGACACAGCAACCATAGAAGTGTTGTCCAGATGTAATCATAGATTCACCAACAGAAAACAAAAGTGCCTCTAACAATTTACAGAGAAAGACCAACCTAAATAGACAAACCTTAAGGTATTATTCTACTTCTTCAATATAAGATATAGCATATTATTTGGTAATCACGAATTAGTTTAGTATGGTGAGTTATAATTGTAGATTGTTCAAATTGAGAAAAACTTAGTTGCATCGTTTGATAAACAGAGTTGGATTGATGGAGCGAAATTTAGGATTGAGGAAATCAAGAGAATCCTTTAAACTCTCCACGAATTCGATAAATAAATAGTATGAATTGGAGTAGTTGAAGAGTAGAAACCTGAAAAGCTGTACGGATGATCGACTCAAAAAAAAAATGTCTAAGGAGCAACTAGAGAACCTAGAATTGGGTATTTTGGAAGTAATTTTTTTTATAATTTAGTCTAAACAAGGAGATTAATGTGGGATGGATATAATGTGATTATAGATTGACGGAAGGGCATCATGCAAGTTGCTCAAGAGACTATTTTGGTACTTCAATCCGAGTACTGTCAGTAGTAATCTTAACCCCAATTTGTGTTTTATAAGTTTCATGATTTTTACATGATTTATAAAGTGAATTGTTACCGAATGATTTCAATTTGCATATAGGACAAGTCTTTTTACTTGATTTGATACCGAAATAGTTATTTGTATTTTACAAGACAAGTATATTGATAAATAAGATGATTACTATTATTTAAATGAGTTGACATTCACTTGAGATATAAGTACTTTTACATGTGTTTTCATTAAGTTGACATGATATGATTACAAGATTTACATGTCTTATACTGATTTGAAAAAAGCTTATATGGTTTATGAAGAAAAGTTTAATTGGGAGTAGACCTTGATGAATCCCGTAGCTAATGGTGGGTTCGTTAGATCTGGTGCACCTTGTATTACCGATTACAGATAGAGTCATCGCTAGTGGGAAGGTAGAACTAGCGTATCGTTACCGATATCCCTCGAGTAGGGATTTACTAATATGAAAGTTACAGTTATCGTCTACTCTTTAAAGAAGATAGACATACCGATTATCGATTACATGATTCATTCTTGGAAACCTCTCGAATATGTATATGATTTGATATGAAAGTGTCTTACTGAGTTTGATATGAAAGTGGTTTACTGAGTTTATTTGAAAATGGTGTTGATTTGCTTATATGAAACAGCAAGATTGATTATGGCTATTGATTTTTGAAAGAACATTTACTACATGATTTTGATTATCCTACTAGTATATTTCTGACTTGTCCCTCATTAAAACGGTTGTGGTTATTATTATTACTCATTGAGCTAGCGTCTCACTCCCCGCTAATTTTTTTTTCAGAGAATAAAGGTGATATTAGCGAGGATTTAGTTAGCTAAAGATAGCAAATTGATACGATGGTGAGCCGCACACTTGTTCGGTGGGAAACGAGTTGTCTATTGTTATAGACCTTTTTCTTGAACTCTTAGAGTCGCTCCATAGCTATTATATATTAAAGTCTTGAGATTCCTTCGTTATCCTAGACATGTGATGAGTTTTAAATTTCAACCTATTGTTGGAGACGTGTTAATATTATTGTGTGGAGAAAGATTGAAACTTGATGTGGTATTTTGAATTGAAATTTTAGAAGTTGTGTTGTTTTCTGAGACAGGTTAAAATTTGGATAGGCCTAAAAACAGAGGAAATTATACCCGATTTTCTGCAGAATTTTAGTAAGGCTTGCTTTGGGATCCTCTTCCTTAGGCGCCTGTCATGATCCTAAATTGGATCGTGACACTTGGTTGGGTTCCTCAGGATCTTAATTGTTGTATCACGTCTAGAGCCTAGCTTGGATTGTGACATGGTGACTTTTCCTAGAAGAGTTTGTAGGTGTCATCCCCGGATCTATCATGAACACTTAAACATCATCAGATCCAGTGCAAATACTCATTATCGGAGCTCCATTGTTTCTTACAACTTTGTTTTTCTTATTTTATCACTTCCCTTTATTTCTGCAACAAGCATATTTAACTGCTGCTAATCGAACTCAATGGGTTAAATTGAAACGCATATCCTTGACCTCATATTAAAAATTTAGCTATACTATTTTCTCAATAAACAACTTAAATTAATTTAAGGATTTAATATTGTATTAAGCCATAAAACATGACAATGTGAGATTATCCTACAATTAGTGATAATCAACTATAATTACAAATCAAATAAATAGGAAATTAAAGTTGAAGCAGGTCCACATGAACTTTCACGTGCCCACCATATGCTAACAAATAAAAATATTGTATTGTCTCTCTAAAGGTGAGCACTTCCAACTATCTTGCACGTGCTTTGTTTCCTAACCTTTTTTATTTTTTCAATTTTACCCTCTTCTTAATCTTATCTTTCTTTGTCTAATTTAAAGTACATTACATAATCCAAACATTAATGTCTCTAAAATATGAACAAATTTTTACATTATTTTATACCTTTAGTGGTGAGGATAAGTTTCATATAATAACTACGTACCATATTTACATGCCTCAGCCCAAGAAAACTATATTTAAGATTTAATCCTTCTTTTAAAAAAAGTTAATAGTAAAGTAACTTAGATAAAATGGTTATTAAGGTTCATAAACTGTTTGATAATAACAATAACATACAGCAAATTCTTGTAATTGGGGTTTAAGAAGAGTTAGATATATGCAAATTTAATCCTTACCTTGTGAAGTAGAAAATTTATTTTAGATAAACTCACAATTCAAGAAAATTACTTTTCAGAAATAATTCGAAAGACAAGCAAAAATAAAAAGTTACATGAAGATATTGAAGAAAGGAAAGAACTGACAATAGTATGTATCTAGTTTTGGGTCATCATACTTTTCTATCTAGGGTCATGTGCTTGGTGATTTGTGGATGTGTCTTATATTGTCCTATCTAATAACATCTTCCAATTCTTCCTCGGTCTACCTCTACATCTCCTCAAACCTATCACCTTCAATCTCTCGCACTTCCTCACTACGACATTTGTGCTCCTCTATTCACATGTCTGAACCATCTCAATCTCGTCTTTCGTATCTTGTCCATCACGATAACTACTCTCACCTTGTCCTGCATCTCTTCATTCCTAATCTTATCTCTTCTAGTTTGCCTCCACATCCATATAAGCATCCTTAATTCTCTTACCTTCATCTTCTGATATGCGAATTTCAACTAGTAAATACTTCAACTCGTACAACATAGTTGGTCTAATTAACCACTCTACTTACCTTTAAGTCTGATAACATGTTCATATCACATAAAACATCAGATGTCAATTTCATTCACCACACTCTAATACAATGTGTGACATCCTCATTGATCTTGCAATTTTTTTTAATTACAGATCCAAAATGTTTGAACTTTTCTCTCTTGGGGATGACTTGTATCAATCCTCACTTCCCCATTTGACTCATGTGATATGATACTGAACTTGCATTCTATATACTCAGTATCTCTAATATATTATTAACTCTATGGAGTGTCTCATAGATCAATATTATGTGGTCCGCGATAACCTATATCATGATACATCCTCTAGAATATGATGTGTCAATTCAACCAGTACTAAGACAAAAATATTTAAAGCATTGTTTTTAGCTTCTACCTCAAGTTGTTAGCAACTTAAGTAAACCTTTTCTTTTCACATATGTTTCAACTGCAACAGACTCATAAATGTTCAAATTTTCAATATAATGTAGATGATATTTCTCATGTTTAATTTAGTTAAGAATATTTTCATTTAATTTCACTTTCCAATCAAAATGACTATTTTCAATAACGTTTCAAATGACGATTAAATTTTTAAAATGGATAAGAAACTGGCCATCCGATGCTAATTTTTTCGGTGATTTTTTAAAAAAAGAAATAGCTATTGTTCAGCTTTCTGTAATTGTAAAATAATATTAGAAGTTAGATTTGTGATATTTGAAAGTCCCTCATAGTTACTGTATCTTAAAAAAATAATTAAGTTTATTTTTTTAAAAAGAAAGCCGAATCGGCCATGGCCCATGGGCTTGTATTTCTACATTTTTTGGTCCAAATAATTCGGTTCAAAATCAAATTCCAGGATTATAATAATTTTGGAATTATAATCAGGATAGATAATTTTATAAATTGGCACAAAATTTATTTTAATTAATATCCACAAAAAATAATAAATTAAATAAAGCCACCTCTTAGGACATTGAATACAAGCCTTGTCATTCCATGCAGTTCGTTGGTTCCTTTTAATCAATGGGCGGAGCTAGATCAAAAGAAGGTTCCTCCAAATTTCTTTTATCAAAAATAATATCAAATATATAAATTAAAATATTTTTTTAACGTACCCTTTATATGGATGGTTGTTATCCATTTTGTATTGTAATGTACTATTAGTTTAAATACAATATTTGTTTTGATTGCTACTTAGATTTTATTGTATCATATCGTTTAAATACGTTGTTAGGTAACGACAAAAAGACTCATTTTATGTAACGACCAATTTGGAGAGGTTCCATCGTTATTCTAATAATATCTTCTCGTTTTTTACTTTATTTGTTATTTAATAATTCTAATTTATTATTTACTCTTATCTTTTCATGGTATCTACCACATACCCTACAATTTCTTATAAGTTTATTATTCAAATTATGAATCTATAACATTATATTACAACGGAGAACAATACAATTATCTATCCAAACATTGTATTTATTGAAACAATACAGTACAATATAATATATTACAACGACATATATTTTTGAAATAATACATAACAACCATCCAACCAAAGTGGTAAATACAATAAGTGTTGAATTTTTTAAACTTCTCCATATATTTATTTTTTGTATTTCAAATACTCTTGTTAAAAAATCTTCCACTTTTCTTGACCTCATGCTTAAAACAGTTAGTATTCCTATTTGATTGAGAATTGTCATATGTGTGTGTACCAATTAAGGTAAATGGTCACTGCTGAATCTTTGAAATTTGTGCAGTGACGTAGATTACAATGGCCAATCAATGAAAGTTGAAAATAGGGGCTTCCCCAACTTTAAGCAATCTCCATCAATGCACTTAAAGAGAAAGTCTTACCAAACTAACAAACACTTCAACTCATGTGACATATAAAATTTTAAAAATATCTATTGACTAGATAATTATTTTATAAATTGAAGTATTATAATTTACACAGTAAAAACAAAGTAAGATGTTTAATATATTTATATATCATATGACGCAAAATTCGATGTGTTATGCCTTTTCTTAATGGCGCATAAGGCTAAAATTACAAGTAATTAAATAACGGTCATGTTTTCTTTTTTTTTTTTTCCTCTGATTTTAGATTCGTACCATGTATGGCCCCATTTGGAGGAAAGCACTCCCTACCAAGGATTTTTCTACTCCCAAGGCGAACTCAAGATCTCTGATTAAGGGAGGAACAGTCTCATCCGTTGCACTATATTCTTTGGTGGTCGACCAGAAACTTTACTAATGCTATTGTTGCTAGTTGCTACCAAAAGTCCTATTGCTCCTTTAAAATTAATTTTTAAAAAGTTTATGTTTTATGTATTTTCTTTTCTGGCTGGTTTTATGTATGTTAAAAATTAAAAGCATGGAAAATAAAGATGATTAAAATTCAGATATAGCCACTGTCATAAAATTTTCAATTCTACGGGTATAATTATTTGACGTTATCATGAAATTTTACATTTCAAAGACAAGATCAAGATGTGTGATTGATGAACGTAACAATAATTTATTGCACAAGATAGAATAATCCAATTTTAAAAATTGCAATTTGCTCAAATAAAATAGATTATCATAAAGTTTAGAGTGGGTATAGCATAATTTCAATCTTTTGGTAGGAGAATTCTTTTTTTTTTCTTTTCATCTTTTCTTTTATTGGAAAACAATAATTAATTGTTATTCAATAATGGAGGATGGAGTAGGTTGCTAAAAAGAGTGAAGTGGGCTTCATGTGAGATAAACTTGTATAGTTGAAGCTTTTTAAGTCGTTTCTAGGCATGTGCATGAGATTCTCCTTTTTAATGGAACAGTTTTATGTGTAACAAAACTCACCCATTCAACTCCCTTGGACCAATTTTATTTTTTATATATATAAAGAGAAAGTGCTTTCTTTTTTCTTTGTGAATATGGAAAAGACCAACACAAGAATCTATCATTTCATCATAAATTATCTACAATGTTTAATTGCTTAAATGAAACGGATGAATTAAAAGAAAATTTGGCACTTTTTAGCTAGCAACATGTTGGTAAACAACATAAAATGGCACAATCTTTGGGTGAAATGCATGAATATTCACTTTTGGGGTTATTATTTAATTAGTATTTCCCTCATAATTTTTCTTTTTTCGCAAATTTACTTGCTCTGGGCAAAAGATCGAATAGTTGTGTTTAAAGTTTGATAAATTCAAAGATTCACTCTTGAAAATATGACGAAGGTCAACCATCTCACTTATGATTTGCAAGAGTAAAGTTTCACACATTATTTTATTATGATACATGTAAAAATTAATATATTTATTCGATGGACTGATTTTTCAAACATGTTTATTGAAACAAAAAATAATACTCTCTCTGTTCCATTTTATATGGTACCTTTGGTACATCTCAAAAATATTGTCACCTTACTCTAATCAGAAACAATTTACCTTTAAAATTTTTTTTTTACCCTTAATGAAATGATTCTCAACGACACAAATATCTAAGAATGATTTTAGACCATATTTTTTAAAAGTCTTCTTTTTTCCTTAAACACAGTGTCAAGTCAAAGAATATCACATAAAATGAAACGCAAAGAGTAATTTATTTTTCGAAATTCAACAATTCAATATGATTCAATATTCAAATATATTTTAAGTAAGCTCAGATTTAAAATATAAGTTTCATACATCATAAAAACATGTAATTCAGTAATATTGAGTTTTGATGAAAATATTTAGAGTTTGAATATAAATTTTAAAGATATTTAGAGAAGATTTAATTCAAGTTTGGGGTGATTTTCAATATATCTCTAGTATATCACATGTCGTTTTATCTATGAGTTGATCTCTGTGATATACACTAATACATACTTTCTTTTGATTGATGTGATATTTTTTGGCTTTAAGCATTCATCAAGTCTATTTTATTATAAATTTTTGATACATCTTTTTAAATATTTTGAATTGTTAATTATTATGACTTATAATATCTTTTATATAGTTTACAAATATATAAATTTCATTTAAAAAATTTGAAGATTATATGCACAAATTTTCGGTCAAACTCAAATTGTTTGACTCTTCAAAAATGAAAGGTGTTACATAATTATTGGAACAAAGGGAGTACTAGATATATATTGTCACAGTGAGTTTCTTCAGATTGTTTGGGTGGGAACAAATTATTTTGAATTAATTATCTAGGAATAAGTTATTCCACCATGTATATAGGATATATATTCTATCTATTACTATAGTATAAATGGTGCAATAACTAATTCAAGAATTATCTAACACCTCCGACACTACTTAAAAAAATTAAAATAGACCTTAAAAAGGAGAGCTCAAAAATAGGTCGCTAAAGAGAGACCTCATCCATTGGATATTATTTTTTAATTTTTTTTAAAGAGACCTCATGAGGTCGGTTAAACTAAAAAAAAAAAAAATTCACAAATAATAATATCAATTTTATGAGATTGGCATAGAATTTTTTTTAAAAAAATTAGCGACTTCATGAGGTCTCTAGAGATTTTTAAAAAATAATAATAATATTAAAAATAAATTAAATGACCTCACAAGATCTCATTAAAAGAAAGAAGGACTTTCTCTAAAAATCCTAAGTTTTAAAAGAAAAAAGGATTTTTCATTAAGAAAAAAGTCCTGCAAAGTCGTTCTCTTATTTTCTCTAAAAAGCCCTAAGTTACCTTTGACGATGATGAACTCCGCAGCTGCATTGAGGAAGTCCGCAGCTCCTCCACCGGTGATGACGAGTTCATAGTAGCAAGAGTTCCACTAGTGGAGTTTGCAAGAGGTGTTTGAAACTCCTTTATCTATGAGTTAATTTCTATTCATCCTTTTATACTTTTTGCACCAGAACACTAGACTAAAAAATCAATTTTATAGCAGTCCTTGACAAAGAAGAATTGGTGATGCTTGATTTCTGATGTGTAGTTTCTCTTTGCTAGACATGTTGTAACTATAAACTGCATATTATTATTTATTGAGATTATGAAACAAATGTTTATTTTAACAATGCTTATTGTGAAATTTTTTCATCTCCTTCCTCTGTGTTTGTTTTATTTTCTTATATTGACTTCAAAGTAGCATTTTGTACCTTTTTTATTTTTTACAGTCATTACATCAATAGTTATCTATAATGCTAACTATTTATGTCTATTTAGAAGGCAAATATGTCACTGGATCATTAATATTGACTTTCTAATGGTTTAGATGGTAAGAGTCAATAACATATGATAATAGAACTAGTTGAGGAATCAAATCATACTTTGCATACACATCAAGGAGTATAATTGAAAAATGCAGAAATAGATAAATCTTTTTTATCATTGAAAAATTATTATATAGAAAAATTAAAAAATTTTATCTAATTTACAGATTTGAAGCTTACCGGAGGAATCATAAGTCTTAGCAAGGCAATGCACTAATCCAAAGTTAAAATGCTTAGAGATAATTCATTCTTTAGCTAATGTTAGCATCAGTTCTCTTGATCTTTTCCAGGATAGGATTCCAAAGCTATCCACTCTACCCAAAATAAATGAGTATATAAAAAATAGACATTATATACTAGAGAAAAGTATATTCATTAAATCTAGGATCAAATAGATGCAGATGAAAGGGTAAATAAATGTCTGTAGTTGCATATCCTTGAAGCAAAATTTCAGTTACCGAATTCTTGCCCATCCACTAGTGTAAGATGTAACAACATGCTCATCTCAAAATTTCATCATAGCAGTTGTACATTCCACCATGCCCTTGGGTAGTTCCAACATGATGGTTAATGACTATGTCTGTCATCTCTCTAACTTTATACTGCTTCATCTTTTTAAGTAAAGCTTTTAAGGGATACTCAGAACCATATGAAGAATTGAGAGAATAAAGGTTTTGTGGAAGATAACCTATCATGAAAGAAAGTTGGGCATCTACTTGTCAATTTGTTCGTGAAAGCTCGTAAGTATAATAAGAATGTTGGTGGATTCTACCTGAGGAGTGGGAAAAGTTAATTGAACATTGGGCAAGGAATGCAAGGTTCAAGCATATGAGCGAGATTGGTAAAAAGCTTGATCATCTACCCAGGGCAATTCTCTACCAATTTACTTCTCTAGCTTACAGGAAGCAAACTCTTCTTTATCACTTAAATTACTTTTGCATTTAGACATAAGAGGAGAGGAATGACGTTCTTTAACCAAAAAAAGTTTTTTGGCATAACCTTTTCATGTTATATGATTAGTAAAATACTGAGTATGGAGAAACCATATTGTTTTATGGTTCTCAAACTTTTTTGGTAGTTTCCATCTTGTAAAATGCCTAGGAAGTTGTTTGACTGGACTGGATCAGAACTTAGTTTTATAAGTTGAATATCTTCAATATATATTGGAAATGATTAAATCATTGTTCATTATATTCAGGTTTATGGTTGTGCTTCTCCAAACTATATGGCACAACAGGTTGACATCAAGGAGAGAATGCAAGCTATCCTTATTGATTGGCTAATTGAGGTGTAGTAAATATGCTCTTTGCTAAATTAATAAATTTGTTCAAAAATATCTCAATGAATACTTAGCTTATTCTAATAAACAGGTACATCGTAATTTTGAGCTCAAGGATGATACGTTGTTCTTGATTGTTAACTTGATAGCTCGATTCTTAGAGAAGCAAAATATTGTTAGAAAGAGGCTCCAACTTGTTGGTTTGGTTGCAGTGCTATTAGCATGCAACTACGTTGAAGTTCGTGCTCCACTAGTGGAGGATTTGGCGTTGATTTGGAACAAAGCCTATACAAGGAAAGAGATTCTTGGAATGGTAAAGTATGCTAATTGCAGCTATTATGAGATCAGAAATTTACCGTTTCAAGAATCTCCTTTCTTGTATAGTCTTTGTCCGAAATCACCATCAGATCCTTCACCAGTAAAGCATGAACTTTCACATACTTGCATGCTAATAGCACTGCAACCAAACCAACAAGGTGGAGCTTCTTTCTAACGATACCTTACTTCTCCAAGAATTAGTCTATCAAGTTTAAAAGTCAAGAACAACGTTTTATTCCTGAGCTCAAACTTGTGATGTACCCGTTTATCAAAATAAGCTAAGTATTCATTGAGATATTTTTGTTCAAATTTATAACATACCAGAGGGAACATTTACTACACCTCAATTAGTCAATCAATAAGGATAGCTCGCATTCTCTCATTGATGTCAACTTGTTGTGCCATATAATTTGGAGAAGCACAACCATAAATCTGAATATAATGAATAATTATTTAATCATTCCCAACATATATTGAAGATATTCAACTTATAAAACTAAGTCTGATCCAGTCCAATCAAAGAACGCCCTAGGCATTTTACAAGATGGAAACTACCAAACAAGTTTGACAACCATAAAACAATGTGGTTTCTCCATACTCAGTATTCTACTAATCATATAATATGAAATGGTTATGCCAAAAAAAATTTCTTTAGTTAAAGAACGTCCTTCCTCTCCTCTTATATCTAAAGTTATTTCAGCGATAAATAAGATTTAGTTTCATGTAATCTAGAGAAGTAAACCTGTAGAGAATCGCTCTTGGTAGAGCATCAAGCTTTTTTACCAATCTTGCTCGTCTGCTTGAACTTTGCATTCCTCACCCAATGTTCAACTAATTTTTCCCACTCTTAAGTAGAATCCTGCCATGCCTCGGAAGGGTACTCTTGGCATGGCCGGTACTCAGAAACCATTATCGGCTCCCACGTGAACCACATGGTCTCATCACATTCAATCAATAAGTGAAAGACTTAAAATAAAGAGAAAATAAAATGGACAAATCAAATCATTAATTTGTCTCAATATATAGAGGTCATAGGCCAACAATCAAACTCCAATTCTATGACATAAGAATAGTTTTAAAAAAAATCAGTCAAGAGATAAAGGTCTCAACATTAACTCATCACTATCTAGTCTATAAAGCCTCTAACTCTACTATCTAGATAGTGCCAATGATAGGTGCATGGCTACCTCAAATCGAATAAAAAAATTAAACTCTAGTACCTAGATGATATTAATATGAAAATCCTTCGAAAATAAAGAGGTCTCACCGATCAGTTGAATACGAATAAATCCTCAATGAAGCACCTGTTGATCTCTAATACCTGTATCTGCATCATAAAATGATGCAGCCTAAATGGACGTCAGTACATGGAATGTACGAGTATATTAAATGGCTAAATGAAACAGATACAGGTAGAATCATATAGAAATAACATTAACTCAAAGGATACTCAAGCAGAATGTCAAATGTCTATCTAAAGTAAGAATAAAAAGTAGACAAATGACCCATCAATACCAATCAAACTTTATCAATCAACTAGACTCAACTCAGTTGGACTCAAAGTACTATCAGTGCGGGATCTATCTGGGAGTTTATCTTATCCGACAATAATCACAGAGCCAGTGATTGTAGAACAATCCTACTTATGTTGCCACAGTCGTTCTGTACTTGCCAGGTAAAGAACGAATCAGGTCCACTGGGGATCTAGCCTCAACAAGTCCTCCAATGCTTTCAAGGACTTTAACTTAAGAGGGAACCTCAATGTAATGGTTCTACCCTCACCTTCACTTGGCGGTGTAGTTACTGAGTGCAAGTTGGATTTACTCTCACTCATTTTGATGCTCGATAATCCTCCCAAGACTCAATGCACATAAAACTACTCATATCAATCAATAATCTCAATTAGCCTCGTGGAGGCTCTCATCATCTCAATTAGTCTCATAGAGACTCTCATCAACTCATTAACTCAACTCTCATTTAAGAACTCAAGGACTCAGATCATCATTAAGAAGAAGTCAATTAGAAAAAACTCTAGAACTCAGTTATGAATATCCATGGGGTCATCAAGCTTAATTAAGTAACCCTCATACTCACATAAAAATCACAATTAACATACTCAAGTTAAAGCTCTAGACTTCATCCCAAGGTTCATTCATGCATCTTTTATAAAATAACTTATAGGGCTTGTGAAAACAACTCATATAAAAATATTAAATCAGAAAAACAAGTTTATGATGATCATCAATGCATGAAAATACATGTAATATATATGTAATTTGCCAGAAAATACTCAAGAAACATGTTTGTAGACTCATTAAACTTTCAACTCATCTATTACCATCAACAAAGGCACATGGAAGAACATTTCATATTTTAGTTCAGACTTATATTCCTAGAAAGTTGGTATTACAATCAAAATTTGAAAAAAAAAATCCTCAATCTTGGTAGTTTTTTTAGAGTGGAAGAACTTGGAAAGACATTGTTTGAAGGGCTTCTCTTAAATTCTTGAATTCTTGACTCAGAATCTTTAGAGTTCTTGATGAAGAACCCTAATTCTTGAATAAGAAGAATCAAAAAATCATTTCTTGAAATTCTTGAATTTATTTTCTTGAAACCTTAGGTTATGATTTAAGATTGTATTAGAGATTCATGAATAGATGATGAAATTTGGGTTGAATAGATTGAAATTTGTGAAGACTAATTCTGAGTTCACAGAACTATACATAGTGTAAAACTCAGGTTATATCTCATTTAAAAAGTAATGGAAACTCTTAGATTTGTGACGTATGATCAAAATTGCTAAACGAAGTCATCTCTTCTCATCGTCGAAACTCAACATGAACGAGAATCAGGCAAGTGGTATATGGGAGTAGGCCATAGGCATGGCAATCATACACCAGATAGGAATGGAATGTCGCCTCAACTGAAGTATAAGGATTATATGAGATGAAAAAAAATTAATATCTCATTTTGATTAGCCCATCTCTATCGAAAACTTGAGATTTACTTTGGTTTATCACCTCATTATCTCCCCCTTAGCTCAAGGCCATCTCTCTAAGTTTGCTAATCAATTTCCCTTTCTAAGGTATAAGTACATAGCTCCACACGGTCAAAGAATCACTATCCACAAGAACATCTTAAAATCTGCTGTTATATTATAGTCACATATATAAAATAGCCACTAAGACTCTCTTTGAAGATGCCACTCTTAGCTTCCTCCTGTGTCTATGAAAATTTTTCTATAGTTGCTATTCTTATTGGCGTACATAACTACTTTCCATAACTCTTACAATCTAACCTCTTCTTTTGCCTGCTAAGCTCAACTTCTGTGCTTCCATAAATTAATTTGTATAAGAATTAGATCATGGAAAACTCATTATCATCTATCCATAAGCTCTGATCGACTTAATTACTAAGGTTGACAAAGAATGCTTACATCAGCCTACTCACGCTGACAACTCAAATATGCTACCCAGATTCTTATAGCAGTCATATCTTAGAGCTTCACACAACTTTACATAATCATGGATACACATCTCAAGCCTCTTCTTATCTATTGAGCTATCTTTATTTCACTATATTACATAAGGGGCACTTTTACCCTGCTCATAGCATCACTTTCCTTACAAATCAGTATCTTCATCTCAAACATACACTATGGCAAGCCTCTTAGAGGATCCCCGCTAAGTATCTATGCTGAATGGTTAAAGCGCCCAACTCATAATTGGTGAATTCGTAGGTTCAATTAGCAAATCTCCAGATTATCACTCTCACGATGCTATCTCATCTTTCGCACTACTCATCAAAATTCAAGCTTAGAATGTATTACTAACATGTGCATCACACACTTCCCTCATATTATACTAACCCATAACTACTAGGTAAAAATTAGGAATATGGGCTTACTAAAATCTCATGCCAATAATCGATTAACATACTCCCTCTGCATAACTTATGTACCACTCACCAATTCATTATAACTCCTAATCTGGCTAAGATCATAACTCTATAAATTTCACGAGGCTCTCTCTCAGAATCATGAGCCTAGTTTAGATTTATCACCTTAAAAGTACTTTGTTCCCCTTATTCAACATCTATACTTCACCTTTACTAATATGAATATCAGAATGCATTAACATAAACCTCTTTCTAGTTTGAGCACGCTCTAATACATTCTAACAATAACTGTTTCTCTATACCTCATCATGAAAATCATAAGGTACTGATGACTCTTTTACCAAACTTATGGCAATCGACTCATCACCTCATTACATACTAATAGAGACAAAGTTCTAACTACAAGCATCAATCAACCATCACTCTTGCTATCTCGTCCCTTTTTTTTTATCATCGTCCTTCTAAATCTAGGATGATTCAATTCTACTCAGAGTTTATAAGACCTCAAATCTCACTCTTAGGTGATAATATTAAACTTTTAAAGATATAATTTTCTCTCTCATGGGTAACATCGGATGCAAGTTTTGGATAGAAGAGTCCGAGATACATCTATAGCTAACTTAGACACATGATTTACATGAGTAATAGTGCATTCTTTCGAATCAATCAACTCAACACACTAGTCGGCTTTGCTCAAGTCTGGTGTAGTCTCTCTATCATTTTGATTATTTTATCCAAAGGAACTCATCGGCGAGGGTTGAAAATTATTGTTTCTATCACCTTATTTATAGATTAGACATAGTTGAAAGGTTTTATAGCAATGCACGAATCATCATAAGTTTCTTAGGTAATAGCTTTATTGCATGATTTAGAATATGAAAGAAGTGAGACAATTTCTAATGTCTTATAGCCTCCCTATTATGGTTGTGGTGTGTTTCACATCAATAATAAGGACTCTACTAGACACGGCTTCATAGACTCTCTAGGACACTTGAACTATGTACTCTGATACCAAGTTTGTCATGTCCCGGAAGGGTACCTTTGGCATGACCGACACTCGAAAATCATTGCTAGCTCCCAAGTGAACCACTTGGTCTCATCATATTCATTCAATCAGCGAAAGACTTTAAATAAAGAGAAAATAAGATGGACAAATCAAATCATTAATCTGTCTCAATATATAGAAGTCATAGGCCAACAATCAAACTCCAACTCTATGACATAAGAATAGTTTAAAAGAAATTAGTCAAGAGATAAAGGTCTTAACATCAACTCATCATTTTCTAGTCCATGAAGCCTCTAGATGTACTATCTATATGGTGTCAATGACAGGTGCATGGCTACGTCAAATCGAATAAAAAAAATCTAAACTCTAGTATCTAGATGATAGTAATATGGAAATCCTCCGAAAATAAGGAGGTCTCACTGGTCAGCTGAATACGAATAGATCCTCAATGAAGCACCTGTTGATGATCTCTAGTACCTGTCTACATCATAAAATGATGCAGTCAAAATGGACGTCAGTGCATGGAATGTACAAGTATGTAAAATGACTGAATGAAACAGATACAGGTAGAATAATATAGAAATAACATCAACTATGAAGATGCTCAATCAGAAAATCAAATATCCATTTAAAGCAAGAATAA
Organism: Solanum clarkiae; assembly: GCA_011800125.2. Taxonomy (NCBI): domain Eukaryota; kingdom Viridiplantae; phylum Streptophyta; class Magnoliopsida; order Solanales; family Solanaceae; genus Solanum; species Solanum clarkiae. Next base: position 8,639,276 of record JAABOM020000001.1, read on the forward strand.
AGAATAAATAAATGACCCTTCAATACCAATAAAGCCTTATCAATCAACTGGACTCAACTCAACTCAATTGGACTCAGAGTACTATCAGTGTGGGACCTATCTGGAAGTTTCTCTTATCTATCACTTATGAGTCAGTAATTGTACAACAATCTCGTTGATGTTACCACAGCCGTTCGGTACTTGCTAGGTAAAGAACGAAACGGATCTACTAGAGATCTAGACTCAAAAAGTCCTCTATTGCTTTCAGGGAGTTTAACTCAAGAGGGACCTCAATGTATTGGTTATATCCTCACCTACTCTTGGCGACGTAGTTAATGAGTACCAGTTGAATTTACTCTCACTCATTTTGGTGCTCGATACTCCTCTCAAGACTCAATGATCATAAAACTCCTCATCCCAATCAATAATCTCAATTAGTCTCGTGGAGGCTCTCATCATCTCAATTAGTCTTATAGAGACTCTCATCAACTCATAAACTTAACTCAATTGGCCTTTCGGCCTATCATCTCAATTATCTCGTTAACTCCATTCTCATTTAAGAACTCAAGGACTCAAATCATCATTAAGAAGATGTCAATTAGACAAAACTCTAGAACTCAATTATGAATACCCATGGGAGCATCAAGCTCAATTAACTCAACCTCATAGTCACATCAAAATCACAATCAACATACTCAAGTCAAGGCTCTAGACTCCATTCCTAGGTTCGTTCATGCATCTTTTATAAAATAACATATAGGACTTGTGAAAATAACTCATATAAAAATATTAAATCAGTAAAACAAGATTATGATGATTATAAACGCATGAAAATATATGTAATATATATATAAGTTACAAGAAAATACTCAAGAAACATGTATGTAGACTTATTAGACTCTCAACTCCTCTATAACCATCAATGGGGATACATGGAAGAACATTCTCATATTTCAGTTTAGCCTTACATACCTGAAAAGTTAGTATTACAATCAAAATTTCATGAATATTAGCTTTCTTGGAGAAAATCCTCGATCTTGGTAGTTCTTTTAGAGTAAAACTTTTAGAGTTGAAGAACTTGGAAAGACATTGTTTGAAGGGCTTCTCTTTGATTCTTGAATTCTTGACTTAGAATCTTTAGAGTTCTTGACGAAGAACCTTAATTCTTAAAGAAGAAGAATCAAGAAACTTTCTTGGAATTCTTGAATTCATTTTCTTGAAACCCTAGGTTATGATTTAAGATTCTATTAGAGATTCATGGATAGATGAAGAAATTTAGGTTGAGTATATTGAAATTTATGAAGAATAACTTACCTTGAGGATGAATCTTGAAAGCTAATCCTAACTTGATGATTTTCTTGATGATTCTTGATTGTTTATGTTTAGGAGTAAAAAAGAGGGTTTTATGTATGGAAACTGACATTTTACGCGTTTTGGGACCTTAAATAAACCCCCAAAGGTTTAGGATAAAAGTACCCTCAAAATAAAATAAAAGGACATCAATTAGCTTATCCAGAAAAGGTTCGCGTCAAGTCCGAGATGCGGAGCTGTCAACGGACCTTCGGACAGCTCTGCACGTCTTTACTAAAATGGTCATAACCTTTTACTCCGAACTCTAATTAAGGAAATTGGATGTGTTTGAAAGCTAATTCAAATATTTTCAATTTGATATATTATGGGTCACCTAACTTATTATGCTTTGGGAGATATTGTCATCTGAAGTTGACCCTTCTATCAACTTATACGAAAACTTAGTCGGTAGAAATTCGCTGAGTTTGGCTTGATGTAAAAGATCCTTTATAACTTTAAATCACATATAATATACTTTAAATACTTAGGAATTGATCCTAGCATGTATATATAACCTAATGTGTCGTTTGATTTGAATACAAGTTATGATGGGATAAGTTATGTTGGGATTAACAATGATGGGATAAGTTATGCTAAGATTATTGCTTATTGGGTGTTTGGGTTGTTGCATAAATTTTAATAATATGTTGTTTGTTTACAAAAATACCCTTCACTTTATTAGTTTTTTGTACATTTTCTTTTCTTGCTTTAGTTATTCAATATCCATTTTTAAAATAAACCTTTCATCTTATATAGCTTAAATATTTTTATGTGTGCATGGTATGCATTTAAAATAAAATTTTATTCTTATTTAATTTAAAAATACAACTTCTCTTTTTAAATTTATTAAAGTAAAAAAGATTTATGAAAAATCAAAATATATAAAAAAAATAAGAATTATAAATAAAAATTATATTATATAGTGTAATTTTTTAATAGAAAAATATAAGAAATATCATAAAAATAAGGAGTGTAGATTATGGATGTTATTATTATTGTATTAAAAATAATGTAATATATATATAAATATTTAAAATAAGATATAAAAAAGGTTTAAAAAGATACCTTTGTCATTTATCGATTTTATTCCGGGATAAGGTAGCATACCCCAAGAAGAGATAAGTTATCCATGTCTCATTTTTCAGTTTAGCGATACAAGTATGCCAAATTCATTAACTAGTGAGTTTTCCTAAAACATAAAGAAGACATTTCTTTAAAGAAAAGGATATTTGATGAGCATCAGCTATGTAGCACGGGAACATATATGAGTACAATATGAAAAACTGAGAATCAAAATACAGGGGGCTATTTATAGATGTCTAGTTATATGTTGTTTGATAGATGTTGTTAATATGTTTGATGTCTAAAGAGTTGTGGTAATCATTAATAACAATGAGGTTATATTTAGTTGTACTTGAGTGAAGAAAATAGCAAGAATTCAAATTAGACAAGTTCGGAGTTATTGTTAAGGTACCTGCCATAATTTTGATTAAGCTACCTGATAGGAACAATAGGAGAGTTTGTGTACTACAAATAAGAGAATTCCTTAAGCCTTGGAGTAAAATGAGAGTCTAATTTTGAGAATATTCAGATGCTAGGATTATTTCATGGATTGTCAAAGATGTGAAGCTTGGGTTGTAGTTTGTAAAGAAGAGACAGAGAAAACTCCTTTGGAGAAGTGGAACTGAAGTGCTTTTGAATAGTGAAAATAACCTTGTAGAAATAATGAAATTTTATGGTTCATTTACACTTTGAAGCAGATGATAGTGTTTACAAATACGCTTTTAGTGGACAATAATGTTTCTGTAAAATTCTCTACTCTGGTTTATGTCTTGTATGTGGGATTTCCTCATTGAATCAATGAACTATTTGCTTCATAAAAAGAAAATATTGTTATGCATACCATTGATTTTTCCTTGTGCTCCTTGGTTTTCATTTTTTTACAGATTCACTTTCCCTATGAAAAAGTGATAGTTTGATATCTAAGTTTTTCTCCATTTGTCAATTATGAGCTTTTGTTCCATCAATCTCGAATGGAGCCAAATATTGACTATTTTTTGGCTTTGGAGTACGATGGAATAAAGCAAAATGGCTCTTTAAACTGTCTGCGCTTCTTTCATTTGTGAAGTAGCAGTTAGTCAATGCAACT
>JAABOM020000001.1:8642853-8662672 GCA_011800125.2 Solanum clarkiae
ATATCATGTGCATAAGCTCATTTCTTTATCATAAAATCATTCATATTATATATCATGCTTTGGACCTTCAATTCCTCAAGAAACCATAACCGTGCATTTTATTAAATACCTTTGGGGTGTGAAATGGGGGTAAAAGACCATGAAATCTAGAGATGAAATCATGCAAAAAAATCTGTTATAGAACCATCAATCAACACGTTGCAACACCCCCAAAACATTCACATCAAAACCCCTCATCAAATCCAATATTAGATCCAAGACCTAGAGCTCAAAACATACTAAAACCACTATACTTTCATGAACTAAAATCACTGTATAGTAAATTTCTCAATATACAACACCCACATGTAAAATCAACTTTAAATCATGCAATGTTAGTAAAAAGATGCTTTAGGCACCATGGGTGGAAGGATCCAATGGTTCAACACTACATAGACTTTGGAGAACCCTTGAAAATGATTAGAAATGGAGACTTGAAGCTTGAGTGAGATACTTGATGAAATTCTTAAGATTGGTGTTGAGTTTGGGACTTGAATTTAGGAACAAATATTTGGCTAAGTGTCTTGGTAAGTATTGGGGAATATTTAGTGTGATATGAGGGAGAAATAAGGCTAAATATAGGTTAAAATATGTTTAGAAAAACTTAGGCCTAACACTTAGAAAACTCTGGACGGACTAAGAAAAATAGTGCAGAATTTACACCTCTCCGCGGCGCGGAGAGGTCGCGGATCCTCATTGGAAATTGCACCAAGTGCAAATTTCATAAATCGATTCCTTTGCTTTAAAATCGAGATTAGACCCTTGTCCCCTAATTTGGACCCCCTGAACAAGAATCCAAAGTTGAACTTTTGAAATAAAAAATGGTTTTTTAGATATATGGAAAACAAGTTTCCGGGCACTTTCGAGGCACATTTTTAGGCACATTTTGGGGTCATTTCAATATCTCCCCCTTGGGAACATTCATCCCCAAATATAGAAGAGATGTAAAAGACAAGAATAATCATGAACAAATCATCCCCCAACATGGATGCAACATTACATTCAAACATCACTTTGAAAAAAATCTCAAATAGGTGTAAAATCATCATAATATGCCAACTTAAACATGAATACACATGAATGATATAGAGGTTGACATATAAGACTTGATATGACATAGGGAACTTAGAATTAATACCCAGTGGAGTGTAAAAGATAAGGATATCACTTTTGCATGTCCGCTTCGGCCTCTCAAGTAGCACCTTCGACTTGTTGGTTCCTCCAAAGGACCTTAACGGATGCCACCTCCTTGTTCCTCAATCTCTTCACTTGCCTATCCAAGATTTGAACCGGAACCTCCTCATAAGTCAAGTTATCCTCAAGAACAAACACCACATCAAGAGGCACAATGGCATTAGGATCACCAACACACTTTCTCAACATAGAAACATGGAACACCGGATGAACCAAATTCATCTCACTAGGCAACTTCAACTAATAAGCTACCTTGCCAACCCTCTTTATCACATAACAAGGGCCAACATACCTTGGACTCAATTTCCCCTTTTTACCAAAATGGACCACACCTTTCATTGGATAAACCTTCAAATAAACCCAATTACCCACTTGGAATTCTATGTCTCTTCTTCTTACATCGGCATAGGATTTTAACGACTTTGGGATGTTCTCAATCTTTCCCTAATCATCTTAACCTTCTCAAGAGCCTCCATAACCAGATCCAGTCCCAACAATGCCACCTCTCCAACCTCAAACCAACCCACCGGTGATCTACAACATCTTCCATAAATAGCCTCAGATGGAGCCATACTGATGCTAGAGTGGTAGCTATTATTGTAGGAAAATCCAATCAATGGAAGATGGTCATCCCAACTACCTTTAAACTCTAAGACACAAGCCCTAAGCATATCTTCAAGTGTTTGAATTTTCCTTTCAGCTTGGCCATCCGTTTAAGGGTGGAAGGTCGTACTAAGGTGAACTTTGGTACCAAGACCCCTTTGAAAAGACCTCCAAAAATGTGAAGTGAATTGTGGACCCCGATCTGATATGATGGATAAAAGAATCCCATATAACCTCACTAACTCATGGATATACAACCTTGCATACTTTTCAGCCCCATATGTAGTCGTGACATGTAGAAAGTGAGCCAATTTCGTCATCCTATCAGCCACCACCCATATGGAATCAAAACTTTTTCTGGTCTTGGGCAACACAACCACGAAATCTATATTAATCACCTCCCACTTCCAAGTAGGAATCTCGATTTCTTGGGTTAGGCCACCCGACCTTTGATGTTCGGCCTTGACTTGTTGACAACTATGGCAACCTGAAACAAATTAAGCAATGTCCCTCTTCATACCTCTCCACCAATACACATCCCTCAAGTCTCTATACATTTTGGTTGAATCGGGGTGGATAAAGTAAGAGGAATTGTGATCCTCATAAAGAATTCTCTCGCTCAAACCATCAACACATGGCACACACAACCTACCTTGGTATCTAAGGGCCCTATCTCCCCCTTGAGAGAAAACCTCTATCTTGCCCTCTTTCACTAAGGCCTTCAATTCAAGAAAGGAGGAGTCTAGATCTTGTTTTGCTATAACCTCATCAACCAAAGAAGATCTAGACCTATCAATAATAACAACACCATTACCCATATCTTCCAACCTCACTCCCCAATCTAGCCAATCTATGCACCTCCCTAGCCATCTCCCTATCACCACAATCCACATGAGCTAGGCTACCTATAGACACCCGACTCAAAGCATCCGTCACGACATTTCCTTACCCGGATTGTAATGCACACTCATGTCATAGTCTTTAAGAGGTTCTAGCCACCTTCTTTGTCTCAAAGTTGAGATCTTTTTGTGTGAAGAAATATTGGAGGCTCTTATGATCGGTGAAGACATCAATATGCACCCCATACAAATAATGATGCCAAATCTTTGATGCAAACACCACGACAGCCAATTCAAGATCATGGGTAGGGTAGTTCTTTTCATGCCCTTTGGGTTGCCTAGAAGTATAGGCTATGAACTTACCATTTTGCATTAGCACACAATACAAACCAACTCTAGATGCATCACAATACACAACAAAACCCTCAAGCCCATCCAGTAATTATAATATAGGAGCAGACACAAGTCTATATTTCAATGTTTTGAAGCTTTTCTCATATTCGTCGGTCCACACAAACTTCACCTTCTTTTGAGTCAACTTTGTCATAGGGGAAGCAATGGAGGAGAACCCATTCACAAACCTTCTATAGTAATCCTCAAGGCCCAAGAAACTCCTAATATCCGACGGGGTCAATGGTGCAGGACAATTTCTAATCACATCGATCTTCTTAGGATCCATTTTAATGCCATCCCCCGACACCACATGACTCAAGAATACAACCTCATTCAACTAAAATTCACACTTGTCATACTTAGCGTACAATCTGTCCTCCCTCAATCTTTGCAACATAACCCTCAAATGGACCATATGCTCCTCCCTACTATGTGAACAGACCAAAATATCATCAATGAAGACCATAACAAAGGAATCAAGGTAGGGTTTGAAGACCCTATTCATTAGGTCCATGAAGATGGCCGGTGTATTAGTCAACCCAAAGGACATCACCACAAATTCATAGTTCCCATATCTAGTTCGAAAGGCCGTCTTGGGAATGTCACACTCCCTCACCCTCACTTGATGGCACCCGAACCAAAGATCAATCTTAGAGAAAAAGCTAGTCGCTTGCAATTGGTCAAACATGCCATCAATCCTTGTGAGGGGATATCTATTTTTTATAGTGACTCTATTGAGTTGTCGGTAGTCAATGCACATTCTATGTGACCCATCTTTCTTCTTTACAAACAACACTAGTGCACCCCAAGGTGATTGGCTAGGTCTAATAAACCCTTTTTGCAACAAATCTCTCAATTGCTCCTTTAACTCCTTCAACACTACCGGGGCCATACGGTAAGTGGGAATAGAAATAGGTTAAGTGTCAGGAAGGAGATCCATGCCAAAATCTATTTCTCTTTCGAGAGGGACACCGGGAAGGTCATTTGGTAAGACATTATAATTGGAATTGACTCAATGCAAGGGACTTTAGACTCCACATCTTTAACTCTCAAAAGATGATATGAACACCCCCTTGAAAATCAACTTATGGGCTTTAATGCATGAGATGAACCTAGCCCTCACTACCATATCATGACTTTCCCACTTAAGAACGGGTTCATTTGGGAATTGAAACCTGACCCTACGGGTCATACAATCAATAGAAGCATAGTAGGCATGCGACTAATCCATCCCAAGAATAACATCAAAGTCAACCATATCTAATTCAACAAGATCACAAGGTAAACTTTTATGCAAAATGCAAACTGGACAATTTCTATACACCCTCATAGCAATAATAGATGCACCAATAGGAGTAGACACCTCATATGGCTCATGCAATAACTCTGACTCAGCATTAAACTTTTTAGCAACAAAGGGGGTGACAAAGGAAAGGGTGTCATCCGGATTAATCAAAGCATATACATCAAGATCAAAGATTTTCAACATACCGGTAACAACATCGGGCACCTCACAAACCCCTTGCCTCCCATGTAGAGCATAAAACCGATTGTGCCTTAGGGCACCACCTTGAGGACCAGCTCTACCCACTGGAACCGCATTTGCACCCGTACCTTGTCACAGTTTCTTGGACAATCCACCCTCTTGTGACCAATCTCCCAACATTCAAAACATGCATTGGAACCCCTCAAACATGGGCCCTTATGATTCTTTCCACATCTACGACACACATCATTAAGAGCCATTCTACCCACACCTTAAGTCTATGGAATTCATTGGTAAACCCCCTATTCGTAGCATGAGGAGGCCCTTGGACTTGATGATGTCTAGCACCCTTTTCAAACCTATCTTCAAAAACAGCCCTCTTGGCCTCATGAAACTTCCTCTTTCTCAACTTTTCTTCCTGCATTTGCTCAGCATAAGTCCTCAATTGACTCAATTCCATATCACTAATTAGCAAAGCAGATCAGCATTCTTCACTTACTAAGTTGGAAACCCCCATAACAAACTCATACATCCTTGACCTAAGATCGGCCACTAAGTGAAGAACATACTTTCAAACTTGATTAAATTTGAGGGCATACTCTGTCACACCCATAGAACCTTTTTTCAAGTTCATGAACTCAACCAACTTTGCTTCCCTAAGCTCAAAAGGGAAGAACCGATTAAGGAAGGCCAATTTGAATTCCTCCCAAAGCACCATATCACCATTTCACTTCTCACCCTTCCATTGCTCATACCAAATTTGGGCTACCCCCTTCAGTCGGTACGCTGCCAACTCCGCCTTCTCATTTGGTCCAACAAGCATGATATTTAAGATTTTGTAGACATCATCAATGAACTCTAGTGGATCTTTGTCCACCTTTGACCCATGGAAAATCGGAGGACTAATCCTCATGAAATCTCTTACCCTAGCTGCCGGGGTAGTAGCATGAGTGACTTGGGCCCCTTGTTGGACTTGGTTAGCCACCACATGGGCTAGCATAGTAAGAGCATTCCAGAGCTCACCATTGGTAGGTTTCTCCTCGAGAATTTGGGCACGTCTTCCTCTAGTGTTTAGGATGATCTAGCATAGCAAAGAACAATCATTAGGGGGGAAAAACTCACCATAACTCTATAACATGACTTAAAATGTGAAGAAGGAAAACATTTCCTAAAACCCCTCATAGCCTACTACTAATGACATGGCATGCTTCACAACCATTTACAGGATTCTAATTGACGTGGTGTGTTGGACTCTGACGATCTATCAACTTAGTGCTCTGATATCAAGTTTGTTATGACCCAAGCCTAGGGCCTAGATAAGACAAGGCGAATGGGGAACTCGAAGAACCCCAAACAAGCCTCTCAACTTGTCATTACACATTATTGGTCGAGAAAGTAGTAAAAGACATAAAACAAGCATAAGGGGCAAAGAGGCTAAGGGATAGCTTGCTAAAACATCAACATCAAAGAAAAGGAGTCATAGTTCATGTCATAATTACACAAGTTGTCCAACAAACATCTCTAAATGCAAAGATACAGCAGGGGCCAAGACAAAGTAACAGGACTCACCTTCATAGTCAAAATAGAACATAAGGAAGTATCCCAATGCATAGATAATAGCAACATAAACTAAGGTCCCTGAAGTAGAGGATGAACCAACTTGCTTTGAGTAGAACCAATCTAGCCACGTGGAGAAGGAGGACGATAAACTTGAGAACTGGTCCCTACAAGGTGATATCATGTAGCTAAGAGTATGCATTAGTACATTTGAGTGTACTAAGTATGTGGGGTGCAATGCAACGATAGATAGCCATCATACTCAAAACACATGCATTAACAATATGATATGTATGATCCATATATAAGTAAAACATGATTTTAGTAACTCATGCTCATATAAGATACCATATGTGTAGAAGAGACCAAGCTAGACTCCCAACTATGGTTGGGAGATGCCATTCACACCTGGACACCCTGGTGGCATGGTACAATACCCCTCACATAGTTGATGCCATTCACACTTGGACAGCCAGGTGGAACGGTACAACACCCCTCACATGGTTGATGCCATTCATATGTGGGCACGCTGGTGGCAAGGTACATACCCCTCATATGGTTATCCGGGCTGCTATACCCCCTAGATCGGGCATGGTCTAATGCAACACATTATATAGAACATATATTTATATATATTAATATATCGTGTACATAAGTTCATTTCTTTATCATAACATCATTCATATCACATCTCATGCTTCGGACCTTCAATTCCTCAAGAAACCACAATCAGACATTTTATCAAACACCTTGGGGGTATGAAATGGGGGTAAAAGACCATGCAATTTAGAGATGAAATCATGCAAGAAAATCTGTTATAAAACCATCAATCAACACCTTGCAATACCCCTAAGACATTCACATCAAAACCCCTCATCAATTCCAATATTATATCCAAGATCTAGACCTCAAAACATTCTAAAACAACCATATTTTCGTGAACTAAAATCACAGTACAGTAAATTTCTTAATATACAGGACCCATATGTAAAATCAATTTTAAATCATGTGATATTAGTAAAAAGAGGATTTAGGCACCATGGGTGGAAGGGCCCAATGGTTCAACACCACATACCTTGACTTTTGAGAACCCTTGAAAATGATTGGAAATAGAGACTTGAAGCTTGAGTGAGATCCTTGATAAAATCCTGAAGATTGGTCTTGAGTTTGGGACTTGAATTTGGGAGAAATATTTGGCTAAGTGTCTTGGTGAGTATTGGGGAATGTTTAGGGTGTGTGAGGGTGAAATAAGACTAAGTACACGTAAAACCATATTTGGGAAAACTTAGGCCCAAAAATCTGGATGGACTTACAAAAACAGTGCAGAATTTACAACTCTCCATGTCACGGAGAGGTCGTGGACCTTCACTGGTAATTGCACTAAGTGCAAATTTCATAAATCAAATTCGCTTCTTTAAAATCAAGGTTAGACTCTTTTCCCCCCTAATTTTGATCCCTTGAAAGAGAACTCGAAGTTGGATTTTCAAAATATCAAACAAATTTTTAGATACATGAAAAATAATATTTCGGGCACTTTTGAGGCACGTACAAATTCAGCAATGTCTCCCTTCATTCCACTTTCTCTCAAGTCGTGATACATTTTTATAGGGCCAGGATGAATGGAATATCTAGAGATGTGGGCTTCAACCATGATTTTATCTCATACACCGTCAACGTCTGCGACACACAATCTACTCTGGTACCTCGACACCCCATCTCCCTCTTAGGATAAGACCATCACCTTCTGTTTGTGGACAACTTCCTTCAATTAGAGTAGGATAGGATCTTGGTGTTGCTTTTCTTTCACCTCTGCCACCAAGGATGAAGTAGACCCATCTTGGACATTCACTCCTCCCTCATCATTCTCTTCAATTTGGACTCCTAATCGGGATAGTCAATGCACTTCCTTAGCTAGCTTCTTCTTTTCCTCCTCCACGTGGGCTATTCTACCTATTGACAACCTGCTGAGAGCATCAACAATGATGTTAGCTTTACCTGGATGGTATAGAATGCTCAAGTCATAATCTTTGAGCAATTCAAACCATCTTCTTTGTCACAGGTTGAGCTCTTTCTGACTGAAGACATACTGTAAGCTCTTGTTGTCAGTGAACATATGTACATGCACTCCATACAAGTAGTGGTGCCAAATATTGAGTGCAAACACCACCGCTGCCAACTCAATATCATGGGTAGGATAGTTCCTCTCATGGATCTTAAGTTTCCTTCAAGCATAGGCTATCACCTTCCCTTTCTGCATTAGCACTCATTCCAATACAACTCTTGAAGCATCACAATAGATCACAAAATCTTCCATCCCATCGGGCAAGGTTAGAATTGGTGCAGTAGTCAGTCCAGTCTTTAACTCTTGGAAATTTTTCTCACATTCGTCGGACCACTAAAACTTGACTTTTTTCTGAGTCAACTTTGTCAATGGTACAGATAAGGAAGAAAACCCCTCAACAAATTGGCGGTAGTAGCCTGCCAACCCCAAGAAACTTTTTATGTCAGTTGGAGAGGTAGGTATGGGCTAATTCTTAACCACCTCAATCTTCTGAGCATCCACTCGAATACTATCCCCGGAGACGATATGGCCTAAGAAAGCCACATACTTAAGCTAGAATTCTCATTTCAAGAGTTTTGCATACAACTCATGGTTCTAAGGAGTTTGAAGGACAATCCTGAGATGATTTGCGTGCTCCTCTTCATCTCTTGAATATAACAAAATATCATCAATAAAAAGAATCACAAACATATGAAGATGTGGTCTAAACACTCTATTCATCAAATCTATGAAGGTTGCGGGTGCATTCGTCAACCCAAAGGACATGACCAAGAACTCAAATTGGTCATATCTAGTTCTAAAGGTTGTCTTTGGAGTGTCACATTCCCTCACTTTCAACTGATGGTAACCCGATCTGAGGTCTATCTTTGAGAAACAAGAGGCACCCTGATGTTGGTTAAGTGAGTCATCTATCCTTGGAAGAGGGTATTTGTTCTTTATGGGGACCTTGTTCAGTTGCTTATAGTCAATACACATTCAGAGAGACCCATCTTCCTTTCGCACGAATAGGACAGGGTATCCCAAAGAGAAATACTCCGCCTTATAAAGCCCTTCTCTAACAAATCTTTCAACTGTTCTTTCAATTCTTTCATTTCCATGTGGGCCATCCTATAGGGTGGATTTGAGATAGGCTCGGTATCAGGAAGAACATCAATCCCAAAGTCAATCTCCCTATCAGGAGGGACTCCGAGCAAATCCTCAGGGAAAACTTCTGGAAACTCATTCACGATCGGAACTTTCCCTAAGGTATGAGATAAACTTTCCCTTAGGTGCTACGGAATCACCTTTTTACTCTAAAATCGATTCATTTGGAAATTGGAACTTAACAGTTCGGGCTCTAAAATCAACAGAGGCATAACAACCATAGATCCAATCAATGCCAAGAATCAAGTCAAAATCAGTCATATCTAGCTCAATCAGATCATTGCTAGTATCCCTATGATGGATAGACACTACACAAGCTCTATAGACTTTCTCAGCTCGAATAGACTCACCCACGGGAGTAGGAATATCAAAAGGTTCAAGGAGACTCTTGGGGGTTATATAAAATCTGCAGGCCACATAAGGAGTTACAAAAGATAATATGGCACCAGGATCTATCAACACATAAAAATCAGAAGAAAAGACTCGAATCACACCCGTCAAAATATCTGGGGAGTTTTCCTGATTATGTCCAGTACCCATGGCGTATAAACGGTTTGTAGCTCCACTTGTGCTGGTCGTAGTAACCCACTGGTTTCCCTTGGCTAGCGGGGCTAGTGCAGAAGACTGAGCTTGGTCAACCCACCTTGGATAATCAATCTGATAGTGACCTGCTTGGCCACACTTATAACATACATCACTCCCTTCAAAGCATCTCCCCTAGTGCAATTTACCACACTTGCCACATGTTGGCTTACCCAATGAACCTAGAGTCATATTTTTCTGGGACTGAGATCCCCAGGCTCTAACATCCTGGGATCGTTGGTCATTTCTAACTCTAGGTGCAGGTGCACTAGCAAATGATGGTGCTAGAAATCGAGTACCATTTCTTTTCCTTCCAACCTCATGGTTGGATATTTTTGCTTTCATATTTCTGAATTCCTCCTTAACCTGATGCCTCTCCTGATCATCCTGTTCCACAAAAGTCATCAATATCCTTATATCCATGTCATTCACAAGAATAGCCACCCTCCCATCTCTCTTGGGCCTTCTATTCAACCCATCAATGTACATTTCCATCCTCCCCCTCATATAGCGACAATCTCCGGAGTGTAGCGAGATAATTGTGTGAACTTCAGTCCATACTCTTGCACAGTTATAGCACCCCTGCTTCAAGTTCAAGAACTCTCTCACCTTCGCTTCTCTTCTTTTCCTTGGGAAGAAACTTCCCAAGAAAGCTTCATCGAACATAGCGCAAGTCATCCCGGGGGCATTCTCCCCTCTACCCTTCTTTCAAGCCACATGCATCAGTAAGAACACCTTTTAGAGCTCCTTCACATAGTTCTCAGGGTCCTCAGTAGATGCAGATCCTGTGAACTCCGGCAGATTCATCCACAAGAATTCCCGAACTCTAGAAGTGTTATGGGAATCCTATCAGGCTGCTCCTTGTCTCGCAACAGGTGCTGTGACAACCTGGGCAAAATTATGGATAACCAGGCGAAGCTCAGAATTAGAGACCTCATCTTGCGGGGGCTGTGCAATAGGGGCAGCTTGTTCCACGGGCACCTAATGTTCTTGAGGCTGAGGTGGGTTGACATTCTGTCTGGCGAGGCGTCCTCTACCTCTGACGGCTCTTCTAAGAGGTATGATCACAATTTTGCACAAAGCACGAATTAGAATTGAACTTTCATAAAATGTCTATAGCGCGACTTGGAATATGAAGGAAAGGAAACACTTCCTAATGCACCATAGCTTCCTACTTATGAGGTGTGGAGCACAACACACCCATAAACAAGACTCTACTAGACACGGCTTCGTAGACTCCCTAGGACACTTGGACTCTGCTCTGATACCAAGTTTATCATGCCTCGGGAAGGGACCCAAGATGTGGCCGACACTCAGAGACTATTGCTAGCCCCCAAGTGAACCACTTGGCCTCATCACATTCATTCATTCATACATTTTACTAATCAACGGAAGACATATGAAAATAAATGGGCACATCTCATCATCTGATCCCAAATAAATACATAAGAAAGGCTAGCAGAAAGAAACTAGCTCACAAGTCTCAATATCCATATCTGCCTCTAGTCTACGAAGCTTCTATCACCATGAAGTGGTGCCAATCATAGACCCATGGATACCTTAATCAAAATAAGACTAAGCAAAATCTACTCTAAGCAAGATGAAAAAGGGTAATGAATCCTCCGAAGTAGGGGAGGCTCACCAAGATGCTGAATGTCTTAAGATCCTCAACGGTGCATCTGTTGATGGCCCTTATCCTGCGTATCTACATCATAAGACGATGTAGTCCAAAAAGGGGATGTCAGTACGTGGAATGTATTGGTACGTAAAATAGCTGAGTGAAACTGAAACAACTAGAATAATGTAGAAACAATAGTCAACATAAAAAATCGTAAAAATCAACATGTAAAATATCCATCTAAAGCATGAATAAAGATTAGACAAGTGACCCATAAAGAAATCAACTCGTCAATAAAATTAGACTCAACTCAGAGGGACTTTTCTCATAGGAACTCAACTCAACTCATCTCATCTCATCACATCTGATCTCATCTTAACTCAGAGTACTCATGGTAGGAACTTTCTAGGAGTTTTTCTTATTCAACAACAATCATTTATGAGCCAGTGATTGTACAAAAATCACACTGATGTTACCACAACCATTCTGTACTTGGTAGGCACAGAATGAATCTAAATCACGTGGACAAGTCCAAGTGGAAACAGCAGATAATAAGTCCTCTATTGATTTCAGGGACTCCTAATCAAAGTGGACCTTATCATAAGATGATGGGAATGGCTGTAATCCTTAACTATGCTCGACTACATAGTTGGACAAGTGTGAGTTGGTTTAACTCTTACTCTTTTGGTACTCGATATTCCTCCCATGACTCAATGCTCATAAAACAATCCATCCAATAAAACTGTCTCAATCAGCCTCATGGAGGCATATCTCTCAATCAATCTTATAGAGACTCTACTCATCTCATAAATTAACAGTCAACCAACAGCTTGAGGATTAGAATAATAATTAGGGATCAATCGAATAGACCCATCTTTAGAGTTTGTTTATGGAGACTCGAGGGGCTATCAAGTTCTACTAACTCATCATCATTCTCACCTCACAATCACAATCACAATCAATTATTCTCACTTCGGGCTCTAGACTCAATCCCTATTTTCTTTCATGCAATGTTTAAGAAAGTAATAAATAGGGCTTATGTAATAATTCATGTAAGACATTTAGTTCAAGAAGAGAGTTTATGATTATCATTAATATATGAAAATACACATAACAATTATAACTTCTCAAGAAAAAAAATCAAGAATTCATATCTGTAGACTCAAGAACCTTCAACTCTCATCTTAAAACCATCTATGGGACACATGGGAGAACAATCCCATGCTTTTAGTTTAGCCTTACATACCTGGGTGAAGATTGTAATAATCTTCTTCTAGATTTAGACTCGAATTTCAATCTCCCAAGCTTACTTGTCTCTTCTCTCAAGATTTTCTTGCATAAGAACTTAAGGAAAATGGGTTTTTGAAACCATTAATGGGTTTTTGAAACCCTTAATCAACATAAAATGACTTTAAAAACATATTTTAAGGCGTAGGATAGGGTAGGGAATGACGAAAAGGCCCTTCTTGAAGTAAAAAAAAAATTTCAAAAATTTGTACACTGGTCCGCGACGCGCCTGGGGAACGGACCAATGTATTTCATGAATTTTTCCAAAATTTCAATTCTCTTCAAAAATAAAAAATAACAAGTGTGTCTTTGTGTCGTACCAGAGCGGCGGATCGACACTGTTTTAGAATTAATTAGTGAAAATTATTTTTCACTCCGATTGCTCTTAAATCAGGTCGAGACCATTCTTCAACTCAATTTTCCACGTTGATCACAAATTTGGTTCAGATTTCTCATCAGAGCTTTGGAAGATGCATTGTGCCCATGATTACGTTCTAAGAATTTTTTGGTAATTTTATGGGGTGTTACATCATCTACTCCTTGGGATAATTTGTCCTCAAATGATGGGTAAAAGTGGACATCAAGGAATGAAAGGACTCTAAACCTTTCTCAACATTTACATCTATTAAATGATCTTTCGACTCCTCATTTCTACACAATCTCTTATTTAGACTCAAGAATAGACAATCATCAAGAAAGGACAATCAACTTAGCTAAGGACAAGAAAATTTACCTTCAACATTCTCAACATTTGGCATGAATAGGTGAGGATATTTCTCTTTCATCTCTTCCTCAGATTCCCATGTGGCCTCCTCAATGAATTGATTCCTCCACAGGACTTTGACTGAGGCTATCTCTTTGGTTCTCAATCTGCGAATCTGACGATCAAGGATTTGAACCGAAGAACTATCCTTTACTCCAATGCTCTCCACAGGAATTACCAAGTTAGGATTTCCCAAATATTTTTTCAACATCGACACGTGAAACACCGGATGGATACCATCTAACTCGGAAGGTAAGTCGAATTCATAGGTGACCTTCCCAATCCTCTTCACAATTTGACAATGTCCAATGTAACTTGGACTCAGTTTACCCTTCTTCCCAAATCTCATGACACCCTTCATAGGTGACGCTTTTAAATACACCCAGTCATTCACTTGGAACTCCAAATCTCTCCTCCTCACATCGGTGTAGGATTTCTGGTTACTTTGAGCAGTCTTCAATCTCTCTCTAATGATCTTAACCTTCTCCATTGCTTGATGGACAATGTCGGGCCCAATCAACTTCTATTCTCCAAACTTGATACATCCAATTGGTGATCTACATGTCCTCCCATATAAAGCTTCGCAAGGAGCCATCTGAATGCTTACATGATACTATTGTTATATGCAAACTCAATAAATGGTAGATGCTCATCCCAATTTCCCTTCACATCAAGGATGCAGGCTCTCAACATGTCCTCTAATATTTAAGTTGTGCGCTCTACCAGAATCGTCTGTATATGGATGGAAGGTTGTGCTCAAATTCACTTTTGTACCCAATCCTTTCTGAAACAATCTCCAAAATTGGGAGGTGAATTAAGCTCCTATTTCCAAGATGATGGACAAGGGAACCCCATGCAACCTCACAATCTCTTGAATATACATCATGGCATACTCCTCCGCAGTGTTAGTTGTCTTAACTGGTAAGAAGTGGGCCAATTTAGTCATCCTGTCCATAATCACCCATATCGAGTCATGTTACCTTCGAGACTTCGATAGACTAGTAATGAAGTCCATGTTGATCATCTCCCACTTCCATTCCGGAATCTCAAAGTTTTTGGCTAATCTACATAGCCTACGGTGCTCAACATTTACTTGATGACAATTTCAGCATTTAGAAACAAATTCAGCAATATCTTGCTTCATTCCACTCCACCAATAGACTTCTCTCAAGTCGTGGTACATTTTGCTAGAGCTAGGATGAATGGACTATCTAGAGTTGTGGGCTTTAACCATGATTCTATCTCATACACCATCAACATCTGGGACGCACAATCTACTCTAGTACTTCAATACCCCATTTTCCCTTTTGCAAAAGACCATTACCTTCTGTTTGTGGACAACCTCCTTCAATTGTGTTGCACAGGATCTTGGTCTTGATTTTCTTTCACCTCTGCCACCAAGGATGATGCAGACCCATCCTGTACATTAACACCTACGTCATCATTCTCTTCAATTTGGACTCCTAATCAGGATAGTCGATATACTTCCTTAGCTAGCACCTTCTTTCCCTCCTCCACATGGGCTATACTACCCATTGACAACCTGCTCAGAGCATCAGAAACGATGTTAGCTTTACCTGGATGGTATAGAATTTTCACGTCATAATCTTTGAGCAACTCCAACCATCTTCTTTATTGTAGGTGGAGCTCTTTCTGACTAAAGACATACAGCAAGCTATTGTGGTTAGTGAACACATCCACATGCACTCTATACAAGTAGTGGCGCCAAATTTTGAGTGCAAACACTACCGCTGCCAACTCAAGATCATAGGTGAGATAGGACCTCTTATGGATCTTAAGTTATCTTGAAGCATAGGCTATCACCTTCCCTCTCTGCATTAGCACACATCCCAATCCAACTTTTGAAGCATCACAATATATCACAAAATCTTTCGCCCCTCGGGCAAGGTTAGAATCGGTGCAATAGTCAGTCTAGTCTTTCACTCTTAGAATTTTTTCTCACATTCGTCAGACCACTGAAACTTGACCGTTTTCCAAGTCAACTTTTTCAATGGTGCGGATAGAATGTGACATTCCCTCACTTTCAACTGATGGTAACCCAATCAGAGGTCTATCTTTGAGAAACAAGAGGCACCCTACAGTTGGTCAAATAAGTCATCTATCCTTGGGAGAGGGTACTTGTTATTTATGGTGACCTTGTTCAGTTACCTATAGTCAAAACACATCTGGAGAGACCCATCTTTCTTTTGCATGAATAGGATAAGTTCACCCCAAGTAGAAACACTAGGCCTGATAAAGCCCTTGTCTAACAGATCTTTCAACTGTTCTTTCAATTCCTTCACTTTCGTAGGGGTCATCCTATAGGGTGAAATTAAGATAGGCTTGGTATCAAGAAGAACATCAATCCCAAAGTCAATCTCCCTATCAGGAGGGACTCTAGGAAGATCCCCAGGGAACATTTCTGGAAACTCATTCACGATAGGAACTGACTCAAGAGTTGGAGACTTAACATCATCAGATTTAACTCTCACAAGATGGTAGATACACCCCTTAGAAATCATCTTTTTGGATCCAAGGTATGAGATAAACTTTCCCTTAGGTGCTACGAAATCACCCTTCCACTCTAAAACCAATTCATTTGGAAATTGGAACTTAATGGTTCGGGCTCTACAATCAACAGGGACATAACAAGCATGGAGCCAATCAATGCCAAGGATCAAGTCAAAATCAGTCATATCTAACTCAATCAGATCAATACAGTATCCCTATGATGGATGGACACTACGCAAGCTCTATAGACTCTCTCAGCTCGAATAGACTCACCCACGAGAGTAGAAACATCAAAAGGTTCAAGGAGACTCTCGGGGGTTGTATCAAATCTATAGGCCACATAAGGAGTTGCAAACAATAATATTGTACTAGGATCCATCAACACATATCAATCAATGGAAAAGACTCGAATCACACTCGCCACAACATTTGGGGAGTTTTCCTTATCATGTTGACTACCCATGGCGTACAAATGGTTTGTTGCTCCACTTGTGCCTGTCGTAGTACCCCTCTAGTTTCCCTTGGCTACCGGGGCTAGTGCACAAGACTGATCCCTGTCGGTGCACCTCAGACAATCCCTCTAATAGTGACCCGCTTGGGTACACTTGTAACATGCATCACTCCCCTCATAGCATCTCCCCAAGTGCAATTTATGACACTTACGACATGTTGGCTTACCCAATGAACCTAGATCCGCACTTTCCTGGGACTGAGATCCCCAGGCTCCAACACTCTGGGATTGTTGGTCATTTATAACTCTAGGTGCAGGTGCACTGTAGATGATCGTACTGGAAATCGATTACCATTTCCATTCCTTCCAACCTCCTAGCTGGATATTTTTGCTTTCTTATTTCTGAATTCCTCCTTACCCTGCTGCCTCTCCTCATCAACCTATTCCACAAAAGGCATCAATATACCTATATCTATGTCATTCAGGAGCATAGGACCCCTCCCTTCTCTCTAGGGCCCTCAATTTAACCCATCAACGTACATTCCTATCCTTCCCCTCATATCAACAACCATCTCTGGAGCATAGTGAGATAATTGTGTGAACTTCAGTGTGACACCCCGTAACTCTATGCTCTTATGTATTCATGTTTCAAGCCTCATTTGGTTAGATTGGGTGTGTATTACGTTCATGGGAGACTCCTAGTACCTAAACGAGTTCAAGACTTCCCTAAGAGTTGAGTTTAAGGTGATGGTTCATGCAAGGGTCAACTTTAACATTACAAAACTTTTAGCACACTTTGAACTGGATGACCCAAGACATGTCAAATGAAAGCCCTTTGAGTTAGCTTTCTAACACACTTGGTCTCACCTTATTCCAAGGTTGGATGAAGCGATTATTACCATTTTCATGTGACCCTCCCGTACATTGATGTCACATGGCACTTTGATAGGAAGTGTGGCCTTGGACAAACCAGTTGGATTGGTTGGAGTGGGAAAAGACCATTTTTGGTCTAAGGCATGGAAAGCCCTTTGAGTTAGCTTCACAAAATACTTGGTTTCTATGAAATCCAGTAACTCTATGCTCTTATGTATCCATGTTTCAAGCCTTATTTGGTCAGGTTCGGGGTGTATTAGGTTGATGGGAAACTCCTAGTACCTAAACAAGTCCAAGACATACCTCCAAGTTGAGTTTTAGGTGTTGTTTCATACAAGGGTCAACATTGAACTAGCATAACTCTCAGCACATTCAGAACTGGGTGGACAAAGATATGTAAAATGAAATTCCTTTGAGTTTTGCTTCGCAATGCACTTGGTTTCACCTCATTCCAAGGTCGGATGAAGGAGTTATGATCGTTTTCGTGTGGCCCTCCCATGCAGTGTTGTCACACGGACTGTTTGATGGCCAGTGTGGCCTTTGATGGGCCGTTTGGGATAGATGGGATTGGAAAAGGCCATTTTTGGCACTAAGGAAGGCGGAACGGCCAGTGGTATGGGCCATGTGGCTCACCACTGACCGTGGGGATGGCCACAAGGTGTGCCAAAAGGAGCTTGTTGAAAATTGGGGAAATGTGGCTAAGGGTGGTGCCACGGGCACAGTTGACGGACCGTGTTGAGTGGGACAACCTTTGGCACTTAGATGTGTTGTGTCCTGCAACATGTTTTTTGTTTAAGTGAGGTTGGATGGACTAGTACACGGTCCGTGTGATGCAACACGGTCCATGAAGTGGTCCGTTAAAGTGACGAGACATCAAATTTTTTCCAAGTTTCCCAACTTCCATTTTTTCACAAAGGCACTTTACATGGGCACTACACATGACCCATAGAGTTCCAAGCAGCTAGTGAAGTCTCCAATGAGATGACACTTTGCCAATTTTTCCATTCGTTAACTTATGGTGTCTCCATAAATTTTAATTACTCTAATATCCTTTTTAGACTTCCAATGCTATCTTAACCTTCCTAAAAGACCTAAACAATATTTCAAAAGGTTCAAACTCATTACTCTCATCTCAATACACTCTAAATTCTCTCAAAAGCCTCCATCAAGCCCCAATTCAATTTCAAGAAAACCCAAGAACAAGATTGGATTCAAAGATCATTTCAAGACTCCATTCTTCCCAATCTCAATTCGAAGCAACTCTAGACCTAAGGTATGTGGTATTGAACCATTGGTTCCTTCCACCCATGGTGCCTAAACCCTCTTTTAATTAATATTAAATGATTTAAAGTTGATTTTACATGTGGATCTTGTATATTGAGAAATTTATTGCACAGTGATTTTAGTTCATGAAAGTATGGTTGTTTTAGCTTGTTTTGAGTTTCAAATCTTGGATCTAATGTTGGAATTAATGAGGTATTTTTATATGAATGTCTTGAGAGTGTTGCAAGGTGTTGATTAAATTTTTTACCACTAATTTTCCTTCATGATTTCATCTCTAAATTGTATGTTCTTTTACCCCAATTACACACCACCGAAGTGTTTGATAAAATGTTCGGTTATGGTTTCTTGAGGAATCGAAGGTCTAAAGCATGTCTTATGTTATGAATGATGTCATGATTATGAAAGAAGAGTATGTATATTATTTCATGATGATGATAAAAGGAAAGTTTGTGTATGATATCTCTCCATATAGTGTTGGATTGACCATAGGCAATTGAGGGGCATGCTTCAATCACTATGGGAGGTAGGGTGTGACCATCCTCTAACTTATCAAGGGGTTTTTACATTGGCTCCAGGGCGATGGGGTGGCATTATCACTAACCTATCAAGGGGTTTGTACCTTGGTCACCTATCAAGGGGTTTGTACCTTAGCACCTAGGCAATGAGGCGGCATCATCACCAACCTACCAAGGGGTTTATACTTTGGAAATCTAGCTTGGTCTTTCTATACATATGCTATCCTATATAAGCATGAGCTACTTAAGCATGTTTTACTTAAGCATTGATCATACATGCAACATTGTTTTATTATGCCTATTGCCTATTGTTATGTAGTTTGATTATGATGCCTATCTCTTGTAGCATTGCATCCTACATACTTAATACATTCAAACATACTAACGCATACTCTTGCCTACATGTGTCACTCCCCAAAGTCCCATAGGACGGACTGACACTTGTTACAAATAAGGCTCGGGAGAACCAACCTGTAAGTATATGCGTTCTAAAAATATTATAAGGGGTCTCTACATTTGACATGCCTTTAAGAAGATGAATATGATAACAAGCCAAAAGGAAATGCATATGACTAGGCCATTGGGGCCACGCTGTCTAAAGTGCGAGACATGACTTCAC
>JAABOM020000001.1:8662772-8687955 GCA_011800125.2 Solanum clarkiae
GTGTGTGTGTGTGTGTGTGTGTGTGTGTGTGTGTGTGTGTGTTTGCCATGTGTTGATGATCATCATAAATTTATTTCACTGAATACATGTTTTTACATGAGTTACTTCAAAAACCCTATAGCTATTTTGTAAAAGAATGCATGAATGAGCCTAGTAGTTGACTCTAGAGCCTTGACTTAAGTATGTTGATTGTGATTGTGATGTGAACATGATGAATGAGTTAATAGAGCTTGATCCCATAAGTATTCATAATTGAATTCTTGAGTTTTATCTAATTGAGTTTCTCTTAATGATTGATTTGAGTCCTTGAGTATTAAATGAGAACTGAGTTGATGAGATGATTGAGATAATGAGATGATAGGCCAAAAGGCCCAAATTGAGTTGTGTTATTGAGATGATGAGAGTCTCTATGAGACTAAATGAGATGGTGAGAGTCCCCACAAGACTAATTGAGATGATTGATTGAGATGGATAAGTTTATGAGCATTGAGTCTTGGGAGGAGTATCAAGCACCGAAATGAGTAAGAGTAAGTCTTGTAATGACCCAACTATCGATTTTTCTTAAATTAATAATCTTTTAGTGGTTTTAGTGGGATGCACTAATGGTTGTCAATTAAATGGTTTATCCACTAGCATTTTATTATTCTATTATTGCTGATTAATGGAAATCCTGTCATGTTGTCTCCACTTATATCTTTTAATATATAATTCTTTGGCTCTCTGGCTCTTTCATGAGCCATATGTACCACTATAAATTTGAGCATTCTGCTCATTTGTTGTAAGAAGAAAACTAAGAGAGCTAAGACTACATTAGGTTAGCTCTAATCTGTAATCACTTCTTAAATTTTGGTATTTGTTAGTCACGTTGTATTCCTTTAGTTAGTTGTTAAGAAAATATTAACTATGTAAGGTTTGATTTTGGTTATCTGTCTGTGGATGTATATAGTTATAAATGCATACCACAAGCCACGTGAATTGCACTGTTAGTTGATAAAATTCATGTCTTTCTCTGTTAATCCATGTATTTGAACTTTCTTTCCCATAATACACATGTACTCCCATCTCACCAATGTTCAAAAGTTTTCCACTAACAGCTACTTCAAAGTTTTAAAGAAATTTGATATTCTTTTTCTCCCACTTCTTTTTTTAGTGAATTTTTATACTAATGAATAGTATGTGTGCATTAGGAGCTAATGTACCATTTACCCTTATTTATAAATCCTTCTAATAACTTAAGATTTGATATACTAATATAGGTAATTATATATTATATATATTGGGTTGTATAAATATCATTAGAATTATATTATTTGAAGGATTTAAGATTAAATTGTAGACTTGAAATTTTGAAAAATAATAACGAAATTGGTTGATGCTTGGGTCTAGGCTAGACATATAGTAATATGGGTATTGTGAGTTTTGAAATCTTATAGTGATAATGTAGTTGAATAGATCGTGATGCTGCAGATTCCATTCGAAAGGAAAAGGCTCAAGTGTTTAATTGATCGTAATTTGAATAAGGCAAGTGGACTTTCAAAACTTTGTAATTCTCGTAGAATTATCAAATTTCTTTTCTCCTACGTGTGATACGTAAAATATTTTAATATTATAAGAAATGAGATGATTAAAAATGTAAATGTGAGTTAGCGTGTTATTATGGTACTTGAATTGATAAATGTGGTTAAGTGATGAGAGTTCTGTATTTTTGATATATATTATTGTGGTTAGTAATTATGAGTGGATTTGGTTGTGGAATTCATATCATATTCATTCATTCCATGCCACATATATTTATATTGATTTCGGATATTTGATATGAGTGAGATAAAAATATTGGGACCGAGGTCTTTGCCGGTCGAGATATGATACCGAGATCTTTGCTGGGAAAATTATGATATTGAAAACCTTACTATGAGATTGTGATGCCGAGGTTTTTGCCGGTGAAATTATGATCTTTAATATGATATTGTGATATCAAGGTCTTTGCCGGCAAAATTATGATGATATTATGATGTCGAGGTCTTTGCCGGCGATGATGTGATGTTGAGATATTTTTCATTAATGTTATGTTGCCGAGGTCTTTGCCGGTGATTATTGCATAAGCATTGCATTTTATCCTTGCATATTATTGCATAATATGATGTTACTTTTGAGATTGATTGCGTTATCACTTGTAGTTTGTGCTTTGGAATTGTGATATGGTGAAATACCATCTTTATTATGTATTGCTGGATTGGGCTAACGTTTTGTGCATATTGTAGTCGTGAAGGTCGATTGGGACGAAATGAGCTTGTGTATTCTACTGGACTTACTTTGTTTTGTTAGTTGACTTATTGGGTATTGCATTGTATTTGGTGCCCACCTCTTGCTTCTGTACTTGTGTAGGTTGTGAGCCCAGATAATGAATAGTATTTTCCTTGATCATCCGAGGCTTCCCAGGAGACGTAGAGAAGTAGTTGTTGTCATGTGGCTGACTCTCTTGTTCCTATTTCTTCTGTGCTTGTGCTATTCAAGAAGAAGGATAGTATGGACTTGTATTTCTTTGATTTTCTATATTACTAGTGGCCTGTACATGTGACAACTAATCCTTGGGTGGTATTTAAGTTTATGGAAATTTTCAGCTTTAGTTATCTACTCTATTTAATTACTTTCGAGCATTATGTTTATTATCCCTTTGGGTTGAGGCTGACTTGTTCTGGTGGGATTGAGCAAGTGCCATCACACCCATTTTTTGGATCATGACAAGTTGGTATTAGAGCCTAGGTTTATAGGTCTCACGTGTGTATAAGCCAAGTCTAAATAGAGTCTTGAGGATCGATACAGAGACGTCTGTACTTATCTTTTAGAGGCTATGAAGACTGTTAGAAAACTTCTTTTTATTTATTCTCTCTCATCGTGTTTAGTTATTTTTGTTAGTAATGAGTGGTGCCTATGTTTTTTCGATAGATGGTAATAACTAGATCTACTTTTATTGCTGGTATATTTGAGGCTTCTCCCGAAATAGTTGTTGAGGCCCCTGCTGGAGGTAGGGGGAGGGGTCGAGCTAGAGGTCATGCTCGTGGAGTAGCGTCAGTGAGAGGGCATGCCCAAGGAGTAGCACTAGTTGGAGGGAATGATAGAGGGGCTTCTCCAAAGTCGCAGATAGAGGCTAATGAGGATTAGGCCCTTCCAGAGCCCACAACTGCACCTTTACTTCAGGACACCCTATTGAGGATAATGGGTATGCTGGAAAACCTCACTCAAGGGAATGGTACGACAGGCACGCAGGGAGTTTCTCAAACAAGAGTGGAAGAAAAGATTTCAGGGTAACATCAGGGTGTAGTTCATCAGCATCAGGTGGGTTAGCCCCCAGTGGTTCCTGATTGGGGCACAAACCACTCCAGAAGCAATTCTTCCGGCAGATGATCAGCTTAGTTATGAAATATTTCAGAAGATGAGACCACCTCAATTTCAGGGTGGTAAGAACGAGGATGCCATGAGTTTCTAACCTTGTGTCATAAGATGCTAGATGCAGTAAGATTGGTTGATCAGCGTGGTGTCCGTTTTGTGGCACTTCAACTCCGTGGACCAGCGAGGGAGTAGTGGAGGACTTATATGGCATCTGGACTAGTTGGATCCCCTCTAGTGGATTGGGGTGTGTTCTCTAGTGCTTTCAAGGAGCACTTCATTCCTTGGAGTGTATGGAAAGAGAGCCAATTGAGGTTTGAGGACTTGAGACAAGGTGGTATGACTGTTACTGAGTACGAGGCTCGTTTTTGTCATTTATCTAGACACGCCTTAGCTATGATTCCAAATGAGGGGGAGACAGTCTGTAGATTTGTGAGGGGTTTGAATTTCTCAATTAGATCCTATGTATTCAGAGCAGCTCATGAGGGGGCTTCTTTTTTGTCTATTGTGAGCACTAACAAAGAGGCGGAGTTGCTAGTCCGAGAAGAGTTCGGAGACCCTAAGAGGGCTTGCACTACGGGTCAATTTTCTGGTACTTCATCAGGAGGTAGGGTTCTCAGAAGAGTGGTGGATCTTTCAGGTGACATGGTCCTGTGGATGTGCCTATTCCATTAGTCGAGGGTGGAAAGATGTCTCGAGGGTCCTCTAACTATGGTAGTTCTTTCAGTGGACAACAGTCTTCTACACTAAGGTCTTGTTATGGGTATGGGGATCCATGACATTTGATTCGACAGTGTCCCTTTCAGACTCATTTGGGACCCTATCATACTAATTCGATTGCTCCAGTTAGGATTCTGTTCTAGTGGCCAGGGGTTGAGATAGGGGTCAAACTACTAGAGGTGGAAGGACTCCAGATAGTGGCACTTTGGTCCCATGTGATGGAGATCGAGGTGTGTCTCAGATCGGGGGTGGCAGAGTAGCTCAGTGTTATGCGTTTCCTGGAAGACCCGAGGCAGAAGCTTCAAATGCAGTTATTACAGGTATCTGTGTTATTTGATCCTGGGTCTACCTACTCTTATGTGTCTACATACTTTTCATATGGGCTTGACATTATGTCATCGGATGTCGGTGTCCGTGTATATTTCTACACCAGTAGGTAAACCTTTAGTGGTGCATCGAGTGTATCGATCCTGTCTTGTTTCGTTGGTTGGGTATGATACTTGGGTAGATATGATTATTCTAGATATGGTAGACTTTGATGTCATCTTGGGGATGGATTGGCTTTCTCCTTATCATGCTATTCTTGATTACTACACAAAAATTGTGACCTTATCCATATCCAGTGTACCAAAGGTTGAATGGAAGAGTGATAGTGGTTCTTATCCTAGCAAAGTTATCTCCTACATCTATGCTTAGAAATTGATTGATAGGGGGTGTTTGACTTATTTGACCTTTATTCGAGATATTAGTACTGAACCACTTCTGTAGAGTTTATCCTTGTGGTTCAGGAGCTTGTCGATGTGTTTTCCACTGACTTTCCAGGTGTTCCACCCGATAAGGATATTAACTTTCCTATTGACCTAGAGCCAGGCACTAAGCCCATCTCCATTCCTTAGTATAGAATGGCTCTAGCTGAGTTGAAGGAATTGAAGGAGCAGCTCCAAGTCTTGTTAAGCAAGGGATTTGTTCGCCCTAGTGTGTCACCTTGGGGTACCCCAGTCTTGTTTATGAAAAAGAAATATGATTATGTGTATCGATTTCAGACACTTGAACAAGGTGACTATCAAGAACAAGTACCTTATTCCCCATATTAATGACTTATTTGATCAGCTTCAGTGAGCGGCTGTTTTCTCTAAGATTGACTTGAGGTCTGGTTATCATCACTTAAGGATTAGGGAATAAGATATTCCTAAAACAACTTTTCGAACTCGTTATGGCCACTATGAATTTTTGGTGATGTCTTTTGGGTTGACTAACGCCTCTGCAGTGTTCATGGAGTTGATGATTATGGTTTTCCATGTGTACTTAAATTTCTTTGTTATAGTATTCATTGATGACATCTTGATGTATTCCAAGACTAAGGCTGATCATGTTAGTCACTTGAGGATAGTGCTACAGAGGTTGACGGAGGAAAAGTTATATGCAAAATTATCTAAGTGTGAGTTCTAGCTTGATTCGGTTGTATTGTTAGGGAATGTGGTGTCCAAAGAGGGGATTAGAGTAAATCCGACCAGGGTTGGGGCAGTTAGAGGTTGGTCAAGACCCACTTCAACTACTGAGATTCATAGTTTTGTGGGGTTAGCTAGGTATTATCGATGATTTATTTAGGGTCTTCCTTCTATTGTAGCCCCATTAACTAGGTTAACTCAAAAGAATGTAGCCTTTCGTTGGTCCTATGAGCACGAGGTGAGGTTCCAAAAGCTCAAGACTTTGTTAGCTTTAGCACCCATTTTGACGCTACCTGAGGCAGGTGTAGCTTTACAGTGTATTGTGATGCTTCGAGAGTTGGTTTGGGCGGCGTGTTGATACAAAAAGGGAAGGTGATTTCCTATGTTTCTAGACAGTTAAACGTTCATGAGAAGAACTACCCTACTCATGACTTAGAGTTAGCAGCTATGGTTTTTGTGCTTAAGCTGTGGCATCACTATTTATAGGGTGTACATTGCGAGGTCTTCACTGAACATAGGAGTCTTAGTATATTTTTAGTCAAAAGGATCTGAACTTGAGGCAACGTAGATGGATGGAGTTGCTAAAGGACTATGATTTGACCATCTTATACCATCCAGGAAGGCTAACGTTGTGGCCAATGCCTTAAGTAGAAAGTCTTCTAGCATGGGGAGTTTAACAGCCATTCGAGTTGAGGACAGACCTTTAGCCAAGGATGTACAACGTTTAGCTAATGTTCTAGTCAGGTTACGACTATCTGATGAATGTGGTGTACTGGCTTTCATTGAGGCTCGTTCTTCCTTGATGGACCAAATTCGCGAGCGTCAGTTTTAGGAGGAGAAGTTATGTATCATTAGAGACAAAGTAACCTAGGGAGAGGCAAAGAGAGTCGTGCTCGATCATGATGGTGTTGTGAGGATTGGAGGTCAAGTTTGTATGCCTAAGGTGGGTGATTTAATTAGATTGATTCTTGAGGAAGTTCATTGTACTCGTTATTCCATTCATCTAGGAGCAATAAAGATGTATCATGACCTGAGTCAACATTATTGGTGGTGTGGTATGAAAAAGGACATTTCAAATTTTGTGTCCAAGTGTTTAACTTGTCAGCAGGTTAAGTACGAGAACTAACAATCTAGAGGTGAGTTTCAAAGGATGCCCATTCCTATGTTTAAGTGGGAGAGTATCACCATAGATTTTGTGGTGGGTTTGCCCACTACCGTGGGTCGTTATGACTCAATCGTTAGGTAATTGTGTATCGACTAACTAAGTCTGCCTATTTCATTCCTGTCAAGGTTAAGTATACAACAGAAGTTGGTTGAGCTTTACATCAGTCAAATAGTAAGATTACATGGTGTACCTGTTTCTTTCATCTCTAACAAAGGTTTAGTTTTTACTTCATATTTTTGGAGGGCCTTGCAACATGGACTAGGTACTCGGCTGGATATGAGTTCAACCTTTCACCCTCAGACGGACGGACAGTCTGTGCGGACTATTCAGGTGTTGGAGGATATGCTTCGAGCATGTGTGATTGATTTTCGTTCTCGCTGGGATCAACACTTGCCTTTAGCAGAGTTCATCTATAATAATAGCTATCACTCTAGCATTTGGATGGCTCCATTCGAGGCTTTGTATGGTAGGCGGTGTAGATCTCCAATTGGTTAGTTTGATTCTGGTGAGATGGACTCATTAGATGTAGACTTTCTTAGGGATGCTATGGAGAAGGTCTGTATGATTTAAGGTAGGTTGTTGGCCACTTAGAGTCGACAAAAGAGTTATGTAGATGGGAGGGTTTGAGCCCTGGAGTTTATGGTAGGTGATCATGTTTTGCTTAGAGTATCACCTATGAAGGGTGTTTTGTGGTTCGATTAGAATGGAAAGCTTAGCCCTCGATTTATTGGCCCATTCGAGATCTTGGAGCGATTTGGAGAGGTGGCTTATAGACTAGCCTTGCCACCTAGTTTATCATCTGTGCATCTTGTGTTTCATGTATCTATGCTCCGAAAATATGTACCCGATGAGTCTCACATACTTTCATTCAATTTGGTGGCATTGAATCCATAATTGTCATTTGAGGAGGAGCCTATGGCTATTATTGATAGGCAGGTTAGAAAACTTAGAAACAAAGAAATTGCTTTCGTGAATGTGCAATGAAAGAACAGTCCAGTTAGAGAGGCGACTTGGGAGATAGAGATGGAAATGTGTGCTATATATCCTCATTTTTCGAAACTTCATATACTCTCTTCTACCTTATATTCGAGGATGAACATGAATTTTAGTGGTGGATAATGTAATGACCCAACCATCGATTTCTTTTAAATTAATAATCTTTTAGTAGTTTTAGTGGGCTGCACTAATAGTTGTCAATTAAATGGTTTATCCACTAACATTTTATTATTCTGTTAGTGCTGATTAATGGCAATCCTCTCATGCTGTCTCTACTTATATTTTTTTAATATATAATTCTTTAGCTCTTTCATGAGCCATATGTACCACTATAAATTTGAGCATTCTGCTCATTTGTTGTAAGAAGAAAACTAAGAGAGCTAAGACTACATCAGGTAAGCTCTAATCTGTAATCACTTCTTAAATTTTGGCATTTTTTAGTCACGTTTTATTCCTTTAGTTAGTTATTAAGAAAATATTAACCATGTAAGGTTTGATTTTGGTTGTTTGTTAGTGGATGTGTATAGTCATAAATGCATACCACAAGCCACGTGAATTGCACTGTTAGTTGATAAAAATTCATGTCTTTCTCTGTTAATCCATGTATTTGCACTTTCTTTCCCGTAGTACACGTGTACTCCCGTCTCACCAATGTTCAAAAGTTTTCCATTTACAGCTACTTCAAAGTTTTAAAAAAATTTGATATTCTTTTTCTCCCACTTCCCTTTTAGGGAGTTTTTATACTGATGAATAGGA
Source organism: Solanum clarkiae (assembly GCA_011800125.2). Classification (NCBI taxonomy): domain Eukaryota; kingdom Viridiplantae; phylum Streptophyta; class Magnoliopsida; order Solanales; family Solanaceae; genus Solanum; species Solanum clarkiae. Next base: position 8,671,245 of record JAABOM020000001.1, read on the forward strand.
TGTGTGCATTAGGAGCTAATGTACCATTTATCCTTATTTATAAATCCTTCTGATAACTTAAGATTTTATATACTAGTATAGGTAATTACATATTAAATATATTGTGTTATATAAATATCATTAGAATTATATTATTTGAAGGATTTAAGATTAAATTCTAGACTTGAAATTTGGGAAATTAATAACATAATTGGTTGATCCTTGGGTCTAGGCTAGACATGTAGTAATATAGGTATTGTGAGTTTTGAAATCTTGTGGTGATAATTTATTTGACTAGATCGTAATGCTACAGATTCCATTCAAAAGGAAAAGGCTCAAAAGTTTAATTGATCATAATTCGAATAAGGAAAGTGGACTTTCAAAACTTTGTAATTCTCGTAGATTTCTCAAAATTTCCTTTCTCCTACGTGTGATACGTGAAATATTTTAATATTATAAGAAATGAGATGATTAAAAGTGTAAATGCGAGTTGGCGTGTTATTATGGTACTTGAACTTGATAAATGTGGTTAAGTGATGAGAATTCCGTATTTTTGATATATATTATTATGGTTGGTAATTATGAGTAAATTTGTTTGTGAAATTCATATCATATTCATTTATTCCATATTACAGATATTTTTGTTGATTCCGGATATTGATATGAGTGAGATGAAAATATTGGGACCAAGGTCTTTACCGGTCGAGATATGATGCCAAGATCTTTGTTGGTGAAATTATGATGTTGAAAACTTTACTATGAGATTGTGATGCCGAGGTTTTGCCGGCGAAATTATGATCTTTACTATGATATTGTGATGTCGAGATCTTTGCCGGCAAAATTATGAAGATATTATGATGTCAAGGTCTTTGCCGCGACAATGATGTGATGTTGAGATACTTTTCAGTAATGTTATGATGTCGAGGTCTCTGCCGGTGATTATTGCATAAGCATTGCATTTCATCATTGCATATTATTGCATAGTATGATGTTACTTTTGAGATTGATTGTGTTATTACTTGTAGTTTGTGCTTTGGAATTGTGATATGATGGAATATCATCTTTATTATATATTATGTATTGCTGGAGTGGACTAACTTTCTCTACATATTATAGTCGTGAAGGTCGATTAGGACGAAAGGAGTTTGTGTATTCTATTAGACTTACTTTGTTTTGTTAGTTGATTTGCTGGGTACCACATTGTATTTGGTACTCACCCCTTGCTTCTACACTTGTGTAGGTTGTGAGCCTGAATAATGAATAGTATTTTCCGTGATCATCCGAGGCTTCCTAGGATACATAGAGAAGTTTTTGTTGTCATCTGGCTGACTCTCTTGTTCCTATTTCTTCGAAGAAGGATAGTTTGAACTTGTATTTCTTTGATTTTCTGTATTACTAGCGGCTTGTACACGTGACAACCAATTCTTGGGTGGTAATTTAAGTTTATGGAAATTTTCAGCTTTACTAATCTACTCTATTTTAATTACTTTTACGTGTTATGTTTATTATCCATTTGGGTTAAGGCTGACTTGTTCTGATGGGATTGAGCAAGTGCCATCACGCCCAATATTTTGGGGTTGTGACACCAACTCAAACTCATTAACTACGTTACCAAGCATAGGAGTAGACTAAGTTCGTTAAAGTCGGTCAGGTCCCTAACTTATGAACTAAGTCCATCAAAGTCGGACAGGTTCTTATTTTAGGATTAAGTCCGTTAAAGTTGGACATGTCCCCATTCTATTGTCCTGAAACAATATGACTTTATTGTTAATTGTTCGGATCTATTATGGATTCGATTCGCTCTTTACCTGACAAGTACGGAACGACTGTGACAATATCAGCTAGATTGTTGTATAATCACTATCTCATAAGTAATTGTTGTTGGATAAGAAAAACTCCAAGATAGGTCCCACGCTGATAGTACTCTAAGTAGAGTCGAGTTTATTTGATGGATGAGGTTTGATTGGTTGATGGGTCAATTATCTACTCTTTATTCTTACTTTAGATAGACAACTGACATTATGATTGAGTATCTTCTCAGTTGATGTTATTTTTATATTATTCTACCTATATCTGTCTCATTCATCTATTTTACATACTCGTACATTCCACGTACTGACGTCTCCTTTAGACTGTATCATTTTATGAAACAGAGGCAGGTACTGGAGTTCGTCAATAGGCGTATCATTGAGGATCTGAGCATTCAGCTGAGTTGGTGAGCCTCCCTTAATTCAGAGGATCATTCCTTTATCTTCATCTAGCTTATTAGAGAGATTTGAGTTAACTTTACTTTTGATTTGAGGTAGCCATAGGTCTGTCATTGGCACCATTTGATAATGATAGAGGCTTAATAGAATAGAGTTGAGTTATTGATGTTGAGATATTTGAGCTAGCTTCTTTTAGGCTAGCCTGTTTACTGATATATTATGAGACTTCCACCAATTGTTATCTTTAGAATTCCGCTGAGTTTTTATGTTTGTTGAATGAATGGATGTGATGACCTCAAGTAGTTCGTTTGGGGACTAGGAATAGTCTTCGAGTACTGGCTGCATATAGGGTACCCTCTCGGGGCGTGACAATATAGTAATTGATCGTATTTCTGATACTCTTGGGGACTAATATGCATATTTTGGGACTTATGAAGTCTGGTATGATTAGTATCTTGTGCTATTGGTGAAAGTGTGATAATATGAGAGATGTTGATGGCTTGTGGTACTAGTTGTAGCACTAGTTGTGGCACTTGGCATTTCCTTTCTGATCCAGTGTTCATTATTTATTGGTTATCTTATTATATTGTTGTCTTATACATTGATTTGTGGCATTGGCATGCATTCACTTCATGTTGCATTTGTACCACCACTGGACCAAACGGAGGTGGCAAGGATTGCGATACTATATCACCTTTTATAAAATCCCTTGACCATGCGGAGGTGGCAAGGGTGAGATTCTACCACTTTTACTATACCACATTTCATAAAAACCCCTTGACCATGTGGAGATAGCAAGGAGGAGATTGTACCACTTTCTAAAACCCTTGACCACAAAGAGGTGGCAAGGTTGAGATATTGTAATTGAGAGATTTCAGTACACGGTCAGTGAGGCCCCGTGAGTTCTACCTAGTAGCTTTAGCTCGGTAGATGTCCATCCTATGCATTGCATACATACATGACATTTGCATTGCATCATTGATTATGCTTGCTATTTTTAACTATTTTGACAACGGTATATATATATTCTCAGTTATTACATGGTCATTCGATTTCTCTTACTCAGCTCGTTGAACCTAAAGATATATTTTGGTATACTCACCTCTACTATATTTCCTCCTTGTAGATCGAGCAGAGGGACTCCCACGTGGTAGTTGATCTTATTGAGTAGAGTTATATATATATATATATATATATACACACACACACACACATTCTTAGTTATTACATGCTTATTTGATTTCTCTCACTCAGTTAGTTGAATCTACTGGTATATTTTGATATATTCACCCCTACTATATTTCCTCCTTGTAGAGTTATCTTATCATTACCAGATTTCAATGGTGAGGCTCAGACTTCAAGTCGTCATTGTTTCATTGAAACTTCATTTGTTGTCATCTATATTAGACTCTATATTTTCCTTATGATACAATTTTGTATTTACTCATTTGTATAACTTTGGAGCTTTTGTATTCATGACATAGGTTTTAGGATTTTAAATTAAGTGTTGTGGTTGTCTGTTTGACTACATCTTCCCTTTAATTTGCGATCCGATTTTGGATCGTGACACATTTACTAACAAAGATTTAAAGCATAAGGGGCATAATCAAATCTAAAACCATCCCAGAACTGGTATCACATGTACAAGCCTCTAATACATCAGAATCAGAAAGAAATAATATAAGTCTCAATAGTCTTTGTCTCTCAAATAGAGCAAAGCAAATAAAAGATGTCTAAAAGTTTTAAGAGTATGTGGGAGCAACAAACAACTACCTTTCAATCTATTAATAGCTCGGTTCGAAAGAGAAATGGGAACTTCAATAGGATCTGGGCTCACAACCTACACACATGTAGCAAAACAAGAGTGAGTACCATAATACCCAATAAGAGGATCTTATCACAGATAGATAATAAAGAACTAAACACTCCTTCCATCCCAACCTCATATCTCCAGAATACAAACCTACATACTAGAAAGGCCAGCATACAAGTATAGATAATGTATATTCAATTATAGTCTCATATCACAACACCTTAATAGTTCAGTCCCAATGATATACAAGATTCAAGTCATTCAATATGTCAAACTTGGTACATTTATCACATTGTAAACAAGAAACGATATGAAATGAAATGGAATATCATAAAATGCAAGCAATACCACACAAATATCAAGTCATCGTGATGCATCTCTATCTTATGATACAAATTCACTAATATAATCAGTTCGGAAGCTATGGGGGCCACACATGGACCATATATCTATCAAAATTATTTCTCTTCAACATTTACTTTCATATCTATCCGGAACCATTTTCCTTCAGCTTTTTATATTTTTTCTTTTTCTAGCCGAAAGCATTTTTCTTCGCCTTTTCATCATCAATGGGATATCAAACAAATATATATCATCACAATACAATAATCACTTTCACAAGTATAAGAATATACAAGATGTCCACATAAATCATTTTTTTTAATAATCAACAATCATTCTCACTGTTCTTTCAACATTTATGTCATTGCAATGACCTTGCTAGTCATTTTTGAGTTTATCAATGGAAGTTACTATTTTACCCTTTCGTAAGTTTCTTTGGACCTATTTGAACCATCTGTATTGTTGGAACTGGAAACTTGTGTTTAAAAAGTGAAAAAGTGAGTTGTAAAATTTTTGAAAACCTAAATTGTTGAAAAAGTGAGGTTTTGTACCATTTGGAGTTTTCAATATCAAAAAATAAATCTATCGATTCCATTATTTACGAAATGTTGAATTTGGTCTAAGAGAAGTGACGAAATCGAATTTGAAGTATGTATGTGAATTTTAGGTCAAAAGTTGCATAACTGAGTTAACAACGAACTAAGTTTGTCTTTGGTCAAAATTCGGAGTTCGAAAACTCTAATTGAAATTATGTCAGTTCCAGTAGTTTTGGGTGGTGAAAGTAATGCTATAAATGGTCTCGTTGCAATTCTTGGAGTTTCTGAGGTCATTCTGGATATTTGAGTGTCTAACTAGTTTTATTGAACTTTACCGGGTTTGGGGTCAAAGAGTCCTCATAATCAAATTCTGATAATTCTATCGAATATGGAACGTTATTTTTGGTAGAGTTAAATGTTTAGTTTGTGTGTATTAGGTTCCTAACGAACCCAGCAGTTCGTTCCGAGCTCAGACTTAATAGCCGATTTTGCTGAATCTGGTGCAACCATGTTTGTACTCCACGTTCGCCGGGTTCCCCTTGGCGTTCACCGTTTGTATTACCTCTTGACCTCCGCATTCGCGAGGAAGGCCTCTGCATTCGTGGTGTGCATCTTGACCTCTTCATTAGCGGAGAAGGACTCCATGTTTGCAGAGTATTGGTCTCCCTTGAACTCCACATTCACTGATGTCCTTCCGCGTTCGCAGAGTGTTTCATGACTAAAATAGCGTTAAACTGAGAATACTCTTTTTTCCTCTATTTTTTAAATTTTTAAACTCCCTTGGGCGATCTTTGACAGAGTTTTTCGAGAAAAATCTTTGGGCAAGTGTTTCTATCTTCAAACTTAGTAATTCCCATTACTTTTCTCTTAATTTTATTTTGAATTTCATGGTTTTGAACATCAAATATTGGATTTTTCATAGTCTAAGTTTGGAAATTTTAATTGATGATTTCTCCTTCAATTTGAACTCATTTTCAGTGGGATTTTCACCTACAAGTTCCTTTTCTCATGTAGATTCATAATCTTCAATTTATTTCCAGATTCATGAACAAATTTAGCTCTAATTTTTACCATCTTACCCCGGATCCAATCGTGCCAATATGGGTAACAAAATTCATCTTTTGACGCATATTATCTATTCTTGATAGTAGTTGGTTGATTTGAGCTTGTTTTCGAGACTTCAAGTGCCCAAAATCTTGGTTCGAGTGTGATTTCGGCATCGAGGTAGGTTTGACAGACCTTTTTGGGACTGCTTTGGAGTTATCAGATTTCTTTATGTGATAACTATAAGAATTAGATCATTTCATGATAACGAATTAGTGTGATGGTATTTCGGCTAAAATGTGATATAGATTGTATTGGAACTTGGAGTGAATTATGAATTTGTTTGGTCAAATTGAAATGAATGTTTGATATTCGAGATATTTATGGATATTATTGTGGTAAAACGAGGCTTATGAAATCACTTGGGAAATATTATGTTATTGGTTGGTGTTTGAGGTATTTTTAGGAGAATTAATTGCATATTTTGGGGCTTGCATAGTATGGTATTGTTGGTATAATTGACTATTGGTGAAAGTATGGTAATTTGTGACATATTGAGGATTTGTGGTTCCAATTAAACACTTATCATTCCTTTCTAGTTTTGTGACATTTATTTATCAATTATTTTGTTATATTGCCGTCATTTGCATTTAATTGTGGCATTTGCATGCATTTATTTCTATGTTGCATTGGTAACAGTAATACTGGATTTTCCAGACAGAAAATAAGATACCTTTTAAAATCCCTTGACCACGAGCAGGTGGCAAAGTTGAGATTGTGACACCCCTTGGCCAGAGGTAGGTGGCAAGGTTGAGATACTGCGACGCCCCTTGAATACTGGTAGGTGGCAAGGTTGAGATTCTGTATGCGATCGACGAGACCCCATAGGTTCTACCTAGTAGCCTTAGCTCATTAGATGTGTATGACTAGCTGCGCGACAGTCGTTATTCCACCCCATATATTACATTCATTCCATATGCATTGCATCATTATTTAAATTTCTATTTTGTCTGTCCTTGTATATTTATATATTATGTACTAACCTCTTCATTGCAGGTGGAAGGATTCTTAGTTATCGCATGCTTATTTAATTTCTTTTATCTAGTTGGTTGAACCTACTAGGTATACTTTTGCATACTCACCCTTACTATGTTTCCTCCACCGAGTATAGGGACCCCATGGTAGTTAATTTCACTCCGATAGAGTTTCCCTATCTTTTCCTAGATCCCAATAGTGTGGCTTAGACATTGAGTCGTCATTGTACTGTTGAGACTTTTCTAGTCGTATTTCTTATAGGACTTTGTATTTCTTTTTCAAACAAACCTTGTATTTACTCTTTTGTATTTTTAGAAGATTTTGCACTCATGACTCCAAGTTTTGGGATTATAATCTAAGCATTATGGTTGTTCTATCTTAGTCTTTCCTCCTTAAGTCGCGATCCAATTTTGGGTCGTGAAAAGTTTGGTGTCAAAGCTCTAGGTTAGTTGGGCTCGTGAGTCAAGAAAGGAGTGTCTGGTAGAGTCTTGAGAATCAGTATGTAGATGTCCAAAACCATCTTCGAGAGCCTGTAGGGCACTTGATAGGATGAATTTCAATCTTGGTTCTATTCGTGCATTCCTTCATATCAGCTATTTGAATGTATCTAATCTGCTCCTTCTACATAGATATTGATGACTAGAGCCTGACGATCGATGGGTGAGTCTAAGCCAGCTAATTGGCCCCCGCCTGTAGCCGAGGCAGGGCTCGTGGTAGGTCCAGGTATCATGGATATGCTAGAGGGGCAACACCACCTCGGGGACAAGCTAGAGAAGCTTCACCAGAGCCTGGGACTAATTTTAAAGAGCCCACCACCGTCAGCCTCAGATGTCATGCCTTCACTTCAGGAGTTGCTCCTACGTGTATTAGCCAGAATTGAGGAGCTCCTTAAACTCCTATTATTTCTGATGCATCGAATCCTGCAGTGCAAGCTAGTCCTTTTATAGCTTCAGTTGATCCGCCTATGGTACCTGTTGGTCCTTAGTCAGCTCCAATGGATCCCCTCATAGTTTCTATTTTTTCGTCTTAGCCTGATCAGCCGATTACTGGTCCATAGCTTCGGGTTTGTCTATTGCACCACCAAAGTTTATGGTACCACCAGCTTCTGCCAGCCCTACTATATCTATCGCCGAGCAAAAGTATTTTGAAAGTTTTGTCCGGTTAGCTCCTCCCAAGTTTGATGGTACTCCTGGTGACATGGCTTATGACTTTCTAACAAAGTGTCAGGGTCTATTTTGCAACTTGGCTATTCTTGAGACTCATGGAGCTGCTTACACTTCCTACCAGTTCACTGGCGTGGCCAAGGAGAGGTGAAGATTAGTTTTAGCCCGCAGGCCTACTGGATCACCAGCTGTGACATGGGATCAGTTTACTGAGGTATTCTTAGAGCGATTTATACCTTATGTTCTCCAGGACAGCAGGTGAGAAGAGCTTGACCAACTACAACAGGGATCTGTGACAGTATCTGATTATGAAACTAGATTTCATGAGCTTTTCAGATATGCCTTATCTAGAATTCTCATCGAGTTTGAGAGGATTTGATGTTTCACCAAGGGGTTAGCAAGATATCTTCAGAAGGTTATAACTTCATTAGTCCTAGCAAATTGTTCTTTTTAGAATATAGTGGACCACACTGGTGTGATTAAGAGTATCAGGCATGATCATCAGGGTGGCATGAAAAAGATTCTGCCAGCATGGTCAATTCAGTGGATACCTACCGCGAGACAGGGAGTTTCATAGACAGGGTCACCTGGGTCATGCAATACATATAATTATTCTATCTAGTGGCAGTGTTAGATAGATCTAGGTTTAGTCAGATGGGCTACGTTAGCTCTCGGGTATATTTAGGCATAGTAGTTTCTCGGGGCAGTCATCTTTAGGATGGGATCCTAAGGCTTGTTATTTTTATGATGAGGTTGGGCACTTGTCCAACTATTATCCTCGTCATGCACCTCCCGCTTAGTCATCAAGGACCTAGTCAGCCTATCTTGCCCCAACATCAGCAGCGAGGGATACTTTTGAGGGCATGAGAGTGGTACTAGGGAGTAGAGGTATTATGAGTGGTGGAGCTCGTGGAGGCCCATAACTTAGTGGAGGAAGCAGGTATGTTATATAGTCCTAAATCAGACCGATGTAAAGGCCTCCGATGCTGTCATCCGAGGTATAGTTCTGATGTGCCACTATTTTGCTTCAGTTCTATTTGATCCGCCTTGGTATTATATATGAGTCCCTTGACCAGCATATATGAGTTTCCACCCTGGTAGTTATGTCTTTGGTGGTGAATCGGGTGTATTAAGGTTGTATTATTACCTTTTCGAGGAATGAGACTATGGTCGATTTGATATTACTTGATATGATTGATTTTGACTTGGTATTGGGTATAGACTGGTTGTCACCTTATTATGCCATTCTCGATTTCCATACAAAGACTGTGACTTTATATTGTCCTATTTTTCCCCACTTTGTGTGGACTGGCACATCTAGTTCTTACCCAATGGGGTGATCTCTTATATGCATGCTTGTAGGTTGATGGATAAGGGGTGTTTATCATATTTGTCTCATGTTCGAGCTTGTTCTCAAGAGTCACCATTGTTGGAGACCACCAGAGTTGTGAGAAATTTTATGGATGTATTTCCTAAAGATTTTCCTAGTGTTCCTCCAGATCATGACATCAATTTTGCTATTGATGTGGAGTCGGGCATTAAGCCCATTTCTATTTTCCCTTACCGAATGGCTCCAACTGAGTTGAAAGATCTACAGGAACAGTTGGAGTATTTGTTAAAGAAAAGGTTTATTTATTTGAGTGCATCCCCTTGGGGTGCTCCTGTTTGTTCATGAAGAAGAAGGATGACACTATGCAAATGTGTATGATTACTACCAATTGAACAAAGTGACCATCGAGAATAAGTATCCTTCGCCTCATATTGATGATTTATTCAACTAGTTGCAGGGTGCTTCGGTGTTTTCCAAGATCAATTTGAGATTTGGATATCACTGGTTGAGAGTTCAGGAGTCTAATATCCCAAAGATAGCCTTTAGGACCCGCTACCGCCATTATGAGTTTGTGGTTATGTCTTTCGGGTTGACTAATGCCCCAGCCGCTTTCATGGAGTCGATGAACTAGTTGTTCAAGCCATGATTATATTTCTTGATGATATCTGAGTCAGACCATGTGTAACATTTGAGGATGGTACTTCAAAGGTTGAGAGTTGAAAAGTTATATGCCAAGTTTTCAAAGTGTGTGTTTTGGATCGAGTTAGTAGCTTTCTTTGGGTATGTGGTGACAAAATGTGGCATTTTGGTAGATTCGGCCAAGGTAGTGATAGTTCGTGAGTGGGCAGGCTGACATATTAGTGATAGAGATCAAGAGTTTTATTGGCTTTGCAGGGTACTATCGACGATTTATGTAGGGATTCTCATCTTTTAAAGTCCCTTTGACAAAACTCACTTAAAAAGATGTGGCTTTTAAATGGTTAGAGGAGTGCAAGGCGAGCTTTCAAAAGCTTAAATATCTATTGACCTCATCACATATTCTTTCTTTGCTCGAGAAGGGAGTACCTTTAGTGGTGTATTTTGATGCCTCCAGAGTAGGTCCACGTAGGGTATTGATACAAAAAGTGTGATAACATAAGCATCTCGGTAGTCGAAGGTGCATGATAGGAGTTACTTTACCCCTGATTTAGAGTTGGCTGCGGTGGTCTTTGTATTGAAGTTACTGGAGCATTATCTCTATGTAGTGCATTGTGAGATCTTTATCGATCAATGGAGTCTCAAATATATCTTTTTCCAGCCTAATTTGAACATGAGGCAGTGCGGGTGGTTGGAGTTGTTGAAAGGTAATGACATCTCAATTGTATATCTCCCAGGCAAAGAAAATGTGGTGGCGGATGCCTTGAGCTGGAACGGGTGTTTGGCATTATTGAGGGCGGAGGAGGGACCCTTAGCTTTGGAGGTTCTGTCACTTCTAGACAACTAGTTTGGCTAGATATTTCTCCCTCTCACAACATTTTAGCCTTTGTGAAGGCTAGATCTTTATTGCTTGGTCAAGTGTGTGCTCACCAGCTTGACGATACTAGATTATGTTTTATTCATGATAAGGTGTTGAGGGATGAAGCAAAAGTGGTTACTATTGACTCGGAGGGTGTTTTCAGGATTAATGGTCAGGTTTGTGTGCTTAAGGTGGGAGATTAGATGAGACTAATATTGGAGGAGGCAAATTGTGCTAGGTATTCTATGTATCCTAATGTGGCAAAGTTGTATCATGATATGAAACAACACTATTGGTGGTGCGGGAAGAAGAGAGACATTGCTGAGCTTTGGAAAAGTGCTTGAACTGCCAACCGGTAAAATATGAGTACCAAAAGCCTAGGGGTTTGATGTAGAGGATGCCCATTCTTGAGTAAAAGTGGGAGCGCGTTATTATGGACTTCGTTATTGGTATACGCTTGGCTTTGGGCAAGTTTGACTCTATTTGGGTGATTGTAGATCCATTGCCTAAGTCTGCTCCCTTCCTACTGATGAAGACTAGCTACAGTGTGGAGCAGTTGCCTAGGTTGTATATCTGGGATATTGTTAGATTGCATGGTGTGCCGGTATGTATAGTGTCTGACTGAGGGTCCTTATTCACTTCACATTTTCGGAAGACTCTATATCATGGTTTGGGTACTCGGTTGGATCTGACTTCAGCATTCTACACTCAGACTAATGGGAAGTCTGAGCACACGATTCAGGTGTTAGAGGATATGCTTTTGGCATGTGTGATAGACTATAGGGCCCGGTAGAACCAACATTTACGTTTGGCAGAGTTTTTTTTTACAATAATATCTACCATTCCAGCATCTAGGTGGCACCGTTTGAGGCATTGTATGGCGGAGGTGTGGGTCACCTATTGGGTGGTTTGATTCGGGTTCAGCTGATGCTTTGGGTGTTGACTTACTTAGAGATGTTATGGATTGGGTCTGGTTGATTCAGAGTAGGTTTTTGACAGTCTAGAGTCGCCATAAAAGTTATGCTGATAGGAGGACTAGACTCTAGAGTTCATGGTTGCAGATAGTGTGTGGCTGAAAATATCACCCATAAAGGGTGTGATGAGGTTTGGGAAGAAGGCAAGCTTAGCCCTAGGTTTATTGGCTCATTTGAGATCTTAAGGATAGGTGAGGTTTGCTGCTGAGTTAGCATTCCCCTGTAGACTTTCAGTAGTTCATCCAGTTTTTCTTGTCTCCATGCTTCGTTAGTACATTCCAAATGAGTCACAATTGATTTCTTATGATTCATTTGAGTTGGGTACTAACCTATCATATGAGGACAAGATGGTGGCTATTTTGGATAGGCAGGCCCGAAGGTTGAAGACCAAGGACATACCTTCAGTAAAGGTTCAACGGCGCAACGTCCCCATATCTTACAATACTAGTACTATGCAAATGAAACATAATATGGTTTGGTCAAATTAGCGCCCATTTTTAAAAGTACTTGAATCTCAAATTAGAGGGCGATATGTATGTGTAACGCTGAAGAGGGTCGAGTATAGATAAGTTTTAAGTCAAATTGAGGAGATCATGACCTTAAACTAGGTGAAAAGTGAGGTGTTTGTAGGACTTAGGAAGCTTGCAGATGAGTCACCTACTTGCTTAGCTTAAATTTGCTAGCTAAATAGAAACGAGGCCCAATGTCAAATTTTTCCAAGTTCGATAGTTAATAAATTTCGTGTTAAGAGTGTAAGTTTAGCCCGTGTTTTACCATTATAAATGGACAATACTTACAACCCAAAATGAATGATAAAAGGCCCCAAGTACATCACAACCCACTTGGCTAATTGGGCCCAAACTAAGTGAAGAGGAATTAGGAAAATTGGCAGCCAAGGCCTATCAACTTTGAGACCTATTTAGGCCCAATCAAAAACTCAAGAAAAAGTCAGCCAAAGAGAGCCTTTAAAATGGCTCAAAAAACAGCCCCTTAAATTATTTCACTTTGGAACATATTTTCAGCTTCCTAAAGACTCTTCTTTTTCTCTTTACTTCACTTCACAAGGCAGCCAACAACCCTCTAGGGTTCTTGAAGGAAACTTGAATCTTGAAGGCTAAGGTAAATGAAAATATCCATGTATTTTTTATACTTATCCCATGACAAACAAGAAGTATATGCTAGTTATGTTTGTGCTGGAAATTTGGACAACATGTGTCCTAACAATTATTGTGAACTTTTCTTGTTATTCAAGAGGATTTTCTCTTCTTAGTTGGTTGAATTATGAAGTAAGACTCATGTTGCTAACAAGGTATAGTTTGTTAGTCATTCAACTAAGATGCTGCACCACTTTTACAGTCCGCAAAAGTGAGTTTTTATAGGATATCACAATTGTGTTCTTAGTACAAACTTATGGGCTGATGGATTGAAGACTATTGCCTCCCGTCCTTCATGAATGCTTTGGTACTATTCTAGTACTATTTTAAGGCTATTTTTATGTATAGATGTGTTGAGGACAGTTTGGGTAAAGTTGAAACAAGTTGGGGATTGTCGACGTCAAAGTGTGGCGAAGGGATGTAACGTTATGCCGCCTATTTGTATATTACATAGAATTTTTATGTATTGTGCTTTGTGGGTTGTTATAAGATTTTTATGGCACTAAAATAGGCTACACATGATATGTATATGGAAATGTATACTAGAAAATACGATTAGGGGCGAAAAGGTTGAAAGAATACGCTCAGGTTTATAAAAATCCGCTTGTTGCCCGTATGTTGTTTTTTTATGAGATTGCGCTGCCAAGATGTATCTATTTTCTACTAATGCTATTTTTATCATTTACTATGTTGTAGATAAATATTTGGATGAAGGTAAGGTTATCTTGAGGTAATAGAGAGGTCGTACAGCAAGGTATATAAGGCTACTTGAGTTCATATTATTTGGCATGAAACATGGATCCCTCCTTGGCACATAAAGGAACTTACCAACTCTGACACAACTATTAATCGTGTCTCTACTTTTTCACATGTTCATACGCTCCCTTACATAGTCACCTTCAAATCTGCATATATACGTGGATACCAAGTTGCATGGGTTCTTGTTGCTAAATAAAGTTCACGAGTTGTTTCATCTCATACGCATTTCATTATTTGTGTAACGTACTTTTTTCATTGCCATCTTGTCTTGTATGATTATCTACATGTCACGTGCTACATCTACAATCCTACAACTTCAATATTGTGACCACCAAAAGAATCACCTCAAAGGTAATTGAAAGGTAAAGTATATTGTTTATTGATGGGTGGTAACCCGAGGGGTGGAAGAGTCACCTAGCTAGGGTCGATCCTATCACCGGGAGGGGGAAGGGGGAGGGGGAGAGGGGTAGCCCAAGGGGTTAAAGGAAAAGCCTAGCTAGGGTCGATCCCAACATAGATTTACCACTGACTAGCTGGTCATTTGCATTACTTGTTGTGCACAAATTATATAGTAAAGATAAAGTAATAAAAAGAGCATAAAGTACATGATCCCACAGTATAACTAAGGGTGGTCTTGTATCCTATACCAGTGCATAGTTTTATTTTGGTTGTTACTTCATGTACAGTATTTTCTGCCTTATATATTCAGTACATTATCTCGTACTGACGTCCCTTACAGGGGACCTGCATTTCATGCTACAGGTATAGGTGCTAGTAGATCTCCCCAGTAGGAGTACATGATTTCCAGCTGTTGTTACCAAGCTCCAGGTTGCTTCAGAGATTTGCGTGTCTAGAACTTATATTTTTGTGGTGTATAGTTAGTCAAGATGGGGCCTGTCCCGACCCTTATCAGATACTTTTCCTTATCTAGAGGCTTTGGAGACTATGTAAATTAAAGTGTGGTCATGTCTCGTACTTTAGACACCGTGGCCCTAACGACCTAGCCATATGCATTTCCTTTTGGCTTGTTATTACTGTTTATTTTCTCAAAGGCATGTCAAATTTAAAAATCCCTTATAATATATATAGAAAGCGTATGGGTAAAGGTTGGTTCTCCCGAGCCTTATAGGCAATGGGTGCCAGTCCGCCCTAACGGGACTTTGGGCGGGACAGAAGTGGTGTCAGAGCGGGTCATCTTAGGGAGTCTACAAACTCGTGTCTATGTAGAGTCTTATTTTTCGATGTGTTGTGCACCACATTTATAAGCAGGAGGCTACGTGGCATTAAGGAGTTGTTACTTTCTTTTCGTTCTTTAGATCGTGCCATAGAGCTAAGTGTAATGGGTGTATTATGTCTAACCCCTAAATAGTTTTGTACAACAAGTATGCCAGAAACCAGGAAGAACAAAGGTAAAGGAAAGGGAGTAGAAGTGGTGGTTGGTCTACTCAGTCGGGTGAGACAATGAAATGAGTCTCAAGATGAGTCTCTGTCACAGATATCTCAAACTCCTCCAGCTCCTGATGAACGCGAAAGTAGTGAAAATCCCCCGGAACCACCTATCGATGCTACCATGCAGGATCTAAATGCAGTCCAACTATTGAATCGTATAGTTGCTAGCCAAGGTCAAAGACAGGAATCTCCAGTTATAGGTCCAGGTGGTGTGAATAGGGCAGCTAGCACGAGGATATATGATTTCATAAATTTGGACCCTCCATCCTTCACTGGGTCAGATCCTAATGGAGATCCCCAAGACTTTATTGATCAGATTCAATGCACTTTAGATTTTATGCATGTGAGTGGTACAGAAGCTATCGAGTTAGCGACATATAAGTTAAAAGGTGTGGCTATATTGTGGTATGAAGCTTGGAAGCAATCTAAGGGTATACATGCACCTCCAACTACCTAGAAGGGGTCCAAAGAGGCATTTCTTGACCATTACTTGCCATTAGAGATCCAAGAGGCCGTGCAGACCAGTTCTTGAACCTCCACCAAGGGAATATGAGTGTGAAGGAGTATAGCCTTCAATTTAATTCCCTAGCCAGGTATGCTCCTAATGTAGTTGCTACTATGTCAGATAGAGTTCATCGATATGTGGATAGATTGGATATGTATCTGATCAGAGACTATACCATTGCTTCCTTGAACAAAGACATCGATATAGCGAGAATGCAAGCTTTTGTACAGAAATTGGAGGATCAGAGGTAAAGAAGAAGGACACAAGAGTTGGAAAGGGGGCAGGCCAAGTCTATGGGGCAGTTTACACCGTCCCATGGTGAGCTTAGGCCTCGATTTTCTCATAAACCGCCTAGGACATCACTCCTCTACCCTGCAGCCAGTGCTCCACCACAACATCAAGGGTCTGGGAGAAATCAGCTTGGTCCAAGAAGTGAAGGGCAAGGCGGCCGAACAATGGGATATTCAGCAGGCCAGCATATGACCCTACACATCCTTGTAAACAGTGTGGAAGAAGTCATTCAGGTATATGTCATATTGGTATGGATGCTTGTTATTGATATGGTGCGCCAGTGCATATGATGAGAGATTGCCCGAGGAGACATATGGGTGATATAACACAACCTACTAGATCAGCTATTGCATTATCATCATCAATTCCTCTATTAGGTAGGGGTCAGCAAGCATTTATGGGTCATGGTAGAGGTGTTATAGGGGCAGCTAGCTCTAGCGGAGTCTAGAATCGCACTTATGCTCTAGGAAGTAGGCAAAATTTGAAAGCTTCACCCAATGTGGTCACAGGTACATTGTCCATATTTCACATAATGTATATGCATTGGTTGACCCTAGTTCTACACTATCATACATTACCCCACTAGTTGTTGGGAAGCTTAAGAGAACATCCAAATTATTGAACAAACCATTTGA
>JAABOM020000001.1:8688055-8852999 GCA_011800125.2 Solanum clarkiae
TATATGTGTGTGTGTGTGTTATTTTTCTCTATATTGTTGTAATTTGACAAAGCCTCGCTCCGAAGGTAGTAGGCCCGTACTACCGAATTAGGGGGCATGTACCCGAATACCATATTGAGGCATTTGTACCTTGATTGCCATGCTCGCGAGGTAGTTGGCCCATCCTATGGGATTAGGGGGTATGTACCCCAATAAGCACGTTGAGAGGTTGGTACCTCAATAACCATATTGAGGGATTTGTACCTCATTCACCTCTCCAAGGGGGTGGTAGGCCTTGGACATCCTATATTGATGGTCTCTCCTTTGCACATGTATTATTTCCTATGTAAGCATGATTTACTCTAAACATCATCCATGCATTCCATATTACTATATGCTTATTCATTGCCTAAGTTTATGCATTTCTATTATGATGCCTATTCGATAACCATATTGAGGGGTTGGTATCTTGACTGCCTCGCTCGGGAAATAGTAGGCTTGTGCTACCGGATTGAGGGGTATGCACCCCAACAACCACGTTGAGGGTTTGGTACCTTAGTAACCATATTGAGGGGTTTATACCTCATTCTCCTTGCTACGGGGGTAGTAGACCTTGGATATCCTATATTGATGGGCTCTCCTTAGATATATATTATGTCCTATGTAAGCCCGATTTACTCGAAACGTCATCCATGGATGCCAAATTGCTATATGCTTATTCATTGCCTAAGTTTATGCATTTCGATTGTGTTGCCTATCTCTTGTTACATGACATCCTACATACACATTATATTCTAACGTACAAACACATACTTTATGCCTACATGATGCCATCATGTTGGAACCCCAGCCTCGCTTGATCATCCTCCTCCACATGGCTTGTACGATTTCTCTCAAGAAAGTTTGATGAGTCCTCTATTCTGGGGACAATGTCTTGGATTCTATGTTATGTATTAAGACTTTTTCCTTTGATTAATGCTTGTGACTGAAAGGGGTGAGCCTGGTTGCTTGTCTTGGTCCCCCGCTCCTATCTATATAGTAAAGGAATTTTTGGAACCTTATGATATGTTAATGCTATACTGTATTGAGCTTGCTATGTTTCTATGACATGAATGATGTCCCTTAGTCCTATATTCACTTTTTACTGTTCTTTCCATTGATTTTAATGTTTCCATGACAAAGGATGTGTAATGATATGTAAAGAGGCTTTTTTGCGGCCCTTTTGGGTTCCCCATTCATTGTGTTACGTCTAGGCCTAGGCTTAGGTCATGAAAAACATGGTATCATATGTGAAAAGAGTCCATTAAAGAATCCCACATACCTTAGCTTTGGAGATGAACTTGATAAAGATTGAAGATGGAGACTTGAAACTTGAGAGGAAATCCTTAGATTCGGAGAGGGTTATGAGAGTTGAGTTTAGGAGTAAAATATTTGATAAGTGCTTGAATGAGTATGGGAAATGTTTAGAATAAT
Organism: Solanum clarkiae; assembly: GCA_011800125.2. Lineage (NCBI taxonomy): Eukaryota > Viridiplantae > Streptophyta > Magnoliopsida > Solanales > Solanaceae > Solanum > Solanum clarkiae. Next base: position 8,689,508 of record JAABOM020000001.1, read on the forward strand.
ATGAGGTGAAGTATGGTTAAGTATAGGCATTTCCATGTTTGGGAACATAGGACCAAGACCCAAAAGTCTTGGACAACACAAAATTAACTGGATAGGAAAATACACAAGTTCGCATCGCGGATCTCTCACTGAATCAGGATTTCTTCATCTACGCGCCCTAGTCGCGTCGTGCCAGGGGCACGCAAACCTCACTGGAGTTTACATTTTTGGAAAATCAAAATTTCTAATCTTTTTCTATTAAATTGGGGTTAGACCCATTTCCACTCAAAATGACCCCTTGAACAAGAATATGAAGTTGAATTTTCGATATCAGACATAGATTTTGAGATATATGGATATTACGATTTCGGGCACTTCTGAAGAACATTTTCGAGCACTTTTTTAGGGTCATTATAATATCTTCCCCTTGGATACATTCATCCCACAATGTCAAAGAGACGTATATGAGAGACATAAACGTGAGAATTTCAGCCCTATAGTAATGCAACAATGCACTTAAACATCATTTCGAAATCTAATCATAAGTGTAAAATCATCATAAACTTAGTCAATTTAAACATGAACATATGCCATGACATGAACCTTATGTTTGAGTAGAGTGGAAAAGGTAAAGATATCGCCTTTGCATGTTCATTTGGCCTCCCAAGTAGCACTTTTAACTTGTTGATTCTTCAAAAAGACCTTAACGGAAGCGACCTCTTTGTTTCTCAATATATTCACTTACCTATCGAAGATGTGAATCAAATCTCTTCATAGGTTAAATTATCTTCAACAACACCCATAACATCAAGAGGTACAATGACATTCGGATCACCCACACATTTCCTTAACATGAACACATGAAACACCAGATGAACCAAATCCATTTCCCTAGGAAATTCCAACTCATAAGCTACCTTGACAACCCTTCTAATCACCCTATAAGGATCCACATATCTTGGTCTCATCTTACCCTTCTTACCAAATCAAACCACACCCTTCATGGGTAATACCTTCATGTAAACCCAATCACCAACTTGGAATTCAAGATCCCTTCTCCTCACATTGGCATAGGACTTTTGGCGACTTTGGGCCATCTTTTACCTTTCTTTAATCATTATAACCTTCTCAAGATCCTCCATAACAAGATCTAGTCCCAAAAAAGCTACCTCACTAACCTCAAACCAACAAATGAATGATTAACAACGTCTCCCATAGAGAGCCTCAATTGGAGCCATAGCGATACTAGAATGATAAGTATTCTTCTACGCAAACATAATCAATAGAAGATAATCATCCTAACTACCTTTAAGCCACAACGCACATGCTATAAGAATATCCTCAAGGATTTGGATGTTTCTCTCGGCATGGCCATCCATTTCAGGGTGGAAGGTCGCAGTAAGCTTAACTCTAGTTCTAAGACCCCATTGAAAGGACCTCCAAAAGTGTGAAGTGAATTGTGCCCTATGATCTAATATGATGGACAAAGGAACCCCATGCAACCTTACCAAGTTATGAATGTACAACATTGCATAATCTTCAGCCCCATATGTGGTCTTAAACGGTAGAAACTGAGCAGATTATGTCATCCTATGAAACACCAGCCAAATAGAATCAAAACCCTTTCTAGTCTTGGGTAACCCAACCACAAAATCCATGTTTATCACATCCCACTTCCAAGTGGGAATCTCAATGTCTTGGGTTAGGCCACCCGCCCTTTGATCTTCGGCTTTGACTTGTTGACAACTATGATAACTGGAAATAAACTTGGTAATGTCCCTCTTCATGTCTCCCTACCAATACACATCTCTCAAGTATCTATACATTTTAGTGGAACCGAGGTTGATAGAATAAGAAGAATTATAGGCCTCATATCTTTTCTCTCAAACCATAAACATACGGTACGCACAACCTACCTTGGTACCTAAGGGAACCATCTCCCATTTGGGAGAAATCCTCCACCTTGCCCTCTTTCAACAAGGCCTTCAATTCTAACAAGGAGGGATCAAGATCTTGTTTTGCTATCACCTCATCAATCATGGAAGACTTGGAACCATTAACAACAACAATAACCCCATTACCAACATCTTCCAACCTAACCCTCACTATAGCCAATCGGTGCACCTCCCTAGTCATCTCTGTATCACCACCATCCACATGAGCTATACTACCCATTGACACCCTAATCTAAGAATCTTCCACCATATTTGCCTTACTGGGATGATAATGCACACTCATATCATAGTGCTTAAGAAGTTCTAACCATCTCCTTTGCCTCAACTTGAGATCCTTTTGAGTGAAGACATATTGTAGGCTCTTATGATCGGTGGACACATTACCCCATACAAGTAATGATGCCAAATCTTTAACGCAAACACAATGGCGGCTAACTCAAGATCATGCATAAGGTAGATCTTTTCATGCACTTTGAGTTGTATAGAAGCATAGGCTAGGACATTACCATTTTGCATCAACACAATCGAAACCAACCCAGGAAGTATCACAATACACAAATACCTAAAGCCCATCCTGTAATGACAATATAGGAGCAGACATAAGCTTTTCTTTGAATGTTTGGAAATTCTTTTCACATTCATTGGACCATACAAATTTAGCCTTCTTTTGAGTCAATTTTGTCATAGAGGAAGCAATAGAAGAGAACCCATTCACGAACCTCCGATAGTAGCCCGCTAGGCCCAAGAAACTCCTAAATCTGATGGGGTCAAATAGTCTAGGCCAATTTCTAATCACATCGGTCTTTTTAGCATCCACCTTTATACTATCTCCGACACCACATGCCCTAGGAAAGCAACCTCCTTCAACCAAAATTCAAACTTTTCATTTTTAGCATAAAATTTCTCCTCCCACAATCTTTGCAACACAACCCTCATGAGCCCTATGTTCCTCTTCACCATAAGAATAGAATGAAATATCATCAATAAAGACAACAACAAAGGAATCAAGGTAGGGTTTGAAGACCCTATTCATTAGGTCCATAAATATGGCCGGTACATTGGTCAACCAAAAAGATATCACCACAAATTAAGAATGGCCATACCTAGTCCGGAAGGTTGTTTTGGGAATATCACACTTGCTTACTTTCAGTTGATAATAACCGTACCGAAGATCAATCTTAGTGAAATGGCTATCCCATTGCAATTGGTCAAAAAAATCATCAATCCTTGGAAGAGGATGCCTATTCTTGATGGTGACCCTATTGTGTTGCCGGTAGTCAATACACATCCTAAGGGACCTATCTTTCTTTTTCACGAACAATACCGGAGCACACCAAGGTGATTGGCTTGGTCTAACAAATCCTTTGTCCAAATAGTCCCTCTCTTGTTCTTTCAACTCCTTCAACTCCATCGGGGCTATGTAGTAAGGGGGAATAGAAATAGGTTGAGTATCAGTGAGGAGCTCTACGACAAAGTCTATTTCCCTTATAAGAGGTACACTGGGATGGTCATTTGGAAAGACATCAAGAAACTCTTTTACAATCGGAATTGACTCTACGGGGAGGACTTTAGACTCCATATCCCTAACTCTTACAAGATGGTAAAGACACCCCTTAGAGATCAATTTACGTCCTTTATTGCAAGAGATGAATCTACACTTGACCACCATATCTTGACTTTCCCACTCAAGGACGGGTTCATTTTGAAATTGGAACTTAACACTATGGGTTCTACAATCAATAGAAGCATAGTATGCATGCAACCAGTCCATCCCAAGAATAATATCCAAATCAACCATGTCTAACAAAACAAGATCACATGATTTTATGCAAAATATAAATAGGAAAACTTCTATAAACTTTCTTAGCAACAAAAGATGCACTGATAGGAGTATACATCTCATATGACTCATGAAACAACTCGGGGTCAACATGAAACTTTTGGGCAACAAATGGGTTAAAAAAAGAAAGAGTGGCACACAGATCAATCAATGCATATATATCAAAGTCAAAGATTTTCAACATACTGGTAATAACATTGGGGACATCACCAACCCCTTGCGTTGCACGCAAACCATAGAACTAGCTATGCCTTGGCACACCATCTTGTCAGCCACCTCTCTCCAATGGGACTGCTTTAGCACCTTATAGAAGAACCTCCTTGCCCTTGTTGCGGTTTTAGGGTAGTCTATTGCCTTATGCCCCAACTCCCATAACCATAACAAGCACCAGTATATATCAAACATGGCCACCATGACCCCTACCACACTTTGAATACATATAAATAGGAGCCACACCGCTAACCCCTTGGGACCTCGGATGATCATTTGCAACCCTTTTATTAAATGTATAAGTAGGCCTTTGGCCTTGATGGAACCAGACACTTCTTTGGAACTTACCCTCAAAACGAGCCCTCTTAGCCTCATGCCCCCTTCTCTTCTTCAATTTCTCCTCTTCCATTTTATCGGCGTAGGTCATAAAATGTGACAAGACCATGCCACTAATCAACATGGCCGAAGGCATTCTTCCCTAACCAAGTTGGAAACACCCATCACGAATTGTTCATCCTAGATCTTTAGTGAGGAACTAAATGGGAAGCATACTTAAAGATTTGGGTAAACTTGAGGGCATACTCCCTCACACTAATAGATCCTTATCTATAATTCATAAATTTCACCAAACTTAGCTTTCCTAAGTTCAAGGGGGAAGAACTGATTAAGGAAGGCTACCTTGAACTCCTCCGAAAGCACCACATAGTTGATTCCCTTTTCCTCTTTCCATTGGTTGTATAAAATTTGTGCAATTCTTTGGAGTTGGTAGGAAATTAACTCCGCTTTATCCTCCGGCCTCACATCCATGATGGAAAACATTTTATAGAACTCGTCAAGAAACTCTTGGGGGTCCTCACTCACCTTTGACACGTGAAATTCCAGGGGATTCATTCTCATGAAGTCTCTCACCTGAGAGGTCGATGTACGAGCATGAGGGGCTTGGGACCCTTGGTTGGATTGATGAGCCACCACTTGTGCAAGAAAGGTAAGAGCATCCCTAAGCTCTCCATTGGTTGGTTGCTCCTCTAAAATACGGGCTCATTTCCCCTCATATAATGCATGATCTAGCATAGCAAAGAATAATTGTAAGGGAGAAAAAGCTTACTTCAACTCTATAGCATGACTTAGAACATGAAGAAGGGAAACATTTCCTAAAATGTCTCATAGCCTCCTACTCATTGTTGTGGTGCACAACATAACCATGAATGAGACTCTAATCAATGTGGTGTGTCAGACTCCAAGGATCTAACAACCTAGTGCTCTGATAACACCTTTTTCATGACCAAAGCCTAGGAACTAGATGTGATCAGCAAATGGGGAACCTAGACGAACCCCAAACAAGCCTCATAACACATGATTGCATACCCTTGGTCGCGAAAGAAATTAGATTGACAATAAGGAATATACGTAATCTAGGCAAATTGGGACTAAGGGTAATCTTCCATGTCATAAACATCAAGAGTCAATAGAGTTAAGCTCATATCATAGATACATGTCATGTCCAACAACACCTCTACTACATAGACAAGAGCGGGGGCCAAGACAAAACAACTGTACTCACCATCATAGTCAATACATAAGTCAAGAGAGAAAGTCTTAATACATAGAAAGAGATCATAAGTAAAGTCCCTAGAATGGAGGACACACCAAAAAGATTTATAGAAGTTATACTAGCCACATGGAGGAGGATGATCAGGCAGTACACCGGTTCCTACATGGTGACATCATATAGGCACAGAGTATGCATTGGTACATTTTAATGAATTAAGTTTGTAGGATGCAATGCAACAAGAGGTAGACATCATAGACAAAATACATAATCATAAGCAATAAATAGCATACTAACAATACGATATGTATGAATGATACTTGAAGTAAAACAATGCTTGTATAAATCATAATACTAGTGTAAGGAGAGACCATTATGGTAAAAGCTAAGTCCAACCACCTCCTTTGATAGGCGCAGGTGGTACGAACCCCTTCATGAGGTTGATGGAGCACAAACCCCCCACCGAGGTTAACGTAGTACTAGACCCCCTTTGAGGTTGACAAAGTAAAAACCTCCCATCAAGGTTGATTGGTACCAACCCCCAACAAGGTTACCCAGGCCTACTACCCCCAAGCTAGGCAACCAAGGTACCAACCCCTCTATAGTTTACCTGAGATTACAACCCCTCGAGCCAGGCTTGGTCATCCCCAGCACTACATAGAGATAGTATCATACATATATATACACTCCTTTCTTCATTATCGTACACATATATTCCTTTTCATCATCATTCCATCATTATTTCATCATAATCTCATTATTATTTTATCATCATATATCTATTCTACTCATAAGATATACATTGGACCTTCAATTCTTAATAATCTATAACCAGCCATTTTATCAAACACTTAGAGGATGTGTAATGATAGTGTAAAACCATGCAATTCATTAGTAAACCCATGCTAGAAAGATTAGTGTAAATCCATCAATATACACTTAGTAACACCCATATACATTATATATCAAGATCCTTCATCAAATCTCACAATAGACCTTAGATTCATAACACCAAACATAGTAAAAATGTCACAATTTCATAAACCCTAACATAGTGTGTAGTGATTTTCATAATAGAGAAGACCCATGAATAAATCAACTTTAAATCATGTAATTTTGAGTAAAAAGAGCTTGGATATCATTGGTGAAAGGAACTCATGAAAGAAATCCATATACCTTAGCTATGGAGATGAACTTGATGAAGATTGGAGATGGTGACATGAAGATTCAGATGAAATCCTTAAATCTGGAGAGGGTTTTGAGACTTGAGTTAAGGAGTAAAATATTGGGTAAGTGTTGGAATGAGTATTGGGGAATGTTTAGAATGATATGAGATAAAAAATGGTTAGCATCGGCATTTTTTTCAGGTTTGGTAACACTTAAGCCCAAGACACAAAACTCTTGGACCGCACAAAATTAACTAGGTAGGAAAATACACATGTCCACATCACAAACCTCTTGTGGAATCAGGATTTCTTAATCTTTGTGGCCTAGTAGCATCGCGCCAGGGGCACACAAACCTCACTGGAATTTGTACAACAACAACAACAACAATATTACCCCAATGCCTCAAAGGCTCCCACCCATTACGGGGTAAGGGGGGGTCGAATGTATACAACCTAACCCCTATGTTTAAAAACATAGCGCGACTATTCCAGGTGACCCATGATGAGCGTCGAAAGTTACATTGACTAACTGCTACTTCACAATTGAAAGAAGAGTAGATAGTTTAAAGAGCTATTTTGCTTTATTCCATCATACCCCAAAGCCAATAAATAGTGAATCTTTCGCTCCATCCGAGATTGATGGAATTTGTAATTTTTAAAAATCAAAATTTCTAATCGTTTGCTCTTAAATCAGGGTTAGACCCATTTTCCACTCAAAATGACCCCCTAATTAAGAATATGAAGTCAGATTTTCAATATCATGATGGATTTTTAGATATATGAAAATTACGATTCCAGGCATTTTGGAGGAACATTTTTGGGTACTTTTTGGGGTTATTACAAATGCTATTGTTCCATTGAATGTCATGGGTCTTGTTGAAGACAACTTGACATATGAAGAAATTCCAGTAGAGATCTTGAATAGAGATGTGAAGAGGCTGAGGAATAAGGATGTGGTTTCTATTAAGGTCCTTTGGAGGAATCAACAAGTCAAAAATGCTACATGGGTGGCCGAAATGCACATGCAAAAGTGATATCCCTATCTCTTCCATTATACACAAGCCTAAGGTACTAATTTAAGTCTCCTATGTGACTTCAAGTCTTATGTTTTATGACCTATGTCATTTGCATGCACTCATGTTTGTATTGGCAAAGTTCTTGGTGATTTTAACACTTATGTTGAGATTTTTTAAAATGGTGTTTAAGTGTATGGTTGCATTCTTATTGGGGCTTATTTCATAATGATAACTCTTCTCATATATGTTTGTTCGACATTTGGGGATGAATGTTCCCAAGGGGAAGATATTGAAACCACCCTAAAAAGTGTCAAAATGTGCTTCGGAAGTGCCCGAAATCGTAATTTCTATATATGTCAAAATCTGTGTGTGATATCAAAATCCAACTTCATGTTCTTCATTAGGGAAAAATTTAATGGGGAATGGGTCTAACCCTGATTTTAGAGAAACTGTAGCAAATTTTGTTTTTTCCCAAGTTTAGGCAAAATGGTGGCGATCCGTGATGGTACTGCGACGCGAAGTCGTCGCTTACCAGTCTAAAATTTTCCTCTGCAATAGGTCCACGTCGCTACCAGCCTTATTTCCAGTGATTTTTATCTCAGTCCAAGGCTTTTGGGTCTTGGGCCTAAGCCTTCCTATGCAAGAAAATACCTACACCTAGCCATATTTTCACCTTCATATCATACAGGACATTCGCCAATACTCTTTCAAACGCTTAGACAAACAGTTCACTCCAAATATCAAGTCCCAAAACTCATCCAGGTCTTAAGGATTTCACTCAAACTTCAAGTCTCCATTTTCAATCTTCATCAAGGATTCTCCAAAGTCAAGATGTGTGGGTTTCAACCAGTGGGTCCTTTTACCCATGATGCCCAAGCTTCCTTCTTACATAAATCTCATGTTTCTAAGTTGATTTACTTATGGATTTTACTTACTATAAATTTTACTATGAACTGTTTTGGGGTTTCGTAAAAGTGTGACTATTTAAGCATGTTTTGAGCTACGAATTTTGGATCTATATTGAGATTTAATGAAGGGTTTTGATTTATATTGCATGATGGAATTACAAACTATTAGTGGGTGGTTTCACATTGGGTTTTCTTGCATGATTTCACTCTTGAATTGCATGGTTATACACTAGCTTTACACACACGCCAAGTGTTTGATAAAATGCGCAGTTATTGATTCTTGAGTTCTTAAAGGTCTAAAGCATGAATTATGATTTGAATGACTTTATGTTGATGAAAGGAATATATGATTATATTATTTTTCCCTATAGTGTTGTGAGTTGACCAAGCCTCGCTCAGGATATAGTTAGCCCGTGCTACTGGATTTAGGGGTATATACCCCAATAACCATATTGAGAGGTTTGTACCTCGATTGCCTCACTTGGGAGGTAGTAAGCCTGTGCTACTGGATTTGGGTTATGTACCCCAATAACCATACTGAGGGGTTTGTACCTAGATTGCCTCTCTCAGGAGGTAGTAGGCTTGTGCTACAGGATTGGAGAGTATATACCTAAATAACCATACGTAGTGGTTGGTACCTCAATAACCATATTGATGGATTTACACCTCATTCGCCTCTCCAAGGGGCTGGTAGGCCTTGGATATCCTGTATTAATGGTCTCTCCTTACATATGTATTATCTCCTACGTAAGCATGATTTACTCTAGACATTATCCAGGCATGCCATATTACTATATACTAATTCATTGCCTAAGTTTATCTATTTTGACTATGTTGTCTATCTCTTGTTGCATTGCATCCTATATACTTAGTATATTCAAATGTACTAATGCATACTCTACCCCTACATAATGTCACCGTGTAGGAACCAAAACCCCGCTTGATCCTCCTCCTCCATGTGGCTAGTATGATTTTTCTCAAGCATGTTTGGTGAGTCCTCCATTCTAGGGACAATATCTTGGATTCTATGTTATGTGTTAAGACTCTTTCCTTTAATGTATGCTTGTGACTAAAAGGGGTGACCCTGGTTGCTTGTCTTGGTCCCCCACTCCTATCTATGTAGTAGAAGTGTTGTTGGAACCTCATGATATGTAATGCTATACTCTATTAAGCTTACATTTTTCTATGACATGAATGATGTCCCTTAGTCCCATATTCCCGTTTTACTACTCGTGTCATTGATTTTAATGTTTCTGTGATAAACGATGTGTAATGATATGTAAAAGGCTTGTTCGAGGCCCCTTCAGTTCCCATTCACCGTGTCACATCTAGGCCATAGGCTTGGGTCGTGACATTAACTTATTGTTTTGCATGCAACACCCTAGAAAATATTATGGTTATCTGATGATACAACGTTAGGGAATCATAGATAACACAATACCCTAGTTACTTTTCTCACTAACTTCACAACATTTTGTTCTTGTTTAGGTTTACATTCTGCAGAGTACAAACACCCCCTTCTTTGGGAGATAAGTAGGTTAATTCACTCGACTTGCTTGAAATTACTCTAAGTCTTCTATATTCTATGTATGCTTTGACCCTAACCTTTGTTAGGTTATATACCTTGACAAAGACTAATTTAACATTCAAAAAGGAGTTTTTGCTTCGGCAATATCACATAGTTGATGTGGTTTCCTCGCAATCTCCTTCCTATTGATCTCTATCTTTTGCATACAAACATTGTCCTTGTGCAGTAGTGTTATGTATTTTTAGAGGCACTCTGATTTTCTATATTATCATGATTATTGATATATATATTTATATTCTATGTCCTTGTGTCTACTGTAGCTTCGTATAGTTGACTTCCAGGTTCTAGGTAGGTTTCAGTTATATATATTGTCATATTAGTTATGGTTAGGCTAGAAAGCTAGGATAGGTACCCTAGGGTTAGGTATTTGGCTTGCCTTTAGGTGATATATAGCATGTGCCATCATGACCATGATTGGGTCATGACAAGGTGGTATCGGAACTTAACGTTCACTAGTTTTAGTTGTACAGAGCTACCATCTAGTAGAGTCCTATGGATGGGTGTGGACACTTCGCTAGCTTATCTACAGGAGGCTACGAAATGTTTATGATCATTCTTATATTATTAATTCTTGTTGTGTGCCTTGTCAATGGTTCTTTGATTTTAGAGAATTTGGTTCCACTCGTTTCTTTGTATGGATACCGTATATAGGTCACGCTCCATGCAGGGGAAGTTTTGTATCATCAGTCGTGGATAGGGAGTATCCTTAGAGCCTATGCATTACAAGGTAGACGCCCTTAAGTTGTAACAGCCAAATTGGAATCTTGCAAGCATCGGAGTTGTGGGCGCTCCTGATAAGGGTATTGTACGCGAGAGAGATATGATAGAAGTAATGTTAAGCATTGGTTCTCTTCGAATACCCATCATTGGTTACTTTACTCTTGGTTTGATTTGTTGGGTTCCTAATATTAATGAGCATGCTAGGCGTGATGGGATTCTGGATGATTGCCACTTATGTTATGATTACAGCCATTTGGTGGCTCAATGTATGCCAAACCCTGTGATTTATACTTATGATTATTTTGATGTTTACCTACTAGAGTGGGTAGTCTGATACTGGTGTACATCTTATTTGAGGAGTTAATTGTCAGTTACACCCTTAGCTATACCTTGTGCCTCTATTGTTATAATTTTTTTTGTGATGATCCTACTGATTTGTGATTCCCTAAATTCTTGAGTGACTGCATTATGAGATAAATGTTATGCCTAGATATTTAGTTAGGTTGTCAATGTTGGATGGGATATTGATGCTTTATCAGTTGAGTTGCCGCCTACTGCGCCCTGGGGAATTTTTATGATTGTTACCTACCTTTGATGTGTCATGTGGATTCCTGGCTATGGTTATCAATGGGAATGTTGATCATTTTGCCAAATTACCTGGTACCCGGGTTATGGTTATACAATATTAGATGTTTTGCATAGCTCCACATTTACAAGAGTATGTTGGACCTAGATCATAAAATGCACTGGTGAACTCAATATCTATGATGGTGCAAGGTATAGTGAATGCTCTATGAACATCTTGCTTCTGCACGAAGAAGCTTGTAGCTATTGCAACCCAATGTTAAAGCTCTTGTCAGAGCTGTTGGCTCACAGTTCACTTCTTCGTGCCCAAGTCCTTCATGAACTTTGAATACCCAGGAATCTTCTCTAAAGCCTAAATGAGAGGGATTTTGATGGAGAGGTGTTCAACATGGAGATGAAGTGCTAGAATTTACCTTTCTCCTCAAACTTTTTGAGTCTTTAAATGAAAGGAGGGGGAGCTCTAGGAATGGGTTTCAACTTCTATGGCATCATTGCAACATCACTAACCCCATCCTTCGCACGAGCATCTCTAGTCCTTGCATCTTTTCTCTTAACTATCTCCTTACAAACATCATCATCATCAACAAACATTGGAGGTTTAATGATCAGTTTGCCACCACGAGTAGTCACCACCATACACTGCCCTTCATTCTTTTGATTCTGAATTTTATTGCTAGGCAATGTACCTTTCTGATGCTGTTTAATTGAGTTGACATTTGACCAAATTGTTGTTCCAGCTGCTCGATAGCAACAGAATAAGAGTCGATTTTCTAATTAATAGTAGAGATGTTTGATTTCATCCCCTTTAAGTCTCATCTTAAGCTATAGCCTTTTTCAACAGTCGATCGAATATCTCCTTAACTCCAGAGCTACTAATACATGATTCTCGATTATGTGAAGTCATATTGACCATTCCTATAACAATCTCTGGCGTCCCTATACAACATCTCTGTCCTAGGCCTTGTTTCTATCATCGTATCCTCCTAGATTGTTATCTCTAAAAATGTCATCCCTGTTAAAGATCTGGACTTCCTTGATCTTTGCAATAACAGTCCTGACTGGACCCTTGGGTGTTGGTCCTGAAACTTTTCATCTTATCAATGATGAAACAAGTTTCCTCCTCATAGTAATGCTCCTAATACATAGGTACTCATGACGGCTGATAAGCATTTGCAACGCATGTTCTTGGTTCTGCTTCATTAATAATTCCATATTGGTACTTATCTAAGCAAGCTCTTGCATCATATCCTCATTTACTTTTGCTTGAATCGAATTAGTATTGACTACGAATGAGCCCTTTGATGTTGACTTATCTCTCGTCCCCAATGCATGATTTGTCATGACCACTCTGTCCAACCTTTCACAAAACACTAGAAATGGACAATCAAGAAGCGAGGCTCCCATGATAGTGTCAAAAGCAACTTGGATGTTCTTATCTAGGGCTTGATAAAAGATCTCCACTAAGGCTTCATCCATGCTCTTGTGGTCAGGGATACTTATCAAGCACTTTGTGAACCTTTCCCACATAGGACTGATCGAATCACCAGGCAATTGCTCGAAGTTGTTGATATGGTCCTTCAGCTTAAACTTCTTTGACTTCAGAAAGAACCCCTCCAAAAAGGCCTTCTGCAGTTCAGCCTAGCTGGTGATCAAACTCTGTGGGAGCTCAGATAACAATAGTGTTGCATCGCCTATTTGAGACAATGGGAAGACACAGAGCCCAACAGTATCTATAGACAGATTCTGGCTTCCCATAATGGTCTTAAAAATGGAGACAATATTGTGTACATAGTAATGTGGATCCTCTGATGGTAGGTCCGTGAACAACTAGCGATTTTGTAGCTTTTGGAGTAACCCACTCAAAATAATGAACTTTGTGACATCTAGTACTGAAGGTTACATAATATCTCTGGTGACATCCATCGCCATACGGTTAAGGCAATATTGATTCCATGTATGATCCATGACCTAAAAATCCTATGGTGGTGGGTTATCATTGTTCTCATTGTTGTTATAGTTCAGTGCTTCTTTTACTTCCTCATTTACAATATTGTTTGCATTGTTCTAGGTGATTCTTCTCAGCATCTTTTGGATCTCAAGGTTAAACGGAGTAAAGGATATGACTCGACTTCGAGGTGTTGTGCATACACTACATCTACATGCTGAAACAGAACAAAAACAACAAAAAAAGTAAAATGAGTGAAATAAGGATTAATTATAAAATTACTCAAATTAAACCAGTCTAGCCATATTCCTATTTCACGGTCTTCTGGGTGCTTTCATCTTATTTTTCAACTTTTTGCCTTATTTCAACACTTCATTTCGCTTTTTAACTTTCAACTAAGGTATCACATATTTTTCTTGAACCCAATACAAGATTTTACCTTTTTCTCAATATCACTAATGGTCATGACCCATGTCACGCCCCAAAGTCCCGTTAGGGAGGACTGCCACCCGTTGCCGATAAGGCTCGGGACAACCAACCTATATCTATGCATTTTCTACACATATTATAAGGGATTTTGTATATTTGACATGCCCTTAAGAAATTACACAGTGATAGCAAGACGAAAGGAAATGCGTATGACTAGGCCGTTGGGGCCACGGTGTCTAAGTACGAGACATGATCACACTTTAATTTACATAGTCTACAAAGCCTCTAGATAAGAGAAAGTATCTGATAAGGGTCAGGAGAGACCCTGCCTCGACTAACTGTACAATATAAACATATAAGCTCTAGACACACAGGAAGCCCTGGAGCAATCAGGAGCTTGGTATCAGCAGCTGGATATCCTGTACTCCTACTAGGGAGATCTACTAGAACTTGTACCTGCAGAATGAAATGTAGGTCCCCTGTAAGGGACATCAGTATGACATAGTGTACTGAATATGTAAGACAGGATATACTGTACATGAAGTAACAACTCAAATGAAACCATGCATTGGTGTAAAATTAGAGACTACCCTTTGTTATACTTTAAAATCATGTACTTTATGTTCTTTATATCACTTTATCTTTATAGTATAATCTGTGCACAGCTGTAATACAAATGACCAACCGATCAGTGGTAAACTGTGTATAGGGTTCGTCCCTGGCTAGGTTCTTCCTTAACCCTTGGGGCTACCACCCATGATAGGATCATCCCTAGCTAGGTGATTCTTCAACCCCTCAGGCTACCACCTATCAATAAACAATGTATCGAGATCGTCCATGGCTAGGTTCTTCCTTAACCCCTCGTGCTACCACCCGTGATATCATCGTCCCTGGCTATGTGATTCTTCCACCCCTCGGGCTACCACCTATCAGTAAACAATATACTTTACCTTTCAATTACCTTTGAGATGGTTATTTTGGTGGTCAGAATATTGGAGATATAGGACTGTATATGTAGCACGTGACATGTAGATAATCATACAAGACAATATGACAATGAAAAAGAGTGTGTTACACAAATAATGAAATGCGTATGAAATGGAACAACTCGTGAACTTTATTTAGTAACAAGAACCCATGTAACTTGGTATCCATGTATGTATGCAGATTTGAAGGTGACTATATATGGAAACATATGAACATCTGCAAGAGTGTAGACACAGTTAATAGTTGTGTCAGAGTTTCTAAGTGCCTTTATGTGCCAAGAAGGGATCTATGTTTCATGCTAAACAATGCGACATCAAGTAGCCTTACATACCTCGTTGTATGACCTCGTTACTACCTCAAGATAACCTTCCCTTCCTCCAAATATTAATCTTCAACATAGTAGGTAATAAGACTAGAATTACCAGCAAAGAAACACTTCTTGGAAGCCCAATATCACAAAAACTAACACACAGGCAGCAAGCCTATAATTAGCGACGCAAACACATTCGTTCAATCTTTTCACTTATAATCGTGTTTTCTAACACAAATTCACATGTACACATCATGTGAAGCATGTTTTAGAGCCACAACAGTCTTACAGCATTCCACAAAGCACAACATATAACAATTCTACACAATCTACAAATGGATAGCATAACGTTACCTCCCTTCGCTACATTTCGACGTCGACAATTCCAAACCTGTTCTTACTCTAACCAAACTATTCCAACAACATCTATGCATAAAAACAGCGTTGAACCAGTGTCAAAACGGTAAAAAATCAGTCATTAAGGAAGTGAGGCAATATTCTTCCATCCAACAACCCACAAGTTCATACTAAGAACACAATTGCGATATCATATAAGGACAGATTTTTGGACTGTAAAAGTGGTGAAGCAGCCTGGTTATGTTACTATAAAATAAGACTTTGTTAACTACACAAGTATTATTTTAGAATATAGCCAACCAAGAAGAGAAAAGTAACTTAATTAACAAGAAAAATGTACAACAATCCTTAGGATACAAGCTGTCCAGAATTTCTAGCACAACATACTAGCATATACTTCTAGATTTTTATGAAGAAACCACACTAAATACACAACTATGATTACTTTAACTTTTGCTTCAAGGTTGAAGTCTCATTCAAGAACCTTAAAAGAGTCGTTTCGCTACTTTACAAAGTTAAGAAAAGTTGAGAGAAAACTTTGGAGAGCAATCGGATTTTTGTGTGTTCAAGTTGAAAAATGACTTGTGGGATCTGTTTTAAACCCTTTTTAAAGGGATCGTTGGCCGAATTACTAAGGCTTCTTTAGGCTTACATTACCAAGATGGTGATGCATCTCCTTTCCCCTTTCACTTGGGCCTTTTGGGGCTCCTAATTGATGGGCCTTGGGCTGCCCATTTTTATATTCTTCTTGGGCTAAAAATGTAGTCCATGTGTGATGCTAAAACATGAGCTAATGTTACACCCTTAACACGGATGTTATTCATAATCGGACCCAGACAAATTCGACGTCGAGCCTCGTCTCCTTTTAGCTAGCAAATTTAAGCTAAGCAAGTAGGTGACTCACCTGCTAACTTCTTAAGTCCTACAAGCACCTCAATTCTCTTAATTCATTTAAGGTCGTGATCTCCTTAATTTTGCACAAAAGAAGAATACACTTGACCCCCTTAAGCGTTAGATGCACATATCGCCCTATAACATAAGATTCGAGCACTTTTAAAAATGGGCGCTAATTTGACCAAACCATATCATGTTTCGATTGTATTGTGCTGGTATTGTAAGGTGTTGGGTGTTACATCCTCCCCCCTTAGGAACATTCGTCCTCGAATGTTAGCACGATTGGACAACTTAACAAAGTTTAAACCTTTACTTACACAAACATTTGACAACACATTAAGTATTCAACTCCACGTACCTATTAATGTCCCAATTTTGTATGTTGGACTTCCTCTTTAGCTTCAAATAAGTAAGGGTACTTTGATGTCATCGCATCCTCGGCCTCTCATGTTATTTCTTCTGCTTGCTGGTTTCTCCAAAGTACTTTTACTAAAGCTATTTCTTTATTCCTTAGTTTCTTAACTTGACGATCTAGAATAGCAATAAGTACCTCTTCATCTGTGAGACCACCTGTAACCTGTAAATCCTCAATAGGAGTGATACGAGATGGATCACCTATGTATTTTTGAAGCATTGAGACATGAAAAACTAGATGAACTATTGAAAGCTCTTAGGGTAGCTCTAGTTCATATTCAACCTTCCTGAACCTCTTAATAATTTGATATGGTCCTACATAACGTGGGCTCAGTTTTCCTTTCCTACCGAACCTCATAACCCCTTTCATTGGAGACACCTTTAAAAATACCCAATCCCCTACTAAGAATTCCAGTCCTCTCCTTCTAGAATCTGCATATGATTTATGGCGACTTTGGGATGTTTCTAGTCGCTGCTGTATCACCTTAAATTTTTCCATGGCATGTTGTACTAGCTCTTGCCCAAGCAAGGTGGTTTCACCCATTTCAAACCATCCAATTGGCGACCTACATTGCCTTCCACACAATGCTTTGTAAGGTGCCATCTTGATACTGGCGTGGTAGCTGTTATTATAGGCAAATTCAATAAGTGGAAAATGGTCCACCCACAAGTGTCTGAATGGTGTATTCTACTTGACTACCTACTTGGGGGTGGAATGCTGTACTCAAATTCACTTGTGTCCCTAAACTCCTTTAGAAGGACTTCCAAAACATTGCAGTGAATTGAGCTCCTCGGTCAGATATAATGGAGATTGGGACTCTGTATAGCTTGACTATCTCTTGGAGGTATAGCTTGGCATATTCTTCAGCTGATAATTACTCCTGACTGATAAGAAGTGTGCTGACTTTGTGAGTCTATCAACTATCACCATATGGATTCAAACTTTTGAGATGAGCGAGGTAAACCTGTAATAAAATCCATATTGATCATATCCCACTTCCAGGTTGGAAGCTCTATACACTGCATATAACCTCCCGGCTTTTGGAATTCTACTTTCACCTATTAGCAATTTGGACATTGAGCTACAAATTCTGCAATGCCATTTTTCATGCCTCCCAACCTAAACATTCCCTTCAGGTCATGGTACATCTTAGTTGATCCTAGATGGATGGAATATCGGGAATGATGGGCTTCTTCCGTTATCCTCTTTCTTAATCCACTAATAGCAGACACACATAATCTATTTTGGAAGTAAAGTACTCCATTTTGTGCAAGGTAAAAGCCCTTTATTGTACCTGACTCACTTTTTCCTTGAGCTATCGTATGATAAGATCCTCGAACTATTTTTCTTTCACCTCCCAATGAAGACACTACTGCATTATGTACTATAACCCCTTCCTTTGGAGTTTTAAGATGGCGAACTCCCAAATTGGCTAGCTGACGTAAATTCGTAGCCACTCCTTGCCTTACCATAGCTTGATCACTCGTATTCATTATTGCCTTATGACTTAAAGCATTGGCTACCAAATTTGCCTTCCCTGGATTGTAAAGTATATCAACGTCGTAATCGTTTATTAGCTCTAGCAATCTATATTGTCTTAAATTTAGGTCCTCCTACTTAGAGATGCATTGCAGGATCTTATGATCAGTATATATGTCAACATCAACCCCATACAAATAGTGGCACCATATTTTCAAAGAAAATACAACCGCTTCTAGCTCAAGATCATGTGTTGGATAGTTTTTCTCATGTGGTTAAAGTTTCCTATACGCATAAGCAAGTACCCTACCATTCTGTGTCAATACACACCCCAAGACAATTCCTGAAGAATTGTGATACACTGCATACCCTTCAGTGCCCTGGAAGTACTAGCACAGGTGTGGATGTTAGCTTATTTTTCAGCTCCTGGAAGCTCTTTTCACACGCATAATTCCATTGGAACTTGGTTGCCTTATGTGTCAACTTTGTTAGAGGTGCAGAAATAGAAGAAAAATCTTCAAGAAACCTCCTTAATAACATGTCAAAGCTAAGAAGCTCCGAACTTTCATGGGTATAGTTGTCCTTGGCCAATCTTTTACAGCCTCTTCCTTTTGTGAATCAACCCTTATTCCCTCATCAGACAAAATATGACCCAAGAATGCCACTGATTTTAGCCAAAATTCTCATTTAGAAAACTTGGCATAAAACTGTCAATCACGAAGAAGCTGTAACACTTGTCGCAAGTGATCTGCGTGGTCCTCTTCTGATCTTGAATATACCAAAATGTCATCTATAAATTCTATCATGAACACATCCAAGAATGGCTTAAATACCCTGTCCATCAGATCCATAAAAACTGTTGGTGCATTCGTTAGTCCAAATGACATAACAAGAAATTCAAAGTGAACATAGCGTGTTCTTAAAACAGTCTTAGGTATATCTTTCTCCTTCACCCTCACTTGGTGATAACCTGATCTTAAATCAATTTGTGAAAAGAATTTGGCACCCTGTAACTGATCAAATAAATCCTCAATCCTGGGGGGAGGGTATTTATTCTTAATTGTCACCCTATTCAATTATCGATAGTCAATACACATTCTCAAGGTGCCATCCTTTTTGCGTACAAATAACTCCAGTGCACCCCAAGAGGATACACAAGGTCTTATAAAACCCTTCTCCGATAAGTCTTTTAACTGCTCTTTTAATTACTGCAATTCTGCCAGGGCCATTCAATATGGAGGGATGGAAATAGATTGAGTTCCTGGAAGTAAGTCAATACCAAAATCTATTTCTCATTCTGGAGGTAAGCTTGGGAGTTCTTTAGGGAACACATCGACAAATTCATTCACTACTGGAACTGACTGAAGAGTTGGTTATTCTGTCTCCACATTCCTCACTCCAACTAGATGACATATATACCCTTGGATATCATATTTCTTGCCTTAAAATAAGATATAAACTTACCCTTTGGTGCCCTAACATTGCCTTCCCATTTAATAACTGCCTCATTTGGAAAGTGAAAGTACACTCTCTTAGTTCGACAATCCACGGTGGCATAACAAGAAGCTAACCAATCCATACCTATTATAACATCAAATTCTTATTTATAGCTCAATTAGGTTAGCCAATGTGTCATGTTCGTAGACAGTTACTACACAGTTATAATAAACCCTTCTAGCCATAATAGATTCAGTGATTGGTGTGGACACTTCAAATGGTTTGCTCAATAATCTGGGTGTTCTCTTAAGCTTTCCAACAACTAGTTGAGTGATGTATGATAGTGTAGAACTAAGGTCAATTAATGCATATACATTATGTGAAAAGATGGATAATATACCTGTGACCACATCAAGTGATGCGTCAAAATTCTGTTGACTCCTAGTGCATAAGTGCGATTCTAGACTCTGCTAGAGCTAGCTGCCCCTCTCATACCTCTACCATGACCCATAGGTGCTTGCTGACCCCTACCTGCTGGAGGAACTTTTGATGATGATGCAATAGCTGACCTAGTAGGTTGTGCTATACCATCCATACGTCTCCTCGGGCAATCCCTCATCATGTGCCCTGGCACACCACACTAATAACAAATATCTGTCCCAACACAACATATACCCGAATGACTCCTTCCACACTTTTCATAAGGATGCCAAGGAGTCATTGGTTGGCCCGCCGAATATCCTATTGTCTGTATACCTTGTTCCTCACCTCATTGACCAAACTGATTACTTCGAGACCTTTGAAATTGCGGTGGAGCACTGGCTACAGGGTAGCAGGATGATGGCCTAGGCGGTCTATTAGGAAACCAACGCCTAAGCTCACCTTGGGGTGGTGTAAACTACACTGTAGATCTGGCTCTTTTGGCCTGCCCCTTTTCCAACTCTTGTTTCCTTCTCCTCTACCTCTAATCCTCCTATTTTTGTGCAAATGCCTGCATTGTCGGTATGTCCATGTCTTTGTTCTAGAAAGCAATAGTATAGTCTCTGACCAGATGTGTATCTAACCTATCTACATATTGATAAACTCTATCTGCCATAGTAGAAAATACATTAGGAGCATACCTTGCTAGGGAATTAAACTGAAGGCTATACTCCCTCGCACTCATATTCCTTTGGTCGAGATTTAGGAACTGATCTGCACGGGCCTCTCGATTCTCTAATGGCAAATAATGGTAAAGAAATGCCTCTTTGAATTCTTTCCAGGTAGTTGGAGGTACAGCTATACCCTTAGATTGCTTCCATGCTTCATACCACAATATAGCCACACCCTTCAGCCTATATGTCGCTAACTCGATAGCTTTTGTACCACTCACGTGAATAACATCTAAAGTGCGCTGAATCTGATCAATAAAGTCTTGAGGATCTTTATTAGGATCTGACCCAGTGAAGGATGGAGGGTCCAAATTAAGAAAATCACGTATCCTAGTACTAGCTACCCTATTCATACCACCTATACCTATAACGGGACCTTCTTGCCTCTGACCTTAACCAGCAACTATATGAGTCCATAGATGGACTGCATTTCTCGAATCCTGCACGATAGCATCAATAGTCGGTTCTGGAGGAATTTTACTTCTCTCGAGTTCACTAGGAACTAGAGGAGTTGGGGATGTCAGTGACAAAGACTCCTCTCGAACCTCATCTCTTTTTCTCACCTGGCTGGGTATACCAACCACCACTTCTACTCCCTTCCCTTTACCTTTGTTCTGCCTTGTTTCTGGCATACTTGTTGTACCAAACAATTTAGGAATTAGACATAGTGCACCCATTACACTTGACTTTATGGCAGGATCTAAAGAATGGAAAGAAAGTAACAACTCATAAATGTCACGTAGCCTCTTACTTATAAATGTGGTGCACAACACATCGATAAACAAGATTCTACATATACACAGCTTTGTAGACTCCCAAGGATGACCCACTCTGATACCACTTTTGTCACGCCCCAAAGTCCCGTTAGGACGGACTGGCACCCGTTGCCTATAAGGCTCGGGAGAACCAACCTGTATCTTTGTTCTTTCTATACATATTATAAGGGATTTGTATATTTGACATGCCCTTAAGAAATTAGACGGTGATAGCAAGCCAAAAGGAAATGCATATGACTAGGCCGTTGGGGCCACGGCATCTAAGTACGAGACATGACCACACTTTAATTGACATAGTCTACAAAGCCTCTAGATAAGAGAAAGTATCAGATAAGGGTCAGGACAGACCCTGCCTCGACTAACTGTACAATATAAACATATAAGCTCTAGACACACACAAAGCCCCGGAGCAACCTGAAGATTGGTATCAGCAACTGGATATCCTGTATCCTACTAGGGAGATCTACTAGCACTTGTACCTGCAAAATGAAATGCAGGTCCCCCGTAAGGGACATCAGTATGAGATAGTGTACTGAATATGTAAGTCAGGATATACTGTACATGAAGTAAAAACTCAAATGAAACCATGCATTGGTGTAAAATTAGAGACCACCTTTTTTTATACTTTGGAATCATGTACTTTATGTTCTTTATATCACTTTACCTTTACGGTATAATCTGTGGATAGATGTAATACAAATGACCAATTGATCAGTGGTAAATTGTATCGGGATCGTCCCAAGCTAGGTTCTTTCTTAACCCCTCAGGCTACCACCCGTGATAGGATCGTCCCTGGCTAGGTGATTCTTCCATCCCTCGGGCTACCACCTATCAATAAACAATGTATAGGGATCGTCCCTTGCTAGGTTCTTCCTTAACCCCTCGGGCTACCACCCATGATATCATTGTCCCTGTCTATATGATTCTTTTCCCCTCGGGCTACCACCAATAGACTTTACCTTTTAATTACCTTTGAGATGGTTCTTTTGGTGGCCATAATATTGGAGGAGACTGTATATGTAGCATGTGACATGTAGATAATCATACAATACAATATGATAATAAAAAATATGACATTACACAAATAATGAATTGTGTATGAAATGGAACAACTAGTGAACTTTTTTTAGTAACAAGAACCTATGTAACTTGGTATCCATGTATGTATGTAGATTTGAAGGTGAATATGTATGAAAACATATGAACATGTGCAAGAGTGTAGAGACAGTTAATAGTTGTGTCGGAGTTGGTAAGTGTCTTTATGTGCCAAGGAGGGATCTATGTTTCATGCCAAACTATGCGAAATCAAGTAGCCTTACATACCTCGTTGTATGACCTCGTTACTACCTCAAGATAACCTTCCCTTCCTCTAACTATTTATCTACAACATCGTAGGTAATAAGACTAGTATTAATATCAAAGAAATACTTCTTGGCAGCCCAATATCACAAAAACTAACACACGGGCAACAAGTCTATAATTAGCGACGCAAACACATTCCTTTAATCTTTTCACTTATAATCATATTTTCTAACACACATTCACATGTACACATCATGTGTAGCCTGTTTTAGAGCAAAAAAAACCTTACAACATCCCACAAAGCATAGCACATAACAATTCTACACAATCTACAAATGGATAGCATAACGTTACCTCCCTTCGCTACATTTCAACATCGACAATTCTGAACTTGTTCCAACTCTAACCAAACTGTTCCAACAATATCTATGCATAAAAACAGCCTTGAAACAGTCTCATAATAGTAACAAATTAGTTATTAAGGACGTGAGGCAATAGCCTTCCATCCAATAGCCCACAAGTTCATACTAAGAACACAATTGCGATATCATATAAGGACTCACTTTTATGGACTGTAAAAGTGGTGAAGCAGCCTGGTTATATTACTATAAAACCAACCTTTGTTTTCTACACAAATATTACTTCATAATACAGCTAACCAAGAAGAGAAAAGCCTCTTAAACAACAAGAAAAGTGTACAACAATCCTTAGAATACAAGCTGTCCAGAATTTCTAGCACAACATACTAGCACATACTTCTTGTTTTTCATGAAGAAACCATGCTAAATACACAACTATGAATACTTACCTTTGCCTCCAAGGTTCAGGTCTCCTTCAGCAATCCTAAAAGAGTCCTTTGGCTGCTTTACAAAGTTAAGAAAAGTTGAGAGAAAACATTAGAGAGCAATCTGATTTTCGTGTGTTCAAGTTGAAAAATGACTTGTGGGAGCTGTTTTAAACCCTTTTTAAAGGGGTCTTTGGCGGACTTACTAAGGCTACCTTGGCCGTACATTACCAAGCTGGTGATGTAGCTCCTTGGCCCTTTCACTTAGGCCTTTTGGGCTTCCCATTTTCCAACTTTCTCTTCACTTAGTTTGGGCCCAAATGGTTCACTTAGTTTGGGCCCAAATGGTTAAGTGTGTTGTGACGTACTTGGGCTATTTTTGTATTCTTCTTGGGATGAAAATATAGTCCATGTGTGATGCTAAAACATGGGCTAAAGTTACACCCTTAGCACATACTTTATTCATAATCAGACCCGGACAAATTCGACGTCAAGCTTCGTTTTCGTTTAGCTAGCAAATTTGAGCTAAGCAAGTAGGTGACTCACCTGCTAGCTTCTTAAGTCCTACAAGCACCTCAATTCTCTTACATAATTTAAGGTCGTGATAACCTCAATTTGACATAAAACATGTACACACTCGACCCTCTGAAGCGCTAGACGCACATATCCCCCTATAATATAAGATTCGAGCACTTTTAAAAATGGGCATTAATTTGACCAAACCATATCATGTTTCATTTGTATTGTGATGGTATTGTAAGGTGTGGGATGATACAACCCAAGCCTAGGTCCTAGACGTAACGTAATTAATGGGAACCCATAGAGACCTAAACAAGCCTCTTAGCATATCAATCACACATCTTTGGACGCGAAAGTAAAGTAATCAACATCAAGAGATAATATAAAAAGGGGAGCAGGCCTAAGGGAAGTCTTTGATAATCCTAAAAACATGAAGTGTCAAGATTATAGTATAAATACATAATAATATTCTAATAACACCCCTAAACGTAAAATAGAGTGGGGGCCAACACACTTGCCGAGCTCACCCTCATAATGTCAAATGTTCAACATAAAAAAGTCTTAGAAAAAGCAAGAGAAGTAAATAGCTTAATCGAACTTGAGGACTCACCAAACTTATCTTAGCATAATTTCACTAGCCACGTTGAGGATGATCAAGAGGAGCTCCGGTCCCTACATGATGGTATCATGTAGTCAAAAGTATGCGTTAGTACGTTTGAATGTACTAAGTATGTAGGATGCAATGAAATAAGACATAAGCCAATATAGTCGAAGTGCATAGTAATAGGCAATAGATAAGCATAATCTCAATATGGTATGTATGATCAATGCTTGAAGTAAAACATGTTTATAAATCATTCAACATATATAAATATGATACACATGTGGGAAGAGACCTCAACCGACAAAGAATAAGACCAAGTGAGCTACAACATGGAATCCCGATGATTATCCCTCATTGGTAAAGAGGTGGTCTACTTGCCATGGTTAACCATGCTTCACCTTATGAGAGACCATTCCACTTCAGAAAAGTAATCCCCCTTACTAGAGCCCATCCCATTTTGGGGTGAATTTTATTAAGAAGTTCACTAAATGGATCCACTAGTATAGCAAGGGTAAAGTATACTCCTTTGTTGGCACATAGTTCAAACAAAGAGCGCAAACCATCCATCCGTCGGTGCTAAGCCTAATCCCACAAAATAATTGAAATAATCACCCGTTAGCAATTTGTAAGAAACATGGAACATGACATATGTAGCTCTAAAACATCTTTGACCTCTAATGGTGGCCTAACTTTAAAATATAAGAATGGATCATCATCAAGCATTACCCTTGCATTAACATCAAAGGCTCAAAAGAGGTAAAATATTTGAAAAAGGGCTTAATCTGGCATTTACAACATCATGGACATTTTCATGAATTAAATACATTTTTGAAAGCCCAAAATCATCATCAAGGAACTTGACTCATAAATCATGCAATAGATCATCAATAACTTTAAGAATCCTTGTCAAGATATTTTATCAAACACTTAGTGTGTGTATAATACTTGTGTGTATAATTCTTGTTCAAAACCATGCAATTAAAGAGTGTAATTATATGAGAAAACTCATTGCAAATTAACCCACAAACATTTAGTAAAACCTTCATATATAATACCTTGAAATTCATCATCAAATCTCGTAATAGACCACTGGTTCATAGCTCAAAACATGCACAGTCTTAATACATCAAAACCATTCATAGTAAAACTTGAAATAGATAGTCATGTATAATAAATCTACATTTCATAAAACCCCAAGATAATTTATACACATAATCCATAATAAAAGATATCTATAGATAATACAACTTGAAAATATGCAATTTTCATAAAAAAGGAGATTGGGCTACATGGGTGAAAGGACCCAATGGATGAAACCTGCGTACCTAAATTTGGGGATTCTTTGATGTAGACGTGAAGGTGACTTGAAGCTTGAATGAAGTTCTTGAGATCTGAAATTAAGCTTGGGACACCTGAATTTGGATGAAATACTTGGTTAAGTTTTAGAGAGGGTTTTGAGAGTGTCTTGGGTGATATAGAGTACAAAAAGGGCTAAGTATAGGTATTTTTATGCATAAGTTGGCATGTGACCAAGATCTTTATGCCACAGGCTGAAACAAAAAAATTAAGGAAGTGATAACACTGCTTTGTGACAGGTTCACGTCGCAGAGCCAACGAGAATGCCCATTGTTTTGTGAAAAGTTGGCGAAAATTATTTTTCGCTATGGGTCTTCTAAAATTGGGGTTATACTCATTTCCCACTCAAAGCTTCCCCTTGATCAAAAATATGAAGACGGATTTTCGATATCACTCATGGATTTTACGATATATGAAAATTACAATTTTTGGCATTTCCGAAGCACATTTTTGGGGCCTTTCTGGGGCGTGTCAATATCTTCCCCTTGGGAACATTTATCCCCGAATGTCACGTAAATCTACAGAAGGGAAGTAATCATAGAGATTTTAGCCCGATATGAACGCAAGAAATGCACTTAAACATCATTTTCAAAAATGTCAACATGAATGTCAAAAATCACCAGACTTGTCAACATAAACATGAATGCATATAAAAAGACATAAGGGCCGAGACTTCGGAATTGAAATCATATAAGGGACTTACATTAGTACTTTCGGTTTGAGTAGTGTAGAAGAGATATGGATATCTCTCTCTCATATCCGCCTTGTCTTCCTATGTGGCACTTTCAACTTGTTGGTTCCTCCAAAGGACCTTGACGGAAGCTACATCTTTGTTTCTCAACCTATTCACTTGTCTATCCAAAATCTCCCCCGAGACCTCCTCATAAGTCAAATTATCTTCTATCACACCCACAATATCCAAGGGCACTATAGCGCTTGGGTCACCCGCACACTTTCTCAACATGGACACACGGAAGCCCGGATGAACCATGTCCACCTCCATAGGCAACTCCAAATCATAAGAAGCCTTACCCACTCTCCTCAAAACCTTATAAGGATACACAAAACATGGGCTTAGTTTCCCTTTCTTACAAAACCAGACCACACCCTTCATAGGTGAGACCTTCAAATAGCCCAATCACAAACCTTAAACTCAAGATCTCTTCTCCTCACGTTGGGATAGACTTTTGTCTGCTTTGGCCTATTTTCACTCTTTCCCTAATCAACCTCACCTTCTCCAAGGCTTATATGACCAAATACAGACCTAGCAAAACCATCTCCACCACTTCAAACCATCCAACCGGGGATCCACAAAAACACCTACCATAAAGAGCCCCAAAGGGAGCCATACCAATGCTTGAGTGGTAGCTATTGTTGTAAGAAAATTCAATAAGTGGAAGATGTTCATCCCAACTACCCTTAAACTCCAAAAGACAAGCTCAAAGCATGTCCTCAAGAGTTTGGATAGTCCTCTAGGCTTGAGCATCTGTTTGAGGGTGAAAGGTCATGCTAAACTTAACCTTCATACCAAGACCTCTTTGGAAGGTCCTCCAAAAGTGATAAGTGAATTGAGCACCATGATAAATGATAGACAAGGGAACCCTATGCAATATAACCCACTCATGAATGTATAGATTTGGCATAATCGTCGGCACCATAAGTAGTTTTGACTAGTAGGAAGTGAGTCGACTTTGTCATTCTATCAATAACAACCCAAAATAGAGTCAAAATGTTTCCTAGTCTTACGAAACTCAACAAACAATCCACGTTGACCTCTTCCCACTTCTACGTAGGAATCTCCATATATTAGTCTAGACCACCCGACCTTTGATGTTCGGCTTTCACTTGTTCGCAATATAGACATCCGGATATGATCTTGGTAATGACTCTCTTCATACCTCCCCACCAATACACTTCCTTCAAGTCTCTATACATCTTTGTAGAACCGAGGTGAATGAAATATGATGAATTATGGGACTCCTTTAAGATCAATTCTCTCAAATCACCCACATTTGGCGCACACAATCTACCTTGGTACCTAAGGGCATCATCTCCACCTTGTGAGAAAACCTCCACTTTACCATCTCTCACTAGGGCCTTCAACTCTAGTAAGGCAGGGTCAAGATCTTGTTTTACCTTTACCTCCTCAATTAAGGAAGATGTGGAATCATTAACAACCACTACACCACCATTATCAACTTCGTCTAACCTAACACCCAATCTAGCCATCCGATGAACCTCACTTTCCACCCCTTTGCCACCACCATCAACAGGAGTTAGACTGCCCATATGCACCCTACTTAAAGCATGGGCCACTACATTAGCTTTGTCAGGGTAATAATGCGCACTAATATGATAATCTTTAAGGATCTCTAACCACCTTCTTTGTCTCAAGTTAAGGTGTTTTTTTGTGAAAACATATTGAAGACTCTTGTGGTCGGTGAATATATCAACATGAACCCCATACAAGTAGTGACGCCAAATTTTCAAAGCAAATACCACTGTTGCCAATTCATGATCATTGGTGAGATAATTCTTCTCATGCACCTTAAGTTGTCTAGAGGAATATGCTATCAACTTACCACTTTGCATCAAAACATACCCCAAACCAATTCTTGAGGCATCACAATTTACCACAAATCCTTGCAATCCTTCCGGTAGAGCCAAGATGGGAGCAGATACAAGCTTATCCTTCAAAGTTTGGAAACTCTTTTCACACTCATCCGTCTACACATATTTTGCCTTCTTTTGGGTCAACTTAGTCCTAGAGGAAGCAATAGAAGATAAACCATTTACAAACCTCCGGTAGTAACCCGCCAAACCCAAGAAACTTCTAATATCCGATGGAGTCAAAGGTGTGGCCAATTTCTAATCACTTCCATCTTCTTAGGATCCACTTTACACTATCACCCGACACCACATGTCCCAAAAATGCAACCTCTTTCAACCAAAACTCACATTTCACATATTTTGCATACAACCTCTCCTCCCTCAAGATTTGCAGCACCACCCTCAAGTGATCCTCACTATGGGAATAAATCAAGATATCATCAATAAAAACCACCACAAACAAGTCAAGGTAGGGTTTAAAGAGCCTGTTCACATGATCCATAAATATAGCTAGTGCATTAGTCAACCCAAAGGACATAGCCACAAACTCAAAGTGCCTATACCTAGTTTGGAAAGACGTCTTAGAAATGTCACAATCCCCCACTTTTACTTGGTGATACTTGGATCGAAGATCAAGCTTAGAAAAGTGACTAGCCCCTTCATGTTGATCAAAAAGGTCATCAATCCTTGATAGAGGGTACTTGTTCTTAATGGTGACTCTATTAAGTTGCCAGTAATCAAAGCACATCCTAAAAGAACCGTCCTTCTTCTTCACAAACAACATCGGTGCACCCAAGGTCATTCACAAGGCCTTAAAACCCTTTTCCAACAAATCCCTCAATTTCTCCTTTAACTGCTCCATCTTCACTGGGGCTATACGGTAAGGGGGAAAGATTAGGGTCGAGTATTGGGAATGATGTAAATACGAAAATCTATTTTCCCTTTCGGAGGAACACCGGAAGCTCATCAGGAAAGACATCGACAAACTTATTAACCACAAGAACTGACTCAATAGGAAGGACTTTGGAGTCAACATCCCTCACCCTCACAAGATGATAAAGACAACCCTTAGAAATCA
This sequence comes from Solanum clarkiae, assembly GCA_011800125.2. Lineage (NCBI taxonomy): Eukaryota > Viridiplantae > Streptophyta > Magnoliopsida > Solanales > Solanaceae > Solanum > Solanum clarkiae. Next base: position 8,719,457 of record JAABOM020000001.1, read on the forward strand.
ACTCTTTTGGGCTTTAAGACAAGAAATAAATCTACCCTTGACCACCACATCACGACTTTCCCGCTAAAGGATGGGCTCCTTAGGGAATTGGAATTTAACTGTACGGGGTCTAGAATCAATAAAAGCATAATATAAGTGCAACTAATCTATCCTAAGAATGACATCAAAATCCACCATATCTAAGTCAATGAATATTACAAGGTAACATTTTGTGAAAAATGAACTCGGGACAATTTCTACAGACTTTGTTAGCAACATTGGACTCACCAACGGGGTAGACACTTCTTAAGTTTCATAAAACAATTTGGGACTAACGTGAATCTTTTTGGCAACAAAATGAGTAATAAAAGAAAGAGTGGCACCGGGGTCTATCAATGCATACACATAAAAATAAAAAATCTTTAACATACCTATGAAACACCATGCCAAGTCTAGTGACCCGTAGAGGGGTGTGGTTGCGCATATCAACAGTCATCCTCAAGGTCCTTAGTAACCCATGGAAAATGTCCACACTCATGATCCATTGCACCACACTCAAAAAATACACTCGAACCGGCCAAACTATCTCCTGGATGGTGCTTCCCATACTTGTGGCATGGAGGAGAAACTTGGATACCAACACCCTTACCCTTCCTTTGAACATATGGACAGTCACCAATCTTGTCGCTCGTCTTGCAATACCCAAATCATGCACCCGTGTTCCTCAGACATGTGCCATTATGATTTCTCCCATATTTTGGGCACTTAGGATGGGTCATCTTACCATTGCCATTGGGCTTAGCATATGGGAGCCTCCCTTCAAATTGCGCCTCTCTTCTCCTTTACTTTGAGGTAATCGTGCAGCCCCTCATCTTATGCCCAACACTGCTACACTTGAAGTAATCCACAATCCGCAATCCATGCCAAGCACCTCCCTTGCTGTTTCCTGACACACCGTTGACAAGTGGTAAAAAAGGTCCTTTTCTTCGGGTACTCGGCACCAATAGTCTAGTAGAAGATGAAGCACCCTCAACTTGGGCTCTCTTGGACCTTTTCTTCCCCTTCTTATCATTTCACCTCTCGAGGGTGTCCACTGATTGGTTGAATTGGGTTGTTACAGCTTTGGCCAATATCCATAGAGCATTGTCAAACTTCATATAGTAAATGTCACCGTTCTAAATAGCCTGAGACATATTCTAAAACATAATGGTTAGGGATCCATAATAAACCTTACGAAACTTAGCTCTACTACATGACATAGATCATGAAGAAGTGAAACATTTCCTAAGACGCCTCATAGCCTCCCATTCATAGTTGTGGCGCGCTTCACAAGCATGGCTAAGACTCTAATCGATGTGATGTGTTTGATTTCGATGACACGGTAAATGGGAACCCAAAGAGATCCAAACAAGCCTCTTAGCATATCAGTCACATATCCCTGGTCACAAAAGCAAAGTTAACAAAAACAAAAGATAATATAAAAAGGGAAGAGGGATTAAGGGAAGTCTTTAATAATAATAAAAATATGAAGAGTCAAGCTTGTAGCATAAATACATCATAATATACCAATAACAACTCTAAACATAGAATGGAGAGGGGGCCTAGACACTTTCGAGGCTCACCCTCATAATGTCAAATATTCAACATGAAGAAGTCTTATAAATAGCAAGAGAAGTAGATAAAGCCCCCGAACATGAGGACTCACCAAGCTTATCTTCGAATAATCTCACTAGCCATGTGGAGGATGATCAAGAAAAGCTCCAGTCCCTACATGGGGATATCATGTAGGAAAAAGTATTCATTAGTACGTCTTAATGTACTAAGTATATAGGATACAATGCAATAAGACATAAGATAATATAGTCAAAGTGCATAGTAATAGGCAATAGATAAGTATAATTTCAATATGGCATGCATGATCAATGCTCGAAGTAAAACATGTTTATAGATCATTTAACTTAAATAGAATATGACACATATGTAGGAAGAGACTTCAACCGATGTAGAAGAATACCAAGTGAGCTAAAACATAGAATCCTAATGATTATCCCTCAACAACAAAGAGGTGGTCTATTTACAAAGGTAAACCATACTTTACCTTGCGGAAGCCCATCCTATTTCGGAGAAGTAACCCCTCTTACAGGAACCCATCCCATTTTGGGGTGGATTTCATTAAGAAGTGCACTAAATTGATCCACTAGTAAAGCAAGGGTAAAGTATACTCCTATTCTGCCACATAGTTCAAGGAAGGAGAGCAAAACCCTCCGTTCATCGGTGATAAGCCTAATCCCACAGAATAATTGAAATAATCACACTTTAGCAATTAGTAAGAAACGTGGAACATGATATGAGTAGCTCTAAAACATCTTTAATTTCTAATGGTGAGCTTAACTTTAAAACATAAAAATAGATTATCGTCAAGCATTACGCTTGCTTTAACATCAAAGGCTCCTAAGAGGCAAAATTTTTGAAATAGGGCTTAATCTGGCATTTACAACATCATAGACATTCATGAATTAAGTACATTTTTGAAAGCCCAAAATCACCATAAAGTCACTTGAATCATAAATCATGCAACAGATCATCAATAACTTTAAGAATCCTTGTAAAAATATTTTATCAAAAACTTGGTAAGTGTATAATGCTTGTTCAAAATCATGCAATTCAATAGTATAATAATGAGAGAAAACTCAAAAAAAATCAACCCACCAATATTTAGTAAAAGCCTTATATAAAATACCTTGAAATTCAGCATCAAATCTCATAATAGATCATTGTTTCATAGCTGAAAACATGCATAGTCTCAATAGACAAAACTCATTCATAGTACAATCTTGAAATCAAAAGTCAAGTATAATAACTCAATATTTCATAAAACCCCAACATAATTTATACTCATAATAAATAATAGAAGATACCCATAGATAATACAACTTGAAAACATGCAACTTTAATAAAAATGGAGATTGGGCTCCATGGGCGAAAGGAACCAATGGACGAAACACACATACCTAAATTTGGGGATTCTTTGATGTAGACTTGAAGCTTGAATGAAGTTCTTGAGATCTAAAATTAAGCTTGGGACACTTGAATTTGGATGAAATATATGGTTAAGTCTTGCAGAGGGTCTTGAGAGTGTCTTGAGTGATATAGATTTGAAAAATGGCTAAGTATAGGTATTTTTATGCATACATGGGCATGGGGACAAGATCCCAATGCCTTAGGCCGAAACAGAAAAATTAAGGATATGATAACACTGCTCCACGATAGGTCCATATTGTTGACCAACGCAAATGCCCACTATTTCGTGAAAAGTTGGTGAAAATTATTTTTCTCTACGGGTTTTCTAAAATGAGGTAATACATATTTCCCACTTAATTTTTCTCCTGATCAAGAATATGAGGTCAAATTTTTGATGTCACGCATGAATTTTGAGATATATAGAAATTACGATTATGGGCATTTTCAAAGCACATTTTTTGGGTGATTTTGGGGTATTTCACTAAACTCACCTCCTTCTTTCGTTTGTTTCACCCTTTCGCCAGCCACCCTCAACTTAGCTTTTTGGCCTGTGTGGAGGTGCAACATATCAGTCCTTAGAACTAGGGCGACTTTTGTTAGTCACCCTCAACTTAGGCTTTTTGACTCAGCCAAGATGCACAATGTTTAAGGAAGGACCAGGGGAAATTTTGCAATTTTACAAGTAACAAGGTTAGGTTAACTAAGTGTTTTCAAATAATATGTACATGTAAGATTCAAACATTAGGAAAAAGGGATTATATCACTGTTTTTGTTGATTAATCTAAGCTAAGTAGACTATTAAGAACAATGGCCTAAAATTCTTTCCTGATCCAATTAATCTACAATCTAACTTAGAGTAATAGAGCAAGTTCTAAATTAGCACAAAACTTATGAATCTATCAAATTAAGCTCACACTCACATGGTACTACATACATTATCAACAAAAGACTCTCAAATCATCTTTCTTATATCAATGTATCCTCATTTATCATAACAAAGGTTGTCACACACCTAAACATGCATGGTTGCTATCTAATTACTAATAAAAAAATTTTGTCGGCATCATTATTCAAACAAAATAAAAAATATGTTATATGCCACAAGTATTGTTACTATATTCTATAAATATTATCTAAACATTCTAAACGTGCCAGTTCAATAGAAAGTAAATATCCACGGGGAAAATGAACACAAGTAAGAAAATCCCGAGATAAAAAATTGGGGCAGTTACGGAAAGAAGCTACTCAGGCTTCAGTGAGACCCATAACTATCCACACACCATCGAAAAAGATGTGAATTTTCCCTAATGCACAATATCAAAATGAAATAACACATAAGGGGTCAAAAAGCATACATGGGCGCCTAAGTTCTAGTGTGTGGCTGAGTCCAGCCACCCTCCTCCAGCGGGCTGGTCTGCATAAAAGTAGTACTCTGTCCAGAGGGGCCAACCCCTCACTAGCTCCAACTCTCGAGCTCGTCGCGTCTCCTCATCATGTCTCGATTTCCTCATGACAAGCTCGAGCTTCTCCTCGTCTGTGAGCCTCAGATGCACGCATCTCTCATCTAACTCATCATCCTCTATGTAGGGTCTCTTCCTGAGGGAAGATTGGATAGGCTCATCAGGAGTAAATAAATCAACCTCCGACATGATGTGCTACAAAAATACAATATTTTTTATGCTTAAAACTTAGGATTTTTTGTGTTCTTAAATGCGATATTTATGGATTTTACATGTTTTTGTGTTTTGATTTGCAGGATTATAGGTTGTACATGATTTAGGGAAAAATATCAGAAGTTACTAGTTTTTGCTATTATATGAGACCATATACAAGTCGCAGAGCATTCTACAAGTCGTGAAGGTGTTTAGTGGGGATTTTAAATGAGTTGACAAGTTTTTGAAGTGAAGTCTACAAACATGCAGACGAATCATGGAGAGATTTATGAGTTATACACCACTTTTTGTTCCCTGAGGATCAGAGAAGTGGACTTGCAGGAAATTCATGCGACGAAACCCCCTTTGTGGGTCGTAAACCACTTTATGAGTTGTGAAGGGGTATAGTAGAAGAGAATTCCAAAATTCTAATAGCTGATTATGAGACACTGACTACGACCCATAGAAGACACTACGAGTTGTAGAGTGCTTTCGTAGAGTTTGCTAGCCAGTTTTCCTAATTTGTTTAGAACTTTTTTTACTTATTATAAATGGGTTTTTAGGTTAATTTTCAAGAGTTCTGGTCAGTTCACTTGAGATTTTAGTGGTTTTAGGTTTTTATTCAGAGAACTCAATATTCTAAAAGTGAAAATTGTGAGAGACTCTTTGAAACACTTATGCTTTAATTCAATTTTCAAGCTTGTGATTTTCATTGACATTAGATTTTCTTGATCTTAATTCAATTGTATATGTGTTTAATTATCTCTTCTCCATTCATAATCTCTCTTCTACATATAACATAAGTAGCTAAATCCACAACTAGGGTTATGGAACCATGGAGCACTAATAAAGTAAAATAGGACAATTCATAATTCTTAGAAGGTGTATATGCATGTATTAATTAACTCTCTTTGTTTTACATGTTTTCTAATGATGGACAACGTTAGAACCCTCCCAGTGTTGCTGACTGGACCAAGGTAGTAATGAATAGGAAAAGAGATTAATTAACAAGATTCAATTAATGTGTTCTCATCTAATCAACCAAAATGGGCCAAAGGGAGGTCGTACTGAGACATAGAGGTAATGGTTAGTAATTCATACTCTGGAGATTGTCCAAATCACAGAATGAAATTCGCCTCTCACCTCAGACCAAAGGGATTGGTGAACTTAAATTACCATCCTGCAAGCTATGCATTAGATAAGAATCAGGTCATTTGGGGATGCTGAGTTGGGGAATCATGGGAACACAATATCCTAGTTTCTCTCGATTATTGATTTTTCTCTTATGATTGTTTGTTAGTTTATTTTCTCATTGATTATTGCAACCTCCCTTTTAGGGAATTGAGTCGGTTAACTACTCGGATTACATATTGGCGAATTTGTCATGAGTCTATGGTTTGGCGCCATTGCCGGTGAATACGGCTAGACTTCGTAAATTTATTTGTAATCGAGTGTTAATCCTTAGTTCCCTTTATTTTACTTTTCTTTTTGTTTTTATTCTCTGCAGCTTGTACGAGTAGGGTATGCCCAACACTCGTGGTCAAGGAAATCCCTTAACTCCATTTTATCCTGAGATTCGTTGAACTAAAAGAATAATGGCCTATGACAACACCAACAATGTGGCTAATGTAGACCTGAATTAGAACAATAATGATTATGAAAGGAATGAGAACCCACCTCCTTTGGAGAACATTCTACAACCTTGGGAATTCAACGAGAATGCTTACTAGTGGAATCAGTATAGGTTGACCCCATCGCTGTAGATGTGACTGGAGCTATTGTGTTACCACCACTACCGACAAATAGAAAGTTCACAGCCTTTAGTAGGTTACTTCAGATGCTATAGAATCGTAGGCTATTTATGGGCTTACCGTCATAGAATCCACATAGTCAATTGCACAATATGGCATTCATTTGTAAGAGTATGATGGAGACACAAAATCTATCCAAGGAGCTGTGGCACTTCGTGTCTTCCCATTGTCTCTTACGAGCAATGCTGCATTGTGGATATCTAAGCTTCTGTGGAGTTCAATCACTGGCTGGGAAGATTTGCAGAAGGCCTTTTTAGGGAGGTACATCCCCAGATCGACTAATCTCAAGTTAAAGGAACAGATCAACAACTTCAAGCAACTTACCGGTGATTCAATAAGCACTACTTAGGAGCAGCTTACAAAATGTTTGAGGAGCATACTTGACCACAAGATAGTTGATGACACCTCGGTGGAGATCTTCTACTACAGCCTTGATGAGAACAGGGCATGTTTCTAGATCAACCATTTACAAGGATTATAGAATGCGTGGAGCAAGTGGTCAAGACAAATCCTGCATGGGGGCAGCGGGACAAGGCTTCCACAAAGTGTTCATATGCTATTAATGTGGGGTTAGAGCAAGCCAAAATTAATGAAGAAATCATGTAGTAGCTTGGTCAGCTTCGCACAAGCATAGATGTGGCAATAAAGCATAACCAAGAAAGAGTGAAAGCAGTAGTCCACCAACCCCCACATGCACCCATATACGAGGAGTCATACTATAAAGAGGACACATGTTTTGTGAATGATCAAATGGGGAGTTTCTGAACCAATGCCTAAGGGTCCAATCTGGACTATTGGTGCCAAGGTCAAGGAAACCAAGGTCAGATCTTTGGCAGAGATAGAGGTTACGGAGATAATTGTGGAGGTTATTATGATAGGAACAGGGGTCTAAATGCAGATTTAGGTAACATACAAGGCTTCAGAAATGGTCCTTATGTGCCACCACACAATCGCAACAAAGGGATAGAAATTATAGAATTGAGGAGTTGTTTGATCTCCTGTTGAAGAAGGCTGAGACACTAGATGAGACCCTAAGAGGCATGAAATCAGATATTTCAAGCATTAGTCAAAAGATAGTCTAATTCTGCTATCAAACAACTGAACATCAATTTGGTCAAGTGTCAACTTAGTTGAATCAGCGTCAGAGGGGTACACTACCTAGTAATATAGTGCAAAATCTAAAAGATGAAGGGTAATGTATGGAGATCACCATTAGGGGTTGAAAGAGCACAATTGACCCTCTCATGCTGGTTGATGTGGATGATGTTCATGAAGAGATGGTTGCAGCAAAGGATGCAGATGAAGGAGATAATTGTGGAAAGGATAAGGTGAGTGAAGCAATTAAAGTGCCACAGAGGTTTAAGCCCATCCCTTGGCCTCCTCCTCCCTTCCCTCAAAGACTTAAAAAGAGGAAGGAGGAAGGCAAATTCAAGAACTTCCTCTCCATGATAAAGCAACTATCTATCAACATCTCTCTCATCAAGGCTTTAGAGAAAATGCTGGACTATTCGAATATATGAAGGACTTGGTCACCAAAAAGTACACTGTGAGTCAAGAGCTTTCTCAAGAGCTCTCTCAAGAGCTTTAGCATTACAGTGCTATTACTATAAAGTTGTTGGAACAAAAGCGTGAAGATCTAGGTGGTTTCAACTTATCTTACACCATTGGAGATATAGAGTTTGCAAGGGTACTATGTGACTTAGGTGCCAGTATCAATCCGATGCCCCTTGCGGTCTACAAGAACCTTGGATTGGTAGTCTCTGCTCCTAATAGCATGCGATTACTAATGGCAGATTGAACGGTAAAAAAACCTATAGGGATATTCTATGATTTGTTGGTTAAAGTGAAAAATTCATATTCCCTCTTTTTGATTCTATACTGCGAAGTTGGCTTTGATGTCCTAATTTTCTTAGGAAGACTATTCCTAGCCACTGGGTGAGCCCTAATAGATATGGAAGCCGATCAACTCAGTTTTAGGTTGAATGATTAAGAAGTTGTCGTTGACATCTATCAATCCATGAAGCATCCAGATGAACTGAAGAGTGAAGTTTGGGAAATTGGTGATGTATGATTAACCAATTTGTCTAAGTCATACCGCGACAATAAATCAGGCGCTTCCTGGGAGGCAACCCAAGGTTTTTGATGCAAAAAGCATTGTATAGCTTTATTTTCAATTTTTTGATTCATAGGTGGTTTTTGTTCTTCAATTTGATTGTAACTATGGACATTGGGCTGGTTGCATATAAGGTAACAATGTATTTTATGAAGAGTATGCAAGTACAAGACTAACTTAGCAAATTTGGCTGAGAAGAAATCTAGTTGAGTCTCTATGACTAGGTCTACGAGTTGTAAAGCAGTTTATGACACGTACCCCCTCTCGTAGAGATTTCTAGTGAGCAGATAAATTATGCGCTCTATTCCACGAGCCAACTTTATGATGTGTAGATCAAATATGTTAATGAAGCTTGAAGTAAAAGATGCTTATATAGAACATGTTACATGTGTAGAAAGAGACCACATCATAGACTAAGCAACTCAGTACTTGGAATCCAAGGTAAACCACCCCTTGGATGTGTTTGAGGTATCAACCCCTCAATTTGGCTAATGGGTTTACCAACTCTCATCAAGGTGTTTGAAGTATCGACCCCTCAACTTGGTTTAATAGGTCTAACACCTCCTATCAAGGTGTTTGAGGTATCAACCCCTCAACTTCGTTTATTGGTTTAGCACCTCCCATCAAGGTGTTTGAGGTTCAACCTCTCAACTTGGTTATGGTCAACTTACAACACTAAAGATACCTTGCATGAAATTAACTCACATATGAACATTCCTTTCGTCATTGTAAATTACATAGTTCATAGGTCATGTAATAGAATCATCATTAGCTCAATAGTTCAAAATTGGACATTTTACCAAACACTTACCTGTGCATAATGCTAGTATATGTTCATGCAATTCAAGGTGAACTCATGCAAGAAAACTTGAAGTAAATCAACCCACCAATACTTGTTAATACCCTCATGTAAGATACATCAAAACCCTCCATTAAATATCAAGAGAGACCTTAGTTGTATAGCTTAAAATTTGCATAATAATAATAGGCAAGTGATCTCATGGTATGGACTTAAGATAAGTAAACCTGTGTTTTCAATCACACTTTCATGAAATCCTAATATCGTATTTGATCATAATCCCTAATGAATAATACCTATAATCAACACAACTTGGTAACATGTAATTTTCATAGAAATGGAAGATTGGGTACAACGGGTCCAATGGTTGATCCCCACATACATTAGACCTTGAGTCTCATGAAATTGAGTTGGTAAAGAATGGAATCTTGGAATGGAGTCTTGAAATATAAACTTGTTGTTGAGCTTCCTTGAATTTGTATTGGGGTGTTCGTAGAAGCTTTTGAGAGGATTTGAGAGTGTACTCAAGTTGAGAATAATGAGTTTGATCCTTTGAAATAGGGTTTAAGCCTTTTGGGGATGTTAAGATAGCATTGGAAGTCTAAAAAGGTCATTAGAATGAATTAAATTCATGAAAGTGCCACTAGTGAACGGATGGAAAAATTGGCAAAGGGATTCCCCATGGAAGCCCAAACGGGTCGTGTGGCACTCCACGTGTCATATAGAGTTCCCGTGAGATGACACTTGGTCAAAAATTTGAAAGTTGGAATACTTAGAAAAACTAATGTCATCGTCACTTAACGGGAGCCCTCACGGGCCGTGTGGTGCTACACGGTCAATGTAGTGGTCTGTTGAACTACATTTGCTGAGAAAAATGTTTCCAGGCCACCCTACACCGAGGGCTATGACTTGATAGACCTTCCATAGCCCATGAAGATGGCCGTGGCACAAGCTTATCCAAGAAACTCCTCCCAAGCCCACTTTTCCTCAGTTGATCACACTCCACGACTAGACACACGGTGAGTGGCAAGCAACACAACCCATGCCACTATCCAGGCACCATTCCTTAGACAAAAATGGTCTTTTCCTACTCAAGGCAGCATAGACGGCCCGTACAAGGCCCCATTGCCCGTCAAGTTGCCCCTGTGGTTTCACTGCACAGGAGGGTCTCACAAAAACGGTCATAAATCCTTCATCCGAACTCGAAATGAGGTGGAACCAAGTGCATTCGAAAGCTAACTCAAAGGGCTTTCATTTGACTTGTTGAGGGTTGTCTAGTTCTTTGTAAGCTAAAATTTTATGCCTGATTAGATTTGACCATGGCATAAACCAACACCAAAAATTCAATTCCTAAGGATGTCTTGAACTTGTCTAAGTACTAGAAGTCTCCCACGACCCTAATACACTCCCAATCTAACCAAATGTGGCTTGAAACATGGATAAATAAGAGTATGGACTTACGTGGCATCACAATATCACTCCCTTGGGAATATTTGTCACTGAATGTCACAGAAACGTACAGAAGGAAAGAAATCATGAAGATTTTAACCCAACATGGATGCAACAAATGCACTTAAACATTATTGTCAAAAATGTCTCAACACAAATATCGAAAATGACCATAACTTGTCAATATAAACATGGATGCATGCAGTGACATAAAGGCCAAAACTTAAGACTAGAAATGACATAGAGGTCTTAGATTAGTACCTTAGGCTTGAGTAGAGTGGAAGAGATATCGATATCGCCTTTGCATGTCCGCCTTGGCTTTCGATCTGGCACCTTCAACTTGTTTGTTCCTCCAAAGGACCTTAACGAAAGCTACATCTTTGTTCCTCAACCTCTTTACATGTCTATCTAAGATGTTACTGTGACCTCTTCATAAGTCAAATTGTCTTCGACAACACCCCTGACATCTAGAGGCATAATAGCACTAGGGTCACCCATACACTTTCTCAACATACACACATGGAAGTCCGGATGTACCACATGCATATTATTAGGCAATTCCAACTCATAGGTGACCTTGCCAATCCTTCTCAACACTCGATAGGTACTCACATATCTAAGGCTCAACTTACTCTTTTTGCCAAACTGGACCACAACATTAATGGGTTAGACCTTCAAATAGACCCAATCACCAACTTTGAATTCAAGATCACTTCTCCACATCAGCGTAGTACTTTTATTGACTTTGGGCAGTTTTCAATCATTCTTTAATCACCCTCACCTTCTCTATGGCCACCATAACCAAATCCGGACCTAACAAGGCCATCTCCCCCACCTCAAACCATCTAACCGGGACCTACAACACCTTTCATAAAGAGCCTCAAAAGGAGCCATACCAATGCTTGAATGATAGCTATTATTATAAGCAAACTCAATCAGTGGAAGATTATCATCCCAACTACCTTTAAACTCAAATACACAAGCCCTAAGCATATCCTCAAGAGTTTTGATAGTTCTCTCGGCTTGGCTATCCGTTTGAGGGTGAAAGGTTGTACTTAGCTTAACCTTAGTACTAAGACCTCTTTGGAAGGACCTCCAAAAGTATGAAGTAAATTGAGCACCACGATCCAATATAATAGACAAGGGAAACCAATGCAATCTCACCAAATCATGGATGTACAATTTAGTATAGTCTTTGACACCATATGTAGTCTTAACCAGTAGGAAATGAGCCGACTTTATGATCCTATCAACCACAACCCAAATAGAATCAAAACCTTTTCTAGTATTATGTAACCCAACCATAAAATCCATGTTAATTTCCTCCCACTTCCAAGTAGGAACATCTATGTCTTGGGCTAGGCCACCCGACCATTGATATTCGTCTTTGACTCATTGGTAATTATGGAAACTAGATACAAACTTAGCAATGTCTTTCTTCATACCTCCCCACCAATACACCTCTCTCAAATCTCTATACATCTTTGCAGAACCGGGGTGAAAGGAATAGGAAGAATTATGAGCCTCATCAAGAATTTTCTCTCTTAAGTTGTCAATACTAGACAGACACAACCTACCTTGGTACCTAAGGGCACCATATCCCCCTTGGGAGAAAACCTCCACCTTACTATCTCTCACCAAATCCTTCAACTCTAGCAAGGCGGGGTCAAGATCTTGCTTTTCTTTTACCTCCTCAATCAACGAAGATTTGGAACCGTCAATCACCACTACTCCACCGTTATTAACCTCCTCCAACCTAACTCCTAATCTAGCCAACCGATGGACCTCTCTAGCCACCTCTTTCCCCTCATCCCCAATATGTGCAAGGCTACCCATAGAAGGATCGGCCACAAAATTAGCCTTACTAGGTGATAATGCACACTCATATCATAATCCTTAAGAAGCTCTAACCACCTTCGTTGTATCAAGTTGAGCTCTTTATAGGTGAACACATATTAGAGACTCTTATGATTGGTAAACATATCAACATGCACCCCATACAAATAATGACGCCAAACTTTCAAAGCAAAAACCATGGCGGCTAATTCAAGATCATGTATAGGGTAGTTCTTTTCATGCACCGTGAGTTGTCTAGAGGCATAAGCTATTGCCTTACCTTTTTGCATCAAAACACGACAAAACCAATTCATGAGGCATCACAATACACAACAAACCCTTCCAATCCTTCCGGTAAAGACAAGAAGGGAGCGGAGATAAGTTTATCCTTCAAAGTTTGGAAACTCTTTTCACACTCATCGGTCAACAAAAATTTAGCTTTCTTTTGAGTCAACCTAGTCATAGGAGAAGCAATAGAAGAGAACCCTTTCACAAATCTCTGGTAATAACTTGATAAGCCCTACAAGCTTCTAATATCGGATGTGATCAAAGGTCTAGGCCAATTTCAAATCAGCTCCATCTTTTTCGGATCTACCTTAATCACATCCCCTTACACTACATGACCTAGAAAGGCCACTTCTTGCAACCAAAACTTGCACTTCTCATACTTAGGATACAATTTCTCTTCCCTCAACCTTTGTAGCACTACCCTCAAATGACTTACATGCTCGTCCTCACTATGGGAAAATATCAAAATATCATCAACGTATGCCAAAACAAATGAATCAAGGTAGGTTTTAAAGTCTCTATTCATAAGATCTATGAAGATAGCCAGTGCATCGGTCAACCCAAAAGACATAACCACAAATCATAGTGTCCATACCTAGTCTGGAAGGTTGTCTTGGGAAAATCACACTTCCTTACTTCCACTTGATGATACCAGGACAAAAGATCAATCTTAGAGAAGTGACTAGCTCCTTGAAGTTGGTCAGAAAGATCATCAATCCTTGGTAGAGGGTACTTATTCTTGATGGTGATTTTATTAAGTTGTCAATAATCAATACACATCCTAAGAGAACCATGCTTCTTCAGAAACAACACCAGTGCACCCCAAGGTGATTTGCTAGGCCTACTAAAACCCTTCTCCAACAAATCCTTCAATTCCTCTCTTAACTTCTTCAACTCCATTGGGGCCATATGGTAAGGAGGAACAGAAATAGTTTGAGTGTTGGGAAGGAGATCTATGCCAAAATTGATTTCCCTTTCGGGAGGAACACTGGAAAGGTCATTTGGGAAGACATCTACGAATTCATTAACAACCAGAACCATCTCTATGTGAAGGACTTTAGACTCCACATCCCTAACCCTCACAAGATGATAGAGAAACCCCTTAGAGATCAACATTTGGGCTTTAATGCAAGATATAAACCTACCCTTGACCACTATATCATGACTCTCCCACTCAAGAACGAGTTCATTAGGGAATTGGAATTTGAAACTATGGGTTTTACAACCAATAGAGGCGTAGTACGCATGCAACTAATCTATATCCCAAGAATAATGTCAAAATCCAATATGTCAAACTCAACAAAGTTAGATGGCATTATTTCATGAAAAATACAAATGGGACAAGTTTTAAAGACTCTTCTAGTAATAATAGATGCACCAATGTGAGTAAATACTTCATATGACTCATACAAAAACTTGGGGAACATTTTTGCAACAGAAGGGGTAACAAAAGAAAGAGTGGTACTCAGGTCAATCAATGCTTGCACATCAAAATCAAAAACTTTTAGTTTACCGGTGACAACATCGGGAACCTCATCAACCCCTTTCCTCCCATGAAAAGCATAGAACTGATAGTGCCTTGGGGCAACACCTTGTTGGCCACCCCTCCCTAAAGGAACCATATTTGCACCTTGTCGTTGTGCATGAACATCTTTACCCTTGTTTAGATTATGAGGATAATCAATCTTCCTATGCCCCACTGCACCATAACCAAAACAAGCATTGGTGTCCCTCAAACATGGGCCTCTATGAGACATACTATATTTTGGACACATAGCATTAGGTGCCACACCACTATCACCTTGGACCCTTGGGTTGTCATTGACAAACCTTCTATTAGGAACATGAGTAGACCCTTGGCCTTGATGAAACTGACCACTTTTGAGACCTTGGAACTTACCAACAAAATGGGCCCTCTTAGCCTCATTACGCCTTCTCTTTTCAATTTCTCCCCCTCCAATATTTTGGCATAAGTCATTAGGGGGACAAATCCATGTCACTAATCAACATAGCAGCACGACACTCCTCATTCACCAAATCAGAAACCCCCATCATAAACTTATTCATCCTAGACCTCGGGTCGGCAACCAAGTGTGGTGCATATTTAGAGAGTTGGTTCAGCTTGAGGACATACTCCCTCATACTCATAGATCCTTGCTTCAAATTCATGAACTCTATCATATTTGCCTCCCTAAGCTCAATAGGGAAGAACCAGTTGAGAAATGTCGCCTTAAACTCCTCCCATAGTATCACATTGTTTTCCCTCTTCTCCTCTTTTCATTGAGTAAACCATATTTTGGCCACACCCTTGAGTTGGTATGCGTCCAATTCCACCATCTCTTCCGATCTAATACCCATGATAGTCAACACTTTGTACACCTCATCTACAAATTCTTGAGGGTCCTCGTACACCTTAGACCGACAGAACTTCGGTGGATTCATCATCATAAAGTCCCTGACCTGAGATGCCGAAGTAGGAGCATGAGGGGTTGGGCCCCTTAATTGATTTGATTAGCTATGGCTTGAGCTAGCTAGGTGAGAACATCCCAGAGCTCTCCATGAGCCAATTATTTTTCGGGAGTGTGGTTTGTTCTTCCTCTTGTGTGAGGAATGATCTAAAAATGGCAAAGAGCATTCATTTGAGGGGAACCCATACCTTATTTCTATAGCACGACATAGATCATGAAGAAGGACATTTCCTCAAATGTGTCAGCATCTTACTCATAGTAGTGGTGCATAACACAACCATGAATAAGACTCTAATCGATGCAGTGTGTGGGACGCCTAGGGACATTAACAACCTAGTGCTCTGACACTAAATTTTTCACAACCCAAGCTTAGAGCCTAGACATGACACGGTGAATAGAGATCCCAAAGGAACCCCCAAAAAAGCCTCTTAGCATATCATTACACATCCTTGGTCTCGGTATCAATTATACATCAACAATAGATAGAAATAGGGGGTAAATGGGACTAAGGGACATAGTAGATACCAAAGAAACATAGAAAGTCAAAGTATAACATTAATACATAATAATGTTCTAACAACACCACTAATACTTAGATAGGAGTAGGGGAAAATACAATTCCCGAGTTCACCCTCATATTCATAAGTTTCTAACATAATAAGAGTCAACACACAGCATAAATTCAAAGAAACATGTCCTCGGAGTTGAGGACACACCGACTTGTTTTGGAAGATAGTACTGGCCTTGTGGAGGAGGAAGATGATGAACTGGAGCTCTGATTCATACATGGTAACATCATGTATCCATAGAATATGTGTTAGTATGTTTGATTATACTAACTATATAGGATGCAATACAACAATAGATAGATAACACAGGCAAAATGCATACTCACAAGCAATGGATAACATAACAATAAAATGACATGTATGAATGATGCGTGAAATAAAACATGCTTATATAGAACGTATTACATGTGTAGGAAGAGAACATCATCATAGACCAAGCAACTTAGTACTTGGAATCCAAGGTAAACCACCCCTTGGAAGTGTTTGATGTATCAACCCCTCAACTTGGTTAATCGGTTTACCACCTACAAAAAAGGTGTTTGATGTATCAAACCCTCAATTTGGTTAATGGGTTTACCACCTTCCATCAAGGTGTTTGAGGTATCAACCCGTCAAATTGGTTAATAGGTTTACCACCTCCCATCAACCTGTTTTGGGTATCAACCCCTCAACTTGGTTATGGTCAACTTACAACACTAAAGAGACCTTTCATAAAATCAACTCACATAAAAACATTCCTTTCATCATCATAAAGTTACTTGGTTCGTAGGTCATGCAATAGAATCATCAATAGCTCAATTGTTCAAAATCATACATTTTATCAAACATTTGGCAGTGTATAATGTTAGTTTATGTTCATGCAATTCAAGAATGAACTCACGCAAGAAAACATGAAGTAAATCAACCCACCCATACTTTGTAATACCCTCATGTAAGATACACAACACCCTCCATCAATTATCAAGAGAGACCTTAGTTCTATACTTAAAATATGCATAATCATAATAGGTAAGTAATCTCATGGTATGGACTTAAGATAAGTAAACATGTGTTTTCAATGGTACTTTCATAAAACCCCAATATAGTATATGATCATAATCACTAATATATAATAGCCATAAACAACACAACTTGAGAATATGTAATTTTCATAGAAATGGAAGATTGCACATCATGGGTGGAAGAACCCAATCGTTGAAACCCATATACATTAGACCTTGAGTCTCTTAAATTTGAGTTTGGAAAGAATGGAATCTTGAAACGAAGTCTTGAAATCCAAACTTGTTGAGATTCCTTAAATTTGCATTGGGGTCTTGGTAGAGGCTTTTGAGAGGATTTGAGAGTGTATTCAAGTTGATTATAATTAGTTTGATCCTCTGGAATAGGATTTAAGTCTTTCGGGGAGGTTAAGATAGCATTGGAAGTCTAAAAAGGTCATTAGAATGAATTAAATTCACGAAAGTGCCATTAGCGAATGGATGGAAAATTGGCAAAGTGATGCCCCACTGAGGCCCACATGGGTAGTGTGGCACTCCATAGGTCATGTGGAGTGCCCGTGAGATGAGACTTGGTCAAAACTTTGAATTTTGGAATAATTAGAAAAATTAACGTCATCGTCACTTTAACAGGAGCCCTCATATGCCGTGTGGGGCTACATGGCCCGTGTAGTGGTCTCTTGAACTATACTTGGTGAGAAAAATATTTCCAGGCCACCCTATGCTAGGGCCTCGACTCATCAGACCTGCCACGACCCGTGAAGATAGCCGATGTGCTGTCAAACTACAACACTTTTGATGCTTGAAACAAAGGATTTTGCAAGTTCTTAATGTGAATTTTCATGGTTTTTTCGTGTTTTTATGTTGTTTTTATAGAAAAATAGGTAGTCATGATTTTCAGAGAAAATTATAGATTTTGCTGAAGTGCAGGACATACGAGCCATTCTACAAGTCATAGCCCAAACTACGAGGAGTAGGATGATCTCTTAGCAAAATCAAGAATCTACTAAATGGAGTCAGCCCTAAGAGGCCACTCTAGGAGTCGAAGGTCTCACTACGACTCGTATAGGTAGGATCCTAACAAGAAACATAGAGCTAAAAGTTTGGACCAAGAACTGAAGGCCTAGACTACGAGAAGAGCATACGACTTGTAGCCTAAGCCTATTAGAGTAGGGGATAAAATATCTTGTTAATGAGACTGGTAAGCATAACTGGTGTACTAGTTAAACCAAAAGACACTACCATAATTTCAAAATATCGAAAAGGGACATTCAAGGCCTCATCTACCACCGACAACAATTCTATAAATAAAACAACTTAGCTTCAATACCTCCGATTCTCACAAGATGATAAATGCAACCCCTTTCAGACAAATTATACCTTAAGACATGAAATGGACCTACCCTCCTCCCCACGCCCACCCCCGCTATCACTTGACCCCCACATCATGACTCTTCCACTCAAGGATTGGTTCATTAGGGAATCGAGATCTAATTCTTTGGGTCCTATCATCCATGAAGACACAACTTGTAAGCAACCATTACATCCCTAGTATGACATCAAAATCCACCACGCCAACTCCAAAAAGCCACAAGGCAAGACCTATTGTAATAAAAACTCGGATCCACACCTATGAACTTTAAGCAACAATATACCCAACTAGGTGGTAAACACCAAAGGTTCACATCACAATTCGGGCCACACAAGAAGTCCACTAGCAACCAAAAGAAATAATGAAAGAAATAGTGAAAATCAGATCCATCAACATCAAAATCTTTAAGTTACGTTCCTTTGCCTTCCTCTTCGAAATGGCATGACTAACCAGAAGAGCAAAAAAACACTTGTTAGAGAGGGAATGTCGTATCTCTCCTCTAAAGCACGACATAGACCATGAAGAAGGAAAGCATTTCCTAAAACGTCTTATTGCCTCCTAATCATAGTTATTTTGCACAACACAACCATGAATAATACTCTAATCAACGTGTTGTGTTGGACTCTAAGGATTTATCAAACTGATACCATATTTGTCACTACCCAAGACTAGGGCCTAGACATGAGCGGCGAATGAAAAACCCGAAAGAACTCCAAACAAGAATCATAGCATATCACTACACATTCTTAGTCTCATGAGGATATGCAATAGTTAAAAGTCCAAGGTGTTTAAGTGCTGTTAAAATATAGGACATTTGATGCTTGAAACAAAAGATTTTGTAAGTTCTTAATGTGACTTTTTATGCTTTTTATGTGTTTTTATGTTGTTTCTGCCGAAAAGATAGGTTGGCATGATTTTGGGAGAAAATAGCAGATTTTGCTAAAGTGTAAGACATACGAGCCATTCTACGAGTCGTAGCCTAAGTTACGAGTCATAGGGTAATTACATAGCAAGAAACAGTTAGCAAAATCACGAATCTGCTAAGTGGAGGTCAGTCCTACGAGGCCACTCTACAAGTCATAAGTCTCACTACGACTCGTATGGGAAGGATCATAGTGAGAAACGGAGAACTAAAAGTTTGGACCAAGAACTGAAGATCTAGACTATGAGAGGAGCATATAAGTTATAGCCTAAGAAATGAATCGTAGTGGTGATTCATAGAAATCAAGCCCAAAATGCAAGAAGCTGACCACGAAACTCCTATTATGGCTCATAAGTCATCCTATGAGTCATACCTACATACCTGCTGCCAGTTGTCGTTTCTATTTAATTTTCAAGGTTAAACTGTAAATAATATAAATACTTAATGATAAGGTTTTAGAAGCGTAATTGAGACATTGAATATTAGGTAGAACACTTTGAATATTCTCTCTTGAATATTCTAAGGGTTTTTCTAGGGTTTAATGTAGATTCTCATTTTTAATTTTGAAGACCCAATTTTAGGGATTGCAAAACTCACAATGTACTCATTCTCCATTAAACCAAACTTGTGGTTTGCAATTAGTGGTATTCTTATTCTTCATTGTTTTGGGTAATTTCTCAACTATGCCTTTTTACTTCATTATTGTTGGTTTTGCCTTAGTTATGAGTAGCTAAGCACCCAAAACTTGGGCTTTGGGGAACCATGAGTAGTTGAGTTGAAATAACCTAGACTTTGTACACTTCCTTGATTGGGGGTTTACATATATTGTTTACTTCCCTTCATTTTGTTTGATGCTTGGTGGTGGCCAACACCAAACCCAGCCTACTATCATGATCTCGACCAAGGTAGTGACGAATAGGAAAAGGGAAGTAACTGACTGGATTTTATTGATGCGTTCTCGTATAATCAACAAAACCTGAAAAAGGGATGGTTGATTGGGATAATGTGTAAAGGTAAGTTGGCACACCATGATTACAGACCAAGCGCGATGGTGAAATTCGAGCTTCACTTTCACAAGGGAGCTGGAAGAATCTTTTTGACGGTCCCGTATGCGAATTCCCAAATAGAGTTATGTTGTCTAGGGTAATTGAGTCAACGAATCATGGGAACACAATTCCAAAGTTGTCCACAAATTTGAGTATCTTCTCATATAATTAGCATAGGGTGTACTTTTACTTTTATTCTTAAATCACAAAAAAACCCATTTAGAGATTTTACTAATTGGTGCTCAAATGATTGATAGTGAATCTACATAGTCAAGCCCTATATCCCCTTTGATTCGATCCTAACCTCTAGTTAGATTTATTGCTTTGTTATTGGAGCGTGAACCTCAATGGTCATGGCACAACACTTATCCAAGAAAACTCCTCCCATGTCCACTCTTCCTCACTTGCACACACTCCATGACCTACCATATGGTCACTGGCAAGTCATATGGCCCGTGCCACTAGCCGTGCCTCATGACTTAGACCAAAAATGGTCTTTTCCAGGTCAAGGCAGCCTATACAGCCCGTCCAAGGCCCCAACTACCCATCAATTAGGTCGTGTAGCTTTACTGTATAGGAGGGTCTAATGAAAACGGTCATAACTCCATCCGAACTCAAAATGAGGCGAAACCAAGTTCGTTGGAAAGCTAACTCAAAGGTCTTTCATTTGATATGTTGTGGGTTGTCCAGTTATTTGTGTGCTAATAATATGCTCGATTAAAGTTTACCTTTGCACAAACTAACACCCAAAACTTAATTCCTAAGGAAGCCTTGAACTTGTCTAAGTACTAGAAGTCTCCCATGACCCTAATGCAATCCCAATCTAACCAAATGTGTCTTGAAACATGGATACACAAGAGCATGGAGTTACAAGGTGCCACAATTGTGAGTCGTTAATGGGGCTCGTATACCTAGGTAAGTTTTATGAAATTTTTCTAAGTGTTGAAGGTTCTATGAAACCATGATCTATGAGCCATAGATGCATCTACGACTCATAATTAGGATTTCGTAGGGTCATGCCCAGTAAAATCTTTAGTTGACCCATTAGAGTATATATAGAGGGGTCAAATAATTTTTACCCCACTTTTGAACTAAAATTACAAAATCTACCTAACCTACGCCCCCTCCAATTTTCGACCACCATAACCCATTTTTGGCACAAATTCTGGCAACCTAGAGTTTTGTGCCTACCCATCTCTCTCATCCTCTTCAAGTTACATCTCAAGTTTTGGTGAATTTTGATTTAATTAAAATTATTAATTTGCCTTGTTTTAAATGATTGATTTGAAAATCTTTTGGGGCATAATCTTTAAATATGAAATACTTGTTGAATTTTAATTGGGTTATTTATAATTAGGATGCCTATTCTTCATTATTGCCTAAAATTGGAATTGGGCATTGTGGTCTTAATTGTTTTGGGTTTATTGTTTGTGTTTATTAAGTCACCCACCATATATTATTGAATGATATTGCATAATTAGTGCTTGTGGAATTAGTGGGTGAGGGCATAGATACATGATGTTGTGTTAGTTAGTTAGAAGTGGTCGAAATTGTGGGATAATTTGTACTGAATCATTTTTTCGATGGGATGAGTATTATGGAAGAACATGTTTAGGGTAGGGTTACATTAGTGAAATCATATGGGCGTATGTTCCTACTTCAATGCTAATAAAGTGTTTGTTGAAAATTTCTTTTCGGGATCCGTGTAATAGATTGCGAAACTCAGGTGACTGAGATTTCTGGTTCACGAGTGGTTTTTAAGGCCTATAAAGCAATCTATGATCGAATTGGCCCTCATGTATAATTTTAAAAACTTAATGTTTCTAAGTATCCATAAGACGAGACCTTTTATGAGTTATAGATCACTTTACGGCTTGAAAATAGGTCTCATAAGTCCTTGCCTGAGCTTAGTTACTCACTAAAATTTTCTACAACCCCAGTCAATGACTCGTAAACTACTTTATGTGTCATACTGGGTCTCGTAGAATTTTCCAGCAAGAAAAATTATTCTGAACTACTACTTTATGAATGCTCTTTATGAGCCATAGTATCCACTATGACCTGTAAAGGTGCTCTATATAGCCTATCTGCAACTGAACTTAAATGAATTTTGCTTTTTAATTGTTGATTTGTAGGATGACCATAGTCTGTATGTATTGGTGTTTTAGGTCTATAGCACCTAAAGCTAAAAGAGATATGATTCTAGTCCTGCATGGGATGCTCAGGGATGATCCTTCATATGATGAGCATTCGGGTGGGGAGCAGTCCCCTCTATAGAGTGGGTCACTAGAGGTCCTAGATATCATATCGGACCCAAATACCGCTATACCAAAGACCAGAGCCGCAACCAATGCTGGGCATACTCAAGCTCCAGCTGATAGTTCTCCTAATTAGAGGAGGGAGGCAGTGAGGGGAGAAGCATGCCATAGATGAGTCCATCCAGAGAGGAGTCTAAATTTGAGAAGGTCTCTAAGAAGAGATCAAAGATAGAGTCTTTCATCGCAGCATCATCATCATCTGCACCGGATGCCCTTGCTAACTGGTGGTGCATCGAGGGCATGAAGGCGATATACAGAGAGGGAATATAGCCGAAGAGTATTGGGGAAAGCTTATTTGTTCCATATCTGAGGAGCCTAAATTTATTGCAGATTGATTTAGCCATGTCCCTAGCCTCTAGAACACGATGATATGGTACGGGATTCAATGGCTGACTGCTTTTCTTGGGCATTACTCCCCAACTATGGTAAGGGATTTTTGTGCATCTTATGCAGCTATCATCCAGCTTGTTCTTCCAAAGGGGAAAAAACCACTCACCTAGCCCAGATTGACATAGACATGAGTAAGGGGATAGCGGGTCAATATATCCAAGGAGACTATATGTTGTATATTATTCGGGCCTAAGTACCATGCCCCCATATCCACCACGGAGTTCGATTACAGGGTAGGGAAAACTAGGAACCCGCTTATTATGAAGGATCCCGAGTGACGAGCCACATTGATGAGATAGGTGGCCGGGTATATTATAGAGAAGGCTATGGAACCTACTTGAGTTTCCACTTACTCGGCGCCTATTTTCAAGGATTCATTTAGCTTCCCTGCCAAATTTTGGTGGGCTATTATTTGATCATACATCTAACCAACACTTATAGACATTACTTCAATAATATAGCATACTATTTTTATTGCTAGCATCTTAGCTAGCTATGACATTTATTGGGCCCGGCTCATAGCCGAGTAGATACATAAGGCCTCACTAAATAGGGCCATCCCCATCCCTTTCTCATGTTTAATCTACAGGCTCTTTTTAGAGTCTAGGGTGGAGATTCTACACCAGATGGACTGGTTAGTTGAGCCTAACACACTTTGGAGCCCAGCCAGATCAAGGCTGATAAGAATCCGGTGGCACTCCAGTGAGCATAACCTCCACCTATGCCAGAGATGTTCGCCCCAGTGCCACTACTGGAGGGTTCTAAGATTGGAACCACCACCACTGCTACTACTACTTTGGAGATGTCCTTTTAGCATGTGGTATGTGAGGATAGGGGCCCACTGTTGATGCACCTACACCAGAGGCCACTACTTCACAGGCCAGTACCGCATGCCTGATCTATATGTCCACCACTTCTATATAGTCCATGGCATAGAGGTTATCATATGCTAATATCCAGTTGACTCAGCTTATTCAGCAGATCAAGCCATGGGTCCTCTAGGTTATCGCGGACTCGGAGGGTCGGTCGTATGCATTTACTATTGCTAACATCCAGAATCGTATTTCTACATTAGATGCTCGTATTGATGCCTTTAAGGAGATGGTATAGAAGAGATTAAGTGAGGGCCAACCATTAGATTTGTTAGCACTGCAAATGGAGATCTAGTAGCTGTGGATGACATGACAAAAACACTCGCGACACCTATTGCACTTCCAATGACTACACTTCAGGTGTCGGTGGTGGATTTGTTTTCTTCTACTGGTCCTACCCAGTTTTACTTCTTGAAGAGGCCTCCAGAAGTGGAAGATGATCCAGAGGATAGACATGTATGTGCGAAGAGGTCAGAGGAGAAAGATATCAAGCTTTCCTTGAAGGAGTGGAGGCGTGATGAAGAGATGAGATGAGCACGAGCTACAGTATAGATAGGGGGTACTGGCCCCATCCGATAGAGTACCAATGCTGAGAAAACCACCCTACAGGAGAAGGGTGGACAGTCTCAGCATAGACCGATACTTAGGCACCCAGGTATGTATTTTTTAAACCCTTTATGTTTTATTTTTGATTGATTTTGTGCATTGGGGACAATGCACATCTTTTTTAATGGGGTGTGGGTAGTTATAGGCCTCAGTGAAGTTTGAGTGGCTTCTGGTCCATAACTACCTCAATTTTTTATCACGAGGTTTTCTTGCTTGTGTTCTTTTTCCTTGTGGATATTTATTTTCTATTGAATCAGCATGTTTAGGATGTTTAGATATTATTTGATGCATATAGTACCAATACTTATTGCACATAATATGTTGAGGGTGGCTACCAAAAGTGTCGTTAGTTCGGAGGATAGATCTTGTGCAGCTGAACACTGGCTAAAAGCCTAAGTTACGAGTGGTTGGTGTAAGGGTAAGACACAAAAATAAATGGGTGAGTTAAGAATGAGAAAATAAGAACAAAAAGGAGGAAAACCATGTACTGGGTGCAAGAAAAATGGAAGATGACTTAGAAAGAGCTAAAAAGCAAAATGAAGTATGAAAATAAGGCAAAAAGCTGAAAAAATGATAAGAAAGCACCTAGAAAAGCTTGAATAAAAGAAAAAGGGAGAATAAGGTAAAAATAGCTAAGTTGGTAGGGCAAAGGTGTAGAAAAATGCAGTTCAAGGAGGGCCTTTAGTTACTATTTTCCCTACATATCATATCATAGCCCCTTGAGCCTGCGTTACAAGCCTAGAAAGTCCTAAAGTAATCCTAGTCTAATTAGTTGAAGGTCTGAGTCATGAGTGTAGGGGAAAGCTTGTGGTATTAGTCATCATGCATTAATATCTATTGTGAGAGTTAGTATTTTTGCACAATCCAAAGATTTAAACATGAAACCATCATTGGGCGTCATATGTGGGACTTCTTTCTGTGAGGGCACTTGCATTGTGTTGTTAGCATTTGACTTGTTCAGTGATTGTGGAATGGTTATAGGGGTGGTAAATAGGTGGATTTGATTGGATTTGGATGGATTGAATATGGACTGAGTAAAAATGGATTGGATTACAATCCACCAATATAAAATATGGTAAATATGGTTCTAACCCATTTAAAACCCCTCTATGTTTCCTTGGTCGTTTTCTAACAAATGTTATCCCTTTCGTGACTTTAATATATCTATTTTTCTCGACGATATGAAACTAAATTGGTTCTAACCCATTAAAAAACTTGACTTCAATTCATCAATTCTTTTCAAAATCAAATATTAACATCAAAATACAATAATCGAAGTACAAAAACACAAGTACAATAACATAAGTGTAGTTGTAATAGGGATAGACCAAATATGAATGCTTTTTATTGCATCTTTTCTAAAACAAGAAACTAAATAAAATGTAGAATTTGCTCCTCAAACTCCAGTAGTGCAGAAGCCAATGGAGAAGCAGCTATCAATGCCACAAGACTCCAAGACAAAATGTCATCTTCCTCGAAATCTTAAAAAAAAAGATCCAAATATATAAACAACAGAAACAAAACATACCGTCCAAGACCAAATGCAAAAATTATTAAACAACCGAACACAACATACTACCCAAGAAACAACAATCACAAGTAGAATTGCACTATCTAGCCATGAAATCACAAGAGACAACAATCACAAGTAGAACACAACATACTCTCCAATAAAACTAAGCAACATACTGCCCAAGAAATCAATGCCTAGCCAACAGAACATTATCACAGATCACATAATTACACTATCTTGCCCTTCTGCAGAACACAATCACAATTTCATCAAGTTGAACTTTTATTGTTAAAGAGAGTGGTGAGAAAGGGAAGGCTTAATTATGACAAACACATAAACAACTTGTAAGTTTTGTTCTCTTTCAAATTCGATAATCTGTAGGTTTGCTCTCTTTCAAATTTGACAATGTTTAGAACATATTAACTGACAATTATCTTATTGATAATTTTCTGCAGTGTTCTCTATAGTTGGTCTACAATTTCTCGTATACATGTAAGTGTTATTACTAGAACCTATACTTCTCTCGATAACAAGGAACATATTAGAAATATGTTGGATTCTAAAGCACTTTTCCTATTTTGCAGTTTAGTAATTATCAGCTGGATTGTTGTTGCAGTCACATTTATCTTATGTGGTGCATTTCTTGTTCTTTACAAGAAAGTTATATTAGAGTTGTACTGTTATTTGTCTTATCATATTTCTCCATCTCTTATGTGCGAACACCTACGCTCCAACCTTCCAAAACAAAATCAAAAGATAAAAAAGACTAACAAAAAGAGGAAAACTAGCCATTAGAGGAGTGCCCAAAATCTGGAGCAGCTCAATGTAGTACCACAAAGCAATATGCTCAATGCAGTACCACAGAGCAATATGCTTAATACAGTACCATAGAGCAACATGCTCAATGCAGTACCACAGAGCAACCCAACAAATCTCACTTCCACGCTAGCTACCAACCACAACCAATATGTCCAACTAATAAGATACAACTCTGTAAATGAGAAAATATATATAGACACATAATAGACCTATCAATGCGAGCGAAGTTTATCAAGATACGGCTGAAGTTCCACCACAATTTCATCCTCATCAGAGTCTAATTCATCACAATCTAGAAAAATAAGACGTTATATGATAGAAATAAGTCTATTATAATAAAATAAATAAATTAAAATTGCAACATAAAAATAATACTTACCTTCTCATCCGCAAAGCCAATCTCTAGCACATAACTTCGCTTCAGCATGTGCAGGTAAAATAGAACTTTATAACTTTCCAATTATGCGACCACCAATGCTAAAGATGGATTCTAAAGCTACCGCAGTAATAGGGATGATCAATACAACTTATACAATCGATGAGAGTTCTGGATACCTTCCTCGATTTTCCTTCCAATTTGCAAGGACATCCAAATTTTGATTTGCTTTATGGTCAAGTTTAGGCTCCTCCAAGCACAAATCTAATTGTGTTTTAATTTCACGAGAATCCAAATGATTCTCAAAAACATCAAACTCTTCAAGATTGTCCCTTATTTCATTATTGATTGTATTAGAAATTTTCTCCCCTAAAAGTGAAATTGTGGTAGAAGGTATCAAGTATTCTCTGAATAATACTTATAAATTATCAACAACTTTTTTAAGTTTAGCATCAGTAGTCAAAGGTTTTACATTGACAAAGCAAAATTTCATAAACTTCAATTTATATCAAGGGTAAAGAATAATGATAATTGATAAAATCATGTTATATGACCTCCAATATCTTTAAACTTACTCAGCATTATCATGGACATATCATTCATAACTCGATCACTAATATTATTTGCTTTCATCAATAACATTTTTATTTTCCATATATTTGGCAAATACAAATTTGCAGTTGGATGTTTACTTCTAGAAAATAGTATAGTGATCTCATAAAATGACTTCAAGAATTTAGCAATACTCTCTACCCTTTTCTATTCCTCCTCGGAAAGACAATACATATAATTAATATCAAGAAATATATATTAAATATAAGCTTTTTGGTAAAGTGGAGCACTATCAAGCATTAGGTAAGTGGAATTCCAACTAGTAGTTACATCTTGACGAAGCTTCTTTGAACACAACAATCCCTAATTCTTAATGCATTTCAAAATCTTTAATATTCTTCCTTTCGAATGTTTAGTGTAATTAACACCTTCGCTAACTTTTTCAATGGCTTCATCTGCTTTTTCCAAATCGTATTTCACTATTAAATTCAAGATAAGGTTCCCACAATGAACATGAAAGAACTTTCCATCACAAACTAGTTAATGCCTTAGAGATAAATGTTCCTTTAAGTGATCTACCACACCATTGTTGTGACTAGCATTATCCAAAGTAAGAGTGTCACAACCCAAGCTTAGGGCCTACATGTGACACGCTGGAAGGGAAACCAAAAACCCTAAGACAGCCTCTTAGAAAATCATTATACAACCTTGGTTGCGGAAGCAATGTAAAATAACATAATGTAAGAATAAGGGGCAAAGGGGCTAAGGGATAGCTCGCAAAACGTCATCATCAAGCGACAAAGAGTTAAAGCTCATATCATAGACACATGACTTGTCCAACAAACACCTTTAAATACACAGATAAGAGCGGGGGCCAAAACAAAGTAACTAGGGCTCACCCTCATAGTCAAAATAGAATATAAAGTGGAGTGTCTCAATACAAAGCAAGGGAAAAAATAGACCAAGGACCCTGAAATGGAGGACTCACCAACTAGCTTGAGTAGCACTGAACTTTCCATGCGGAGCAGGAGGATGATCAACTTGGGCTTCGGTTCCTACATATTGATATCATGTAGGCAAGAGTATGCATTAGTACGTTTGAATGTACTATTTATGTACGATGCAATGCAACAAGAAATCAACATCATAATCAAAATGCATAACAATAGGCAATAGACATGCTAAGAAACTCTCACTCATATATGACCAATGCTTAAGTGAAACATGCTAAGAAACTCTCGCTCAAATAAGATATCATATGTGTGGGATAGACCAAATTAGATTTACAAAGTACGAACCTCTTGGTAGGTTAGTAATGATGCCGCCCCATCACTTACGTAGTGAAGTACTAACGCTTCACTCGGTTGATGAGTACAAACCCCAAATTCAGTTGGTGATAATGTCGTCCCATCACCTAGGTGGTGAAGTACTAACCCTTCACTCGGTCAATTAGTAAAAACCCCCATCTCGATTAGTGATGAGGCCTCCCCATCACTAGGTGGAGAAGTACTTACCCTTCTCTCGGTTAATAAGTACAAACCCCCATCTCAGTTATCCGAGTTCTTAAACCCCCTGGATTGGACATGATCTAATGCAACACTTATATAGAAGTTATCATGTACATAAGATCATTTTATCAGCATAATATCAATCATATCATATCTCATACTTTGGACCTTCAATTCCACAAGAAACCCTAACCGGATATTTTATCAAACACTTGGCAGGTGCGTAATTGGTGTAAAAGACCATGCAATTTAAAGATAGAATCATGTAAGAAAATTTAGTGTTAAACCATCAATCAACACCATGCAACACACCTTCAAGCAACATACATCAAAACCCCTCATCAAATCTTATAAAAGATCAAAGATTTAGAGCTCAAAACGTAGTAGAACAGTCACAATTTTACATAGCTTTAACATAGTGTGCAATGAATTTCATAATAATCTAGACCCATTTGTAAATCAACTTTAAATTATATAATTTGAGTAAAAAGAGGCTTGGGTATCATGGGTGAAAGGAACCCATGAAAGAAACCCACATACCTCAGCTTAGAGATGAGCTTGGTGAAGATTGAAGATGGAGAATTGAAGCTTGAAGAAGAACCTTGAAGGAGAACCTTGAAGGAGAACCTTAGCTTGGGATGAGGGTTTGGGACGTAAGTTTGGGGAGTGACAATATGACTAAGTGTTTGAGTTAGTATTAGAAATTTTTAGGATGATACGAGGGTGAAAGTTGGCTAAGTATAGGTAAAAACACGTTCGGGAATACTTAAGCCCAAGACTCAAAAGCCTGGAACCGATTTAGAAATCACTGGTAACAAAATACATAGGTCCGCATTTGGTTCATGATGTGAACCTATCATGGAGGCTAAAATAACATATGTCCACGATAGCTGTGCGTCGCGGTGCTGTCGTTGATTGATTTTGGATAAGAAAAATTATGAAAATTGAAATTACTAATCTTTGGCTCTTGAATCGAGGTTAGACCATTTCTCACCTAATCTTTACCCCCTGATCACTAATATGAAGTCATATTTTTGACATAATGAATGAATTTTGACGTAAACAAAATTTAAAATTCGGGGCATTTCGAGGCACTTTTTTGGGGTCATTTCAAAGAGTAAAACTCTTCTTTTCGATACCCCATTCCTTAATTAAATCAATAAGTAAAGGACCCAAAACTACTCCTGAATTTGGAGGCGCAACATGATGAAAATTTAACACTCTTTTTTGAAGATTCTAATTCAAATTAACATAATGAGCTATTAAACACATATAGCCATTTCACACAACAGAAGTCCACATGTTTGGAATCAGATAGATTCTAATAGGAATCATTGCAAGATCACATGTTTAAATTTTTTTTCCCTCTCATACAAGATCAAAATATCAGCCTTACCGATATTTCTTGAAATAGTTTTTACTGTTTGATTTAAGTACGAATGGATATCCCTATTCCATTGATGTTCAACAAAGTTAAAAGGATAATTATGATTTAGAATAGCAATCGACAATTTCTCACGATAAATTACTCAATTAATGGGCGCATATTCATGTTCTTGTCTATTATCCAAGTGCCTCTCTACATGATGCTTCATATTTGAAGTACCAGCATCATCTACAAGGATATCATGACATACCTTACATTCTGCTTTTAACCTTTCACTGTCACTATTACGAGGCAGTTTTGAAAAAGTGTTCCAAATGATTGAAGTATTCTTTTTAGTTCATTTTCTTGAGATAGACGAGCTGATCTCACAAGAAGTCTCGTTAGCCTCCTTTTACCTCTGTCAAGAAAATAAGTAGATTTAAGAGAATCTAGTGATTTTAGAGAATCAAAAAACAAGCACATTTTGGAGGCACTAATTCGAATCTGACTACTTTGCCATTTCCCACTTCCAGATTAGTGTATAAAATAACTAGTTTCTTCCAAGCTCCATTGTCCATATATAGCATTATTAGCAAAGAAAAAATGAAATTGAGGTGTTAAAAACAAAAAATACATACCTCAACAATAGTGTCTTCAGCAGAGAGTGAGAGATGCTGATTTGTGATTTAGACCTTTAGGGATTTTTGCAAGCAATGGAGTCTTCAACTATTTGTGAGCAACAATGGAATCCAGATAAGTCTTCAACAGCGTTACGATTGGTCTTCACATCCTATTTGCGAGCAACAGTGGATGAATTGATGAACCTAATTGCATTGGGTCTTCACTCTTCAGCGTTAGTATTTAGGAATTTAGGATTTAGGCTTTAGGGATTTTTATAAGATGGTTTATTTTGGACTTAAATGGGTACCCATATTTTACTTATTTTGTCCAGATTTGCCCATATTTATATGGGCTTTAGAAGTTAGCTGAAATTCATATTCACCCCCACCTAAAAAATATGTGGCCCAACTTATTTAATATGGATTAAATGGGCTGATTTTATTAATATGAAATGAAATTGCCAGCACTAACTATTGATACTCCCTTACTTGTTATAGTTGTATTTTCACATGCACCAGTTTCCATTGGTTTGCTAAATAGCTATATAATCCAACTTCGAAAAGGTCGGTGTGGGTATCTGAGTATGAGATATGTATGATGTATGCCATTGAGTTGAAGTCTGTGTTACTATATTGTCTATATAGATTGAGTCGTCGCTTGAGGACAAACAATAATTTTATGTTAAGGGTATTAATGTGTTACCAGAATATGACACTTTTGATACGTAAAACTTACACTTTTGTATGTTCTCATTGCAATATTAGTGGTTTTTATATGTTTTTGTCCTTAGATTTGCAGGATAACAGGTTTGCCATGATTTGGTAAAAAATTATAGAAGTTCCTAGGTTTTTTATTGTTGTATGAGACCTTATACGTGTCGTAGTGCACTCTGTGAGTCGTAAAGGTGTTTCGTCTTGAATTCTAGTTTTGAGCCAAGTTTCTGAAGTGAAGTCTACGAGCATCCAGATGAGTCGTGGAGAAATTCATGAGTCATAGAGCACCTTTCATGCCATGAGGACCAATGAAGTGGAGTTTCAGGAAATTCATCAGACAAAACCCCTTTTATGGGTCATAAACCACTTTTATGAGTCATGAAGGAGTGTCGTAGAAGAGAAGTCCAAAATTTCAGTAGCTGACTATGTAACCTCGACAATGAGCCGTATAAGACACTACGAGTCATAGAGTGCTTTTGTGGAGTTTGCCGACCAATTTTTCTAATTTGTTTAGGACTTGTTTTTACTTATTATAAATAGGTTTTTAGGTTAATTTTCAAGAGTTCTGATTAGTTTACATGAGATTTCAATAGTTGTAGGTTGTGTGCTAAGAGAACTAAATATTTTAAGAGAGAAAATTGTGAGAGAGTCTTTGAAACACTTGTACTTTAATTCAGTCTTCAAGCTTGTGATTTTCTTTGAAATTGGATTTGCTTGATCTTAATTTAAGTGTAAGTGTTTAGTTATGTCTTTTCAATTCATAATCTCTTCATCTACACATAACATGAGTAGCTAAATCTACAACTAGGGTTATGAGAACCATGAAGAACTAACAAAGTAAAATCGGATAATTTACTATTCTTCGAAAGTGTATATACATGTATTAATTAACTCTCTTCATTCTTCATGCTTTCTATTGGTAGCCAACATTAGAACCTGCCTAGTTTTACTGACTGGATCAAGATAGTAATGAATAGGGAAAAAGATTAACTAGTAGGATTAGGTTAATATGTTCTCGTCTAATCAACCAAGCTGGATCAAGAGGTGGTTGTGCTAGGACTTATAGGTAATGGTTAATAATGCACACTATGGAGATGGGCAAAGTCGCATAGTGAAATTTGCCTCTCACCTTTGCCAAAGCACTTGGTGAACTTAAATTACCATCTTGCATAATATACACTACACAAGAATTAGGTTATTTGGGAATACTGAGTTGGGGAATCATGGAAAATAAAATAACCTAGTTTCTCTCTATTTTATGTTTTTCTCTAGTGATAGTTAGTTATTTTGTTTTATCATTGGTTATTTCAAACCCTCCCCTCTTTTGGGATTTGAGTCAGTTAACTACTTGGATTCTATGTTGATGAATTTGTCTTAAGTCTATGTATTCCCTGTGGGTTCGACCCTAGTCTTGGCTAGGTTCTATTTCTTGATAGAGACTCCTTTATCTTCTAAACAAGAGGTGTAACTTGGGAAACATCACGGGACCAGAGGTGTGGTCACTGGTAATGCAATTAGTGTCGCAAGCGCTACTGTTATGATAGCTCGTAGCTACTGAATCTCCATCTGCATTATTGAGAAACCTAGAAGCCAAGCCTCATCCAATCACCGTTGTACCCTCTCCTCAAAGGTGTTAATGCGGGCATCCATAATATAGATACTGTCTTGAATAGCAGTGACCGCGAAT
Source organism: Solanum clarkiae (assembly GCA_011800125.2). Lineage (NCBI taxonomy): Eukaryota > Viridiplantae > Streptophyta > Magnoliopsida > Solanales > Solanaceae > Solanum > Solanum clarkiae. The sequence continues at coordinate 8,753,118 of JAABOM020000001.1, forward strand.
GCCTGCATCCAAACCTCCAAGTTTAAAATGGCCTAGCGGACCCATAGACTAATCTGATGAACAAGCTGATGCAACTATGACTCAGCATGTGATAACCTCTACCGTAAGGCTTGTATAGATGTGGCGGAAACATAGACTATGCCCATGGTAGAAGCCTGGGAAGTCATGGCCTGTGGTGTAGAAACAATAGTAATAAGGCCCTCTCATTAACAGCCTCGAGCTGCGGGGGCTTTCCCTTAGTAGTAGTAATAGTAGTAGTGACAGCCTTTGGACTCTCAGACAGTAGTGCTAGGGCGAGCATCTCAGGCTTAGGTGGAGGCTGGTTTACCGGAGTACCACAAGGTTCTCTTTAACATTTTACAGGCTCGGATCCAATGTGCACTAGTCTACAATGAACTGGTCCAGCTGGTGTAATATCTTGACCCTCGACTTGAAATAGAGCCTGTAGATCAAGCACGGGTATGGGATAGAGGTGGACCTCTTCAGTGCATACTCATGAATCTACTCCACGATAAGGCAGGCCCAGTCAATATCACAGCCAGCTAAGATGCTAGCATCCAAAACCGCACACTCCGACGTCAATGTACTATCAACAAGTGTCAATCGGCTGTGTGAACGAACAATTGCCCACCAAAATTTTGCGGGGAAACTGAGAAAATCCTTTATAATAAGCTCTAAGTGAGTGGTGACCCATGCAAGTTTCAAACCCTACATAACAATATACCCAGCCACGCATCTTATTAAAGTGGCTTGTCACTCTGGATCTTTCATCACAAGTGGGTCCGTCATCTGCGCCACCCCATAATCGAACTCTATGGTGAATTTGGGCACAGGAAACTCAAGACCAAATAGTATTCGGTGGATTATGGTCTTCGATATATCACCTGTCAGCCCCTCACTCTCGTCTCAATCAGTCTGGGCTGAGCAAGGGGATTCTTTTCTCAGGAAGAGTGATCTAGATAGTAGCTATATATGAGGCATAAAATCCCTTACCATAGTCGGGGAGCATCGTCAAAATGCATGTTGGAGCCACTGAATCCCATACCGAGTCATCATATCCTACCTAGGACAATATCGAGTCTATCTGATGTGACTTGGGAATCCTCATAGATGGACTAGGCTAGCTTGCCCTGCACAATTGGTTGCACTCTCTCCACATATATCTTCTCCACGCCCTCGATTCACCACTGCCTAGTGAAGGCATCCCGTGTAGATGATGATGATTATGGTGCAATGGAGGACTCTAGCTATGACCCATCCTAAGAGATGGACTCCTCTCTGGTTGGAGTCATATGTGGTAAGTCGCTCTCATCGCTGCCTCTCTCTTCAAACTAGGGAGTGCGAGTAAGAAGAGCTTGAGTCCGCCCAGGTCTGGTAGCGGCTATTGTCTGTGGTTTAGCCACCTCTGGGTCTAGGTTAACATCCAACACCTCTAGTGAGCCACTCAGTTAAATAGCCTGCTTATCATCCTAAGGATCATCTTTGATCTTCCTCTGTAGGGCCTGCATCTCATTGCATTTTGCTTTTGGGGCCATAGTACCTGGAACATAAACACATACAAATGAGGTTAGCCCCATAATTCAAAATAAAAATGCAAGAAATCATCTGAATTAAATTGAAGAAGGGTTTTATGAAAGAACCTTTACGGGCCGTAGTGGATTCTCCGAGTTGTAAAGAGCTTTCGTAAAATGGTGGTTCAAATAGTTTTTGCTACTGGGAACATCTACGAGACCAGGTAAGACTCATAAAATGGTTTATGAGTAGTAGACTAGATCTAGAGATTTCCAGTGAGTAATTTATTCCAGGCAAGGATCAACGAGACCTAAAGTGTTTTAGGACTAGTAGAATGTCTCGTCTGATGGATACTTAGAAACATCAAGTTTCTGGAATCTTACACAAGGCAAAATTTTTCACGGCCCAAGCTTAGACCCTAGATGTGAGATGACGAATGGGAACCCGAAGGGACCCCAAGCAAGGTTTTTGTCATATGAATCTCATATTCTTGGTTACTGAAGCAAATTAAACAACTACAAGAGATACAAGTAAAGGGAAGCGGGTCTAAGGGAGGTCTTTGAGAATAATAAAAATATAAAGAGTCAAGTTCATAGCATAAGTAAATCATAACATCAAGCAACACCTCTAACATGGAATGGAGCGGGGGCTAAGATACTTTCCGGGCTCACCCTCATAATAACAAGTATTCAACATAAAAAAGTCTCAAAATAGAAAGAGTAATGTAGATAATGTCCTCGGACTTGGAGACTCACCAAAGCTTATCTCCAAAGTATCAACTAGCCATGTGGAGGATGATCAATAGGTGCTCCGGTCCCTATATGGTAACATCATGTCAGCATAGAGTATGAGTTAGTATATTTGAACGTACTAAGTATGAACGATGCAATGCAACAAGATGTACACAACATAGGCAAAATGCAATATCATAAGCAATAGATAGCATAGTAATAATATGACATGTATGAATGATTCTTGAAGTAATACATGCTTATACGGATCATATTACATGTGAAGGAAGTAAGTACTTGGAACCTAAGGCCGACCACCCCTTAGAAGTGATTGAGGAATCAACCCCTCAATTGGTTGATAGACATAAACACCCTCCATTGGAAGTGAATGAGGTATCAGTCCCTCAGTTGGTTGATGGACATGACCACCCTCCACCGGAAGTGACTGATGTATCAAGCCCTCAATTGGTTGATGGCTTACCACCCCTATCCGAGGCGATTGAGGTATCAACCCCTTAATTGGTTATGGTCAATTCACAACACTATAGATACATATCATGAAATCAGCACTTATATATAATCCTTCTATCATCATAAAGTCACCTAACTCATATGCCAAGGTTTAGGCCTTCAACAACTCAAGATACGTTAACCGCACATTTTATCAAACACATGGTGGGTGTGAAATGCTAGTATACATCATGCAATTCAAGAGTAATATCATGCAAGAACATTCAATGTAAAACCACCTACCAACACTTTGTAGTATCCTCATGCAATATGCATCAAAACCCTTCATGAAATCTCAAGATAAATCAAAGTTTAATAGCCCAAAACATGCTTAAACAGTCACACTTTTATGAAACCCCAACATAGTTCATAGTCAAATTCATAGTAAGTATGACCCATATGTAAATCAACTTAGAAACATGTAATTTATATAAAAACGAAGCTTGGGCACCATGGATGGAAGAACCCAATGGTTGAAACCCACATATCTTAGCTTTGGAAAATTCCTTGATGAAGATTGCAATGGAGACTTGAAGCTTGAGTGAAATCCCTAAGATCCATAATAAGTTTTGGCAGTTGAATTTTGAGTGAAATATTTGTCTAAGTATTTGATAGATTATTGGGGAATGTCTTGTATGATATGGTGTTGAAATATGCCTAAGTATATGTATTTTCACATATGGGAAGACTTAGTTCAAAGAGCCAAAAGTCTTGGACCAAAACAGAAAACTAGCAGCAAAATAACACATCACCGCGATGGTTCCGCGTAGTGGAGAGAACCTTACCCTCACTGGAATGTGAAATTTTGGTGAAATGGAATTTCACTATGGTTTCTCTAAAATTGGGGTTAGACCCATTCCCCGCTAATTTTTCCCCTTGATCAAGAATGTAAAGTCGAATTTTTGATATCTTACACAGATTTTGAGATATATGGAAATTACGAATTCTAGCACTTTTGGGGCACATCTTTGTGCACTTGTTGGGATGGTATCAATATCTCCCCCTTTGGAACATTCGTACCCGAATGTCAAAGAAACATACATATGATGAGTAATTATAAAGAAATCAGCCCCAACAAAAATGTATCAACACATTTAAACACCATTTTCAAAATTTCAACATAATCGTCAAATCATCGTGAACTTGTCAACATAAACATGAATGCATGCAAATGACATAGGTGATGAAACATAAGACTTTAAACCACATAAGGAACTTACAATTTGTACCTTAGGCTTGAATAGAATAGAATAGATAGGGATATCACTTTTGTATGTCTGGCTCGGCCTCCCATGTTGATTCCTCCAAAGGACCCTAATAGAAGCCACATCCTTATTCCTCAACCACTTCACTTGTCTATCCAAGATCTCTACTGGAAGCTCTTCATAGGTCTTGTTGTCTTTAACAACCCCCACAACATCCAATGGAACAATAGTATTCAGATCACCCACATATTCCCTTAACATGGATATATGAAAGACTGGATGAACTATGTCTATTTCACTAGGAAACTCCAAATCATAAGCGACCTTGCCAATCCTCCTCATCGCCCTATAAGGACCAACATATCTTGGACTCAACTTAACCTTTTTACCAAAATAAACCACACCCTTCATGGGCGAGACCTTCAAATAGACCTAATCACTAACTTTAAATTCAACCTTCCTTCTCCTCACATCGGTATAGGACTTTTGATGACTTTGGGTTGTTCTCAACCACTCTCTAATAAACCTTACCTTCTCCATAGCCTCCATGACCAGATATGTACCTAACAAAGTCATGCCTCCCACTTCAAACCAGCCGACCGGTGACCTATAATGCCTACCATAGAGGGCCTTAAAAAGAGCCATACCAATGCTGGAATGATAGCTATTATTGTAAGCAAACTCAATCAATGGAATATAATCATTCCAACTACCCTTTAACTCCAAAAGACAAGCTCTAAGCATATCCTTAAGAGTTTGGATAGTTCTTTCGTCTTGTCCAATTCATTTGAGGGTGAAAGGCCGTACTTAGCTTAATCTTTGTACCAAGACCTCTTTGGAAGGACCTCTAAAAGTGTGAAGTGAACTAAGCACCATGATCTGTTATGATGGACAAGGGCACCCCATGCAAATAATGACGCCAAATTTTCAAAGCAAAATCCACGGCAACCAATTCATGATCATGGGTAGGATAATTCTTTTCATGCATGCTGAGTTATCTTGAAGCATAGGTTATCACCTTACCATTTTGCATCAAAACATAAATAACCATCCTGGGAGGCATCACAATACACAACCAACCCTTCCAACCTTTCCGGTAAAGATAAGATAGGAGCTAAGACAAGTTTATCCTTCAAGGTTTGGAAACTCCTGTCATACTCATCAATCCACATAAACATAGCCATCTTTTTGGTCAACTTGGGAAATGGAATTTGACCCTAGGGGTTCTACAAAGAATAGAGGTATAATATGCATGCAAGCAATTGATCTCAAGAATGTCATCAAAATCCACCACATCCAACTCAACAATATCACAAGGCGATATTTTATGCAAAACATAAATGGGACAATTTCTATAGACCTTTCTAGCAACAATAGATGAACCAATGGGAGTAGATACCTCATATGACTCGCACAATAATTCGGGCTCAGCATGAAAATTTTTGGCAATAAAAGGGGTAACAAAAGAAAAAGTGGCACCCGGTTCTATCAATACATACATATCAAAATCAAAGACTTTTAACATATTGGTGATGACATCAGGCACATCATTAACCCTTTGTCTCCCTCAGAGTGAATAGAATCGATTGTTCCTTGGGGCACCACCTTGTTGGCCTCCTCTCCCCAAAGGAAACGCATTAGCACCTCGACCTCCTGGACGAACATCCTTACCCTTGTTGTGATTTCATGGATAATCAATCATTTTGTGGCCTACTTCCCCATACACAAAACAAGCTTTGGTAAACCCAAAGCATGAGCCACCATGAACCCTATCACACTTTGTACATATAGTATTAGGCACCACACCACCATCACTATGGCCCTTGGGAAGTCATTGGAAAACCTCCAATAAAGAGCATGGGAAGACTCTTGGTCTTGGTGAAACTAGCCACCCTTGGGACTTTGGAATTTACCATCCAAACGAGCCCTCTAGGCTTAACCACTCCTCCTCTTCCTCAGTTACTCCCAATGACGACCCAAGCCTAGGGCCTAGATGTGACATGGTAAATAGGGAACCCAAAATGACCCCAAACAAGACTCTTAACATATCATTACACATCCTTGGTTACGGAAGCAATTAAACGACTTAAATAGATTAGAAGTAAGGACAAAGGGCGTCTTACATAATAAAAACATCAAACAAGTGAGTCATAGCTCAATACATAATATGTCCAATAATACCTCTAATATTTTGATAGGAGAAGGGGACAAGACAAGCAATCGGGCTCACCCTCATAGTTAATACATATAAAAAAATAGTCTTTACATGGAATGAGATCATAAAAATTATCCCTGGAATAGAGGACTCACCAACTAGCTTGACAGAAATCGTACTAGCCACGTGGAGGAAGATGCTCATGTGGGGATAGGGTTTCTACATGGTGACATCATGAAGGTATAGAGTATGTGTTAGTACGTTTGAATGTACCAAGTATGTAGGATGAAATGCAACAAGAGAAAAACAACATAATCGAAGGGACCCCATATAAGCCTCTGAGCATATCATTATACATACTTGGTCATGGAAGCAATTAAACAGCATGTTAGAAATAAGGACAAAGGGAGTTTTTCATACCATAAACATCAAACAAGAGAGTCATAGCTCAATACATAACATGTCCAATAACACCTCTATAACTTAGATAGGAGCGGGGGCCAAGACAAGCAACCTGGATAAACTCTCATATTAAATACATATCCAAATAAAATAATCTTAGTACATAGCATGAGATTACAGATATTGTCCCCTAAATGGAGGACTCACCAACTAGCTTGAGAGAAATCATACTAACCACCTAGACAAAGATTCTCAAATGGGGCTCCGATTCCCACATGGTGACATCATACAGGTATAGTGTATGCTTTAGTAAGTTTGAATGTACTAAGAATGTAGGATATAATGCAACAAAAGATAAGAAACAAAATTGAAATGCATAATCATAGGCAACAAGTAGCATACAACAATATGACATGCATGGATGATGCTTGAGGTAAATCATGCCTACATAGAACATAATACTTGTGTGAGAAGAGACCATCATTTTAGATTTCATAGTTTATCAAGTTACAAACCTCTTGATTGGTTAGTTGATCGTCTCACCCTAGCACCTATCGTGATTGAGGTACAAACCCCTCAACCCGATTATCAAGGTACAAACCCCTTGATTAATTAGTGGATCATCGCGCCGTACTACCCCTGGTGATTGAGGTATACACCCCTCAACATGGTTATGAAGGTACAAACCCCCTAACATGGTTGCTCAGGCTCTTAATCCCTTGAGTCAAGCATGGTCAATTTCCAACACTATATAGGAGAATATCATATACATATATTCCTTTTATCATCTTAAAGTCATTCAACTTATAAGACATGCATTGGGGCTTCAATTCCTCAAGAAACTATAACCGAACATTATCAAACACTTGGCGGGTATGTAAAGCTAGTGTAAAATCATGCAATTTAGGGATGAAATTATGCAAGAAAATCCAACATAAAACCATCCATCAATACTTGGTAACACCCTCAAGTAATATACACCAAAATCTTTCATCAAGTCCCACAATAGATCACAGAGTTATAGCTCGAAAAATGCTAAAACAATCATAATTTCATGAAATCCCAACATAGTTCATAGTCAAATTCATACTAAGTCAGACGCATAAGTAAATTAACTTGAAAACGTACAATTTTTATGTAAAAAAGAGGATTGGGCACCATAGATAAAAGGACCCAATGGTTGAAACCCACATACCTTGACTTTGGGGAATTCCTTGAAGAAGATTAGTAAGGAGTTTTGAAGCTTGGATGAATTCCTTGAGATCCGAAAGGGATTTGGACACTTGAATTTTGAGGTGAAATATTATCTAAGTGTTTGAGAGAGTATTTGAAAATGTCTTATATGATATGAAGGTGAAATAACACTAAGTATAGGTATTTTCACGCATGGGAAGGCTTAGGCCCATGACCCAAAAGCTTTTGACAGAGATAAAAATCATTGGCAATAAAATACACAATTTCGCATTAGGTCTGTATCGATAACTAATTGCAGAGAAGTTCGTACACTAGTCGTTGATAGAGGCTCATCGTGGCACCATGGCGGACAGACACTGGATAAGGGATTTTTGGAAAATCAAAATTGCAATTTGTTTGCTCTAAAATTGGGGTTAGACCATTACCCTCTTAATTTTTCCACCTTATAAAGAATATAAAATTAAATCGGGGTTAGACCCATTACCCTCTCAATCGAGGCACATTTTTTGGCACTTTGGGAGTCGTTTCGCTCCCCCTCCAATTGTTTTGCATAAGTCATCAAGCGGAATAAATCCATGTCACTAATAAACATAGCGGCGTGGCACTCCTCATTCAATAAATCTGATACACCCATTGTAAACTTGTTCATTCTAGACCTCGGGTCGGCAACCAAGTGAGGAGCATATTTTGAGAGTTGGTTGAACATGAGAAAATACTCCCTCACACTCAGGGATCCTTGCTTAAAATTCATGAACTCCATCATCTTGGCCTCCATATGTTCAATAGGAAAGAATAGGTTGAGGAAAGCTGCCTTAAAATCCTCCCAAAGAATTACATTGTTGTTCCCCTTCTCCTCTTTCCGTTGAGTATTCCATAGTTGGGCCATCCCCTTGAGTTAGTAAGCGACTAACTCCACCTTCTCCTCTGACCTAATACCCATGATAGCCAACACTTTGTATACCTCATCAATAAATTCTTGAGGTTCCTCATCCTCTTTAGATTGATTGAACTTCGGTGGCTTCATCCTCATAAAGTCCCTCACGCGAGATGTTGGAGTAGGATCATGAGGGCTTTAGGCCCCTTGATTGACTTGATTAGCAACAACTTGAGCTAGCAATGTGAGAGCATCCCGGAGGTCTCCATGAGCCGGTTGTTCCTCAGGTATGCGGGCTCTTCTTCCTCTTGTGTTACGTATAATCTGGTATAGCAAACAATATTCGTTAGAGGGGAAACCTTACCTAAATTCTATAGCACAACCTAGATCACGAAGAAAGGAAACATTCCTTAAAACGTCTCAAGGCCTCTTACTTATAGTTGTGGTGGACAACACAACCGTAAAGAAGACATTAACCAATGTGGTGTGTTGTATGTCGAGCACCATTAAAAACCTAACGCTATGATACCAAGTTTGTCATGACTCAAGCCTAGGGTGTAACATGAAACAGCGAATAAGGAAACTGAAGAACCACAAGCAAGCCTCTTAACATATCATTACACATCCTTCATCACCGAAGCAATTAAACAACAATAAAAGAATAGAAATAAGGCAAAGGGACAAAGGGGAATCTTTCATATCCAGAAACATCAAAAGAGTCAAAGAGAATCAAGCTTATAACATCATTAAAAAACTTGTCTAATAACACCTCTAAACATAGAACTTAGCAGGGACCAAGAAGCAACCAGGATCACCCTTATACTAAAAAACATATAATAAAGGAAAGGGAGTCTTTATACATAGCATAAGTTTAAAGATATTGTCCTCGAAATTGAGGACTAACCAACTTGCTTTTTAGAGATAGTACTAGCCACGACGACGATGAGGATGATCGTGAGGAGCTACGATTCCTAAATTGTAACACCATGTAGGCATACTATATGCACTGGTACGTTTGAATATACTAAGTGTGTAGGATGCAATGCAACAAGATATAGGCAACATAGGCAAAATGCAACATCGTAAGCATACCATAGTAACAATATGACATGTATGAATGATGCTTGAAGTAAAATATGCTTATATAGATCATATTACATGTGAAGGAACATACTACCATCACAGACCTAGAAAACTTAGTACTTTGAATCTAAAGTAGACCACCCCTTAGAAGTGATTGAGTAATCAACTCCTCAATTGGTTGATGGATATCACCACACTCAATCAAAAGTGAATGAGATATCTACCCTTCAATTGGTTGATGGCTTACTACCCCCATCCGAGGTGATTGAGATATCAACCCCTCGATTGGTTGACGGACATGACCACCCTCCATCGAAAGTGATTGAGGTATCTACCCGACAATTGGTTGATGGCTTACCACCCCTATCCGAGAAAATTAAGGTATCAACCCCTAAATTAGTTATGGTCAAGTCGTAACACTATAGATACATATCAAGAAATCAACAACTATATTTCATCCTTTCATCATCATAATGTCACTTAACTGATATCCCTAGCTTTAGGCCTTCAACAAGTCAAAATACATTAACTGGACATTTTATCAAACACATGGTGGACGTTAAATGCTAACATAAGATCATGCAATTCAAGAGTGCTATCAAGCAAGAAAATTTAATGTAAAAACACCTACCAACACTTGGTAATACCCTCATGCAATATAAATCAAAACCATTCATCAAATCTCAAGATAGATCAAAGATTCATAGCCCAAAATATGCTTAAACAGTTACATTTCAATGAAACCCCAACATAGTTCATAGTCAAATTCACCGTAATCAAGACCAATAAGTAAATCAACTTACAAACATGCAATTTATGTAAAATGGGATCTTGGGCACAATGAGTGAAAGAACCCACTGGTTGAAACCCACATACCTTAGCTTTGGAGAATTCCTTGATGAAGATTGGAATGGAGACTTGAAGCTTAAGTGAAATCCATAAAATCTGGAATGAGTTTTGGCACTTGAATTTTGAGTGAAATATTTATCAATGTGTTTCTGAGGGTATTGGGGAATGTCTTGTATGATATGTTGTTGAAATATGGCTAAGTATAGATATTTTCACATATGGGAAGACTTAGGCCCAAGACTCCAAAGCCTTGGACCAAAATAGAAAACTGGGAGCAAAATAATACATATCTGTGACGGCTCCGCGTCATGGAGAGAATACGTACGCTCACTGGAATATAAAATTTTTGGAAAATGATATTTTCCTACGGTTGCTCTAAAATCAAGGTTACACCCATTTCCCTCTAAATGTTGCCCCCGATCAAGAATATGACATCAAATTTTTGATATCATGCATAAATTTTCACTTATATGGAAATACGAATTTGGGCACTTTCGGGATATATTTTCAGGCACTTTTTGGGTTAGTTTTATTAGGGTTTCGACTTCCTCTCCTCTTTCTCATCTTGTTCAACTATTAATTATCTTCTCTTGAGATATGTTCTTGTTTAAATTGTGCACACAAACTTCATTATCATCTGAAATTCTTAGATGATTGTGTGTTTACAATTGGTATTGAAAGTACCCATGAGAAAATTGATGCATGGAAATGAGAATTAGGGTTGTGTCATTTACAATTCCATAATGTGATTCTAATTCTGGAAATCACTCTTACTGGTTGGTTGTGTTGATGATACCTTACCATATTTAGCATTGATCATATGTGTGAAATGAATATGCGATGCTTGATTAACTATTATATTCATGGTGGGGTTGTAATTTTGGTGTGGGTGTGCTCTTTGAATGTTGATAATAGTTGTTTGGGGAATTATTTGTATGATTGTGCATCCAACCCTTTGAACTTTGTTGTTTGAGTGTTAGTACCATTATTGTGAGTTCTAAGATTAATGATTTTCTTTGGAAATTTTTGAATGTGCGGGAAAGGAATGGTTGCTTGATTGGGCTTTAAATTGAATTACCTTGATTAAGGGTCATGGGATATCCTTATGCTTGTTATATAGTTAGAAAAATTTCTTCGCATGTTGTTTGAAATTTTTTGTTTACTGTTTGCTGTTCACGTGTTAAGGTTGAAGACACCACAGGTGTTTGAGATTCCCTATTATGAGGGCTACCTATGACTTGTAGATGGACCTATGAGTAATAGTGTCCCCTTTTAGGGAATAAATATTGCCTGTGGTCCTTTAACACTTGCTATACAAGACCTACCTATGAGTCGTAGTGTACACTACGAGTCATAGCGGGGATCTCGTGAGTGTGCATTGTGCTTAAAATTTTTACTGGAAATTGGTACTGGCCATCTTACGACTCGTAGTCCCCACTACAAGTTGTATCTATCCCTCATACCTATTTCGAGTATGATTTTTCTCAACTACCTTTGTACTATGAGGCCACTATATAAGTCATGGTCAACACACGAGTTGTACCTCTGCCTCGTACTGACAACCTGCAACTGGTGCAGTGTTTATTTTTTGTGTGTTTCGCTTTTTCTTTCTGTTTCTCTTTGCTTCTTTCTTTGTTTGTGATGATTGTTTTGGGCTAATTTAAAATTTATGATGCAATTTTAAGGAACAATGGCCTCGAAAACTAGAGATTCTGCTTTGAGGGAATTTAATAGATGACTGAGAGATGAAAATACAGATGATGACCATCCCAAGGGTCAAGTGAGGAGCACATAGCTGAGGGTACCTCCCATTCCAATGCAGATGTTAATGTAGACTAGATAAAGTCCGATGACGCACCTCAAAATGAAGCAGCAACAAAGTCATTTGTTGACCCATCTATCTCTGTTGTTGGTCCTCCTCATCACCAATGGGCAATCGAGGGCGTGTAGGAGATTTATGAAAAGGGACTATCGCCAAATTGAAAGGGAAAACCTGTCAGGTAGTTCTGTGAGGAGTCTTGGTTAAATGACTTAGGGTTGAGTCAAGTTCCATCTTTGGAGGTGGAGATTGATTGACAAGGGCTCCGGTGGTTATTAGAGCGGCTGGGCAAGTATCCCCCATTGTGGTCAGAGGCTTCTATGCCACATATGCCACTAACATCCTCTGAGATCTTCCTAAAGGGAAGAAGCCCAAGATACGTAGGGTCTTTGTTAGAGGTTAGAGGGTAGATATCTCCGAGGAAACAATCTATTGGGTTCAGTTGAGGCCTAACTATAGGGTGCCACAAAACACAACCGAGTATGACAACTAGATAGGCAAGATGACGCATGTTGTGATTGGGAAGAATATTGACTTGAGGAATGAGCTCCTCAGATGGGTGGTGAGCCAGATGGTAGAGAGTGATGCCAAGCCTACATGGGTCACCAACCATGCAAGCCTATAGTGAATTCCCACTTCTCCTTTATGGCTATGTTTTTTGGTCTCGCATTCAGCCCACATTCACGGATAATGTCATCACTCTTCAGTGGGCCGTGTTACTCGCTAATATCTTAGCTAGCTATGAGATCGACTGGGCGTGTGTCATCGTCGAACAGATTCACAAGTCCACGCTCTGGATGAATACCTTATTGTCATTACCTATCTTGATACATGGACTACGTATTGAGGTTGAAGTTCGCATCTCTCTTCGCATAGACCTACACGTGGTGGCCCTTCACAGTATGGACCCCAACCTTATCAAGGCTAATGAGAATCCGTGGCCCTTTAGAGGGCAATTCCTCCTCTGATGCCTGAGACATTTCCTCTTGAGCCAACTACTGAGGAGTTGACTCTAGTTCCTACCACCTCCATTTCAGCTGCACTAGATCAGTCCCCAGCAGTTGACACTGAGGCGATTCCCTCCACAGCTACACCCGTACCAGATCCTTTTGCTTCTCAGATTACTTCTACAGACTTACCTACTATGTTTGCTTTTGCATTTCAGGCTTTGGTACCTATGTTGACTAGAACAAAGGCTCATCTTTTGATGAACCAAATCAATCCATGGTTTTATCAGACATTTAGAGCCTCGGAGTAGCGGGTGAAGGCATTCACCCTATCCGAGTTAGATTGAAGAGTTGCTGCAGTATTTGCCAAGGTCGATGCTTTTGAGAGAAAAGTCCAGAAGAGGCTTGAGGGATCTCGTCCTGCAGATTTGGCTGTCGTACAACAGGAGTTTTCCAAGTCCAAGACTGACTAGATGACATCATTAGCAACCCACTGAGGAGGCACCTGTGGATGAGGACTTGAGTTATTTATTCGTAGATCGCCCATATGATCCATGGAAAAGGCCTCTGGAGGGTGACGATGCAGATGTGGCCTAGAAGAGACAGAGGACTGCTGAGGAGGATGCGGAGCTAGAGGAGTAGATTAGTGACCTAGTGATGATAGAGTCTATACTGAAGGAGCTGCAGAGGTAGGCTCAGGAGCAGCAGAGAGAACAGGGAGCTGGTACCTGGAGTTCAGCTGCAGCCTAGACCACCTAGGAACAGACTGATGCCGATTCCTGAGAACCATGCATTTGCTACTTTTGACCCCCATTCTTACTACTTTTGGATACTTTTTTCTCCCTACTATATCTGGATACTCTGCTCTTATTATTTGTTTTTGGATAATTTGGTTTTTTTTATTACCTTTTGAATGATATGTTTTTGTTGGTTTATTATATATATCTACTTTGAGGACAAAGTTTCATTTTTGGTGGGGTGTGGGAAGTTATGGACTTGAGTGAAGTCTAAGTAGCTTTTAGTCCACTATCCTATATTTTATATCTCAAGGTTCTCTTGCCGTGTTGCTTTTTCCCTGTGGATGATTTTACTTCATGTTGAACTGGCATGTTTAGGTGTTGTAGATAATTTTTGGATATATGGATAGTAATACTTTTGGCATGATTATAGTTTGAATGGTTTTATCAAAATGTTTGGAAAATAGGATTCCATAAAATGATTATTGGTTACTATTTCAATATTGCATAGGCTTGGTTTGGTAATGTTTGTTCTAGTGAAGCGAAGACAACTTAATGTTTGAAGCATGACCTGTGGATCTATGTTGATTATGTATCATATGCCATGTATGTGTGAGCTAATTTTGTCATATTCATGCAATATATACTGATTCAGAATTTGCCTTGCTACTCTGAGTTGGACTGGAGATTTTGTTGGTTAGGTTGGGATCTTACGCTATTATTCTTTAAATTAGTCCAGTTTTGCCCAAATGACTCACCAAATGAAAGAGTTTACCCCTTGTTCCAAATTTTTGAGCCATACATGTACCTTTTCCTTCTTGATACCTAGCTAGTCTAACCTTGTTGAGTGAAATACTTTAATATTGGCCCTGATCTATTCTTTAACATGTAAACCTTGATTGAGGCAAAACACCTAAGTTGAGGGTGGCTATCAAAAGTGGCCCTAGTTTGGGGAATAGATATTAAGTACTTTGCCTCAGCCTAAAAGCCTAAGTTGAGGGTGGCTAATCTTGTTGTATAGAAGCAAAAATGAGGTGATTGGTTGGGAATGAAAGAAAGAATGGAAAATCATGTGCCCGGTGAGAGAAAAAGAAGAAAAGTTGCCTTAGAATGAGAAGAATAGCAAGATGAGTTCACAAGTAAGACACAAACTGAAAGATGAAAAGAAAGCACTCGAAAAAATCTTGAAAGTGAAGAATAAGGGAGGACAAAGTGAAAATAGTAGAGTTATTAAATTAAAAAGTTGAAAAACATAGTTCAACGATGATTTTTAGGCACTAATTACCCAAAAAAAACGTTATCAGTGTCCCATGAGCCTATGTTACAATCCTATGAAGTCCTAAAATGATCCTGATCCAACTAGTCAATAGTCTAAAGTGTGAGTATATGGGCAAGCCTGTAGTATTAGTTATATGTATGAATCTTGTTTGTGAGAGTGAGTATACTTGCACAGTCCCTCAATCTTCTTTGGTTGCTTATTGAGTGAAAAAGAGGGATTTCTTTTTTTTCTGAGGGCATTGGCATTGCATGATTAGCATATGACTTGTATAGTGATTGTGAATTGTTGATACTCCTTAGGTTGTCATAGCTGGATTGTCAAATGCAACATATGCCTTTGTTTTCTTGGTAGTCATACAATCAAGTTTTGAACATGCTAGTTTGGATACTTGAGTTGAAATTAAGAAAAGTATATGACATTAGAGTAATTACCATGTATTACTTATTGTCTATGTAGATCGAGTCATTGCTTGAGGATAAGAAACACTTTTAAGTTGAGGGTTTCGATGTGCTGTCAAATTACAACACATTTCACATCTAAAACAAAGGATTTTACAAGTTCTTAGTGCGACTTTTTATGATTTTTATATGTTTTGACTTTGTTTTTGCAGAAAATACAGGTTGGCTTAATATTTGGAAAAAGTAGCAGATTTTAATTAAATTTGAGGACCTACAAGACACATTATGAGTCATAGGGGATGCTCGTAATGATTAACAACATCCAAAAATGAAATATGAGAAATTGAAGTTAGCCATATGAGCCAAGGGTATGGATTGTAGTTCTCAGTACGACTCATAGAAGAGGGCCTAGTAGTGATTAACATTGTTGAATTAATTTGGACAAAGGAATGCAAGGTTAGATTACGAGAAGACATTACAAGTCATAGACTAGGCCACGACTCATAGTATGGATCATAGTAGATAAAACCAAAATAACAAGTGCTTACTACAAAAGCCCGATTACGAATAATTGGTCCCTCTACAAGTCGTACCTATGAACCATAACTGCTGCCGACCAACTTTTCTTGTTTATTTTTAGGTCCTTTGTGTAAATAGCATAAATAGTTCAAGTTAGGGTTTAAAAAAGGAGATAATTATTCAGATCAGATTGTAGAGATTCTTGAGAATATTTTAGAGACTTCTTTCTAGGGTTTAGAGTAGATACTTAGGGTTTTACTTTGAAGACCCAATTTGGGTATTTGAAATTACTTGTAATCAAACTTCATTCTTCTAGCTTGTGATTTCAACATCTAGGTAGTTTTTGTTCTTCATTTTCTTTGGGTAATTTCTCAACCATATTTATTCTATTCATTGTTTTTTTCTTATTTTGCCCTATTTATGAGTAGCTAAATCCCCACAAGTTGTGGTTGTGGCAACCATGAGTGGCTAGCTTCTAATAGCCTGGATTATATTTATTTATTGGATTGGGTAATAGCATGTATTGTCCATTTTCCATCAGAATGCTTGTTGTTTGGTGGTGGCCAACACTAACCCCACCTACTGTCATGGTCATGAACGAGGTAGTGATGAATAGGAAAAGAAAATGGGTGATAGGATTTAATTGATGCGTTCTCACATAATCAACCGAACCCAACAAAGGAGAGATTCACTGGGACAATGGGTAACGATTAGTTGGCACACCATGGTTGCCGACCAAGAGCCATGGTAAAATTTGACCTTCACCTATACAAAAGGGCTGGAAGAACCTAAGTTACTATCCTGCATGCAATGACTCAATTAGGGTTATGTTATTGGGGGTATTTAAATTAGTGAATCATATGGAACACAATTCTCATGTTGCTCCTCAAATTGATTGTCTCTTCGTGATTATTAGTATAGTTTTTGTACTTATTTTATTCCCATTTGCAAATCCCCCCCCCCATTCTACAGAATATAGTCGATTGATACTTGAAATGATTATTATAAGCCAATTCGGTCAAACGCCGTATTCCCTATAGATTTGAACCGAGCCTTTGGTAAGGTTTATACTTGATAAAGACTGCTTTACTGTTGGAGTGTGAACATCACTCTCCTCCCTCAAGTGATCCACATGCTCCTCCTCCCTATGGAAAAAAATCAAGATGTAATCAATAAAAACCACCACAAACAAGTCAAGGTAGGGTGTAAAGACCCTATTCGTGAGATCCATAAACATAACCGGTGCATTAGTCAACTCAAAGGACATAACCACAAACTCAAAGTGCCCATTCCTAGTACCGAAAGACGTCTTGGGAATGTCACACTCCCTCACTTTCACTTGGTGATACTCGAACCAAAGATCAATCTTAGAAAAGTGACTAGCCCCTTGAAGTTAATAAAAAAGGTCATCAATCCTTGGTAGAGGGTATTTGTTCTGGTGACTCTAATAAGTTGCCGGTAATCAATGCACACTCTAAGAAAACCATCATTTTTCTTCACAAATAACACCGATGCACCCCAAGGTGATTTACTAGGCCTTAGAAAGCCCTTCTCCAATAAATTCCTCAATTGCTCCTTCAACTCCATAAGGCGATAGGGTAAAGGGGAATAGAAATAGGTTTAGTATTAGGAAGGAGGTCTATACCAAAATCTATTTCCCTTTTAGGAGTTACACTTGGAAGTTCATTGGGAAAGACATTAAGAAACTTATTAACCACCGGAATTGACTCAATAGGAAGGATTTTGGACTCAAAATCCCTAACCCTCACAAGATGATCAAGACAACCTTTAGAAATCAACTTTTGGGCTTTAACACAAGATATGAATCTACACTTGACAACCACAATACAACTCTCTCACTCCAGGATAGGCCCATTAGGGAATAGGAATTTAACCCTACGGGTTCTACTATCAATAGAAACATAATATCATGCAACCAATACATCCCAAGAATGACATCAAAATCCACCATAACTAATTCAACAAAATCACAAGGCAAGGTTTTAAGGAAAATGAACATGGGATAATTTCTATTGACTCTTTCAGTAACAACGGACTCACCAGTGGGGTTAGACAGTTGATAAAGTTCACAAAACAATTCAGGAGTAACATAAAGCTTTTTGGAAACAAAAGCATTAATAAATGAAATACTGACACCCAGGTCTATCAATGCATACACATCAAAATCAAAAACCTTTAGCATACCGTTAACAACATCGGACACCTCATCAACTTCTTGTCTCCCTTAAAGAGCATAGAATCTATTTTTCCTTGGAGCAACTTCTTGATAACCTCCCCTTCCTCTTTGGCCCACATTAGCACCTAGGCATTGTGACGACCACCTCTTCCTTTGTTTGGTGCATGAGGGAAACCAATAACTTTATGACCAATCTCATCACAACCAAAGCAAGTATTTGTATTTCTCAAACAAGGGACAATATGATTCTTTTCATACTTTGGACATCTAGGCTTTACCATTCCTCCATTGCCACCTTGGAACCATTGGTGAGGCACCCTATCGTTGGTAAACCTCTTATTGGATAGATTGGACGACCCTTAGCCTTGGAATTTGTGGCTTTGAGGAAATTGGCCACCCTTACAGCCTTGCAACCCACCTCTAATTCGAGCCCTCTTGGACTCACCAACCCTTCTCTTTCTAAGATTCTCCCCCTCTAGTTGTTCAACATACGTCATGAGGTGGGATAAATGTATATGACCTATCATCATGGCCGCATGACATTCCTTATTAAGTAAGTCGGATACACCGGACACAAATTTATTCATCCTTGACCTTGGCTCGACAACCAATTAATGGGAATGCTTGAAAAGTTGGTTAAACTTGGGGGTATACTTCCTCACATTCATAGATGCTTGCTTAAGATTCTTAAATCCCATTATCTTTGCTTCCCTAAGCTCAATAGGAAAGAACCGGTTGAGAAATGCTTCTTTGAATTCCTCCCAATGGATAGCATCATCATTTGGCTTCTCCATCTTCCATTGGGTTAACCAAATTTGTGCCACCCCTTTGAGTAGGTAGGCCGCCAACTCCACTTTTCCCTCTGAATTAACCTCCATAATAGACAACACCTTATATACCTCGTTGAAGAACTCTTGGGGATCCTCATCCACATATGACTCATAGAACTCCGGTGGATTCATCCTAGTAAAATCCCTCACCCTTGAAGCTAGAGTAGGAGAATGAGAGGCTTGGGCCCCTTGGTTGATATGGTTGGTCATAGCATGAGCCAACATTGCAATAGCATCTCGGAAATCTTCTTGCACTGTCCCTCCTTCTTGAGGGGCTTGAGGAGTGGGAGGAGGCGATTGCTCCTCGGGTGTATGGGCTTTTCTTCGTTTTGGAATAGGCATGATCTAAAATAGCAAAGAAGATTTGTTAGGGAAAATCCTTAACTTCTATAGCATGACATAGATCATGAAGAAGGAAAAAATTTCCTAAAATATCTCATAGCCTCTTACTCTTAGTTGTGGCGCACTTCACAACCATGAATAGGACTCTAATCGATGCAGTGTGTTGGATTCCGAGGACCATTAACAACCTAGTGCTCTAATACCATGTTTGTCATGACCCAAGCCTAGGGCCTAGATATGACACGGCAAATGGGAACTCGAAGGGACCCAAACAAGCCTGTTAGTATATCAGTCACACATCCTTCGTCACAGAAGCAAAGTACAAAACTACAAGAGATAATAAAAAAGGGAAGAGGGACTAAGGGAAGTCTTTGATAATCATGAAAACATAAAGAGTCAAGCTTATAGTACAAATAAATCATAATAGTCCAACAACACCTCTAAACATAGAATGGAGCGGGGGCCAAGACAATTTCAGGGCTCACCCTCATAATGTCAAATGTTCAACATAAAAAAGTCTTAGAAATAGCAAGATAAGTAGATAGCGTCCCCGAACTTGAGGACTCACCAAACTTTTTTTCGAATAATCTCACTAGTCACATGGAGGATGATCAATAGGAGATCCGGTCCCTATATGGTAATATCATGTAGGAAAAAGTATGCATTAGTACATTTGAATATACTAAGTATATAGGATGCAATTAAACAAGACATAAACCAGTATTGTCGAAGTGCATAGTAATAGGCAATAGATAAGCATAATCTCAATATGGCATGCATGATCAATGCTTGAAGTAAAATATGTTTATAAATCATTCAACTTACACAGAATATGATACATATGTGGGAAAAGATCTCAACTTAATAAGAATAAGACAAAGTGAGCTACAACTTGAAATTTAGATGATTACCCCTCATTGGTAAAGAGGTGATCTACTTGCTAAAGTAAACCATACTTCAGCTTACGGGAGCCCATCCCATTTCAGAGAACTAAATCCCTTTGCGGGAGCCTATCACATTTTGAGGTGGATTTCATTAAGAAGGGCATCAAATGCATCCAGTAGTAAAGCAAGGGCAAAGTATACTCCTCTATTGGCACATAGTTCAAGGAAAAAGAGCAAACCCTCCATCTATTGGTGCTAAGCCTAATCCTACGGAATAATTAAATAATCACACTTTAGCAATTTGTAAGAAACATGGTAACATGACATGAGTAGCTCCAAAACCTTTTTGACCTCTAATGGTGAGCCTAACTTTAAAACATAAGAACAGATCATCATCAATCATCACCCTTGCATTAACATCAATGACCCACAAGAGGTAAAATCTTTGAAAAAGGACTTAATCTGGCATTTAGAGAATCATAGACATTTTCATGAATTTAATACATTTTTGAAAGCAAAAAATTATCATAAAGTCACTTCACTCATAAATTATGTAATAGATCATCAATAACTTTAAATATCCTTGTCTAGACATTTTATCAAAACACTTGGTGGGTGTATTATACTTGTTCAAAATCATGCTATATAAGAGAGTAATAATATGAGAAAACTCAATGAAAATCAACCCACCAACATATAGTAAAACCCTCATATAGAATACCTTGTAATTCATCATCAAATCTCATAATAGATCATAGTGTCATAGGTCAAGACATGCATATTCTCAATAGACGAAACTCATTCATAGTACAAGCTTGAAATAGATAGTCATGTATAATAAATCAACATTTCATAATTCCAACATAAGTTATACTCACAATCCATAATAGAAGTTACCTATACATAATACAACATGAAAACATGCCATTTTCATAAAAATAGAGATTGGGCTCCATGGATAAAAGGACCCAATGGATGAAACCCACATACCTAGTGTCACGACCCAAACTATGACCTAGATATGACATGGCTCAAAGGGAACCCGAAGAAACCCCAAGAAAGCCTCTTAACATATCATTACACATCATTGGTCGCGGAAGCAATTAAACACAATAAAAGAGTAGAAATAAGGGCATAGGGACTAAAGGAAAAACCTTCATTTCATTAAAACTTCAAGAGAGTCAAGAGAGAGAGTCAACCTCATAGCATCCTTACATATTTGTCAAACAACACCTATAAAAGTAGAACTTAGCGGGGGAAAAGACAAGAAACCAGGATCACCCTCATACTAATGACATTAGGTAACCCAAATATACGTGATATAGTCTAAACATAACCATGAAAGAAGATTGATATTGGCCCTAGACTTGAGGACTCACCAAAAGCTAACTTGAACAATCTGTCTAGCCATGAGGAGGAGAATTTATCGGAGCTCCGGTTCATACATGGTAATATCATGTAGGCATAGAGTATGCATTAGTACATTTGAATATACTAAGTATATAGGATGAAATGCAACAATAGATAGGGAATATAATCAAAATGCATAATTAGACAATAGATGAGCATATAGTAATATGACATGCATGGAAGATTCGTAAAGTAAATAATGCTTGCATAGAACATAATACATGTGTAGGGAGAGACCATTATTAGTGCATTTCCAAGGACTACCACCCCCTTGAAGAGGCAAATAATGTACGAACCCCTCAATAGGTTGATGAGGTATAAAACTCCCAACATGGTTGATGAGGTACAAACCCCCCAACATGGTTGATGGAATACAAACCCCCAGTGTGATTATCAAGGAACAAACCCCTCGACATCGTTGCTTGAACCTACCGCCTCCCGAGCGAGGCGATGGAGGTACAAACCCCTCAATAAGTATCCCGGGCCTACAACACCCCAAGTGAGGCTTGGTCAATTCCCAACAATATGGAGATAATATCAGATACATAAATTCCTTTCGTCACAATATATTCATTCAACTCATAAGACATACATTGGACCTCCAATTTCTCAAATAATCATAATTCGGACATTTTGTCAGACCTTGGTGAGTATGTAGTGCTTGTATAAAATAATGCAATTCAAGAGTGAAGTGAAGGAAAACATCCCACCAATACTTGGTAATACCATCTTGAAAAATACATTGAAACCCTACATAAAATCCCAAGAGAGATCATGATTCTAAATCTTAAAACATGCATAATCAAAACGGGCAAATCAACTCATGGTATAGACATAAAAATGATTAATCATGTATTTTCAACAAAACTTTCACAAAATACCAATATAGTATATGATCATAATCTTTAATGAATAATACCCATAAGCAACACAACTTGGAAACATGTAATTTTCATGGAAATGGATGATTGGGCTTCATGGGTAAAAGGTACCCATGAATAAAACCCACATATCTTAAACCTTGAATTTTCTTAAAATTGAATGGTGAAAAACTTGAAGTTTGGAAGTGGGTCTTGGATTCCAGAGCTTGTTATTGAGTTTCCTTAAATTTGTATTAGGGTTTTGGTGGAGCCTCTTGAGAGAATTTGAGAGTGTATTCCAATTGGGAGGAGTGAATTTGATCTTTCAGAATAGGTCTAGGTCTTTAGGAGGTGTTAAGATAGCATATGAATTCCTAAAATACCAATATAAATGTATAAATTTACAGAATGACATTAATGAGGTGGAATTTGGCAAAAACTCGTATATCCCTACATATACAAGTTCTACCAAAACAGGCATAACTTCTCCATCTAAACTCTAAATAAGGTGAAATGAAGTGCATTAGAAAGATAATTCAATGAGCTTTGATTTTGTTAGTCGTGGTCAACCTAGTTATTTGTGTGCTAATAGATTTTCACCTTTCAAGTTGACCCTTCTACCGGTACTTGTGCAAATTTTAGCCAACGGAAATAAATAAGCTTCACTTAGATTTGAATGGTCTTAAATGACATAAATAAGCTTCACTTAGATTTGAATGAGAGCTTGAAGCTTCAATGAGTTTCTTGAGAACCGAAAGTGAGTTTGGACACTTGAATTGGGTGAAATATTTGTCTAAGTGTTTGAGAGAGTTTTGAGGAATGTCTTGTATGATATGAAAGTGAAATATGACTAAGTATAGGTATTTTCATGTATGGGAAGAATTAGGCACAAGATCCAAAAGCCGTGGACTGTGAAAATAAAACTGGACAAAAATACAACTTCTCCGCGCTGCTGGTGCGTCGCGCACAACTCATTGGAAATTGCTCATTTTGGGTTTTTGAATTTTTATATGGTTTCTCTAAAATTTGGGTTAGACCCATTTCCCATTCAATTTTTCCCCTGAAGAATAATACAATGTCTGGTTTTCTATATCATGCACAGATTTTAAGATGCATGAAAATTATGATTCTGGGCACTTTCAAGGCACATTTTCGAGCAATTTTCAGGGTCGTTTCAATATCTCCCCCTTGGGAACATTCGTCCCCGAATGTTAAAGAGACGTATATAAAAAGCGTAATGATAAAGAAATCAGCCCTAGCAAGAATGCAATAATGCACCTAAACACCATTTTCGAGATCTCAACATAAGTGTAAATAAATCATCACGGACTTGTCAACATAAACGGTAATACAAGCAAATGACATAGGGGCTGAAACATAAGGATTGGAACCATTAAAGAAAAGTACTTGGCATGTTATCACAAACTTGAATAGAATAAAGGAGGTACAAATATTGCTTTTCCATGGCCGCTTCGGCTCCCCGAATGACATTTTCGACTTGATGATTCTCCCAAGGCCTTGACGAACACTACACCTTACCAATCGAGCTTTACGCATATCCACCCAACTTCTCCACCAGACCTTCTCATAAGTCAACTCATCCTTCACAACGTCCATAACCTCAAAGAGTCCTATAACTTTTGAATCATCAACACATCTCCTCAATCTAGATGCATAATGAACCAGGCGAACCATATACATATCCGTAAGTAACTCTAATTCATATGCAATCTTACCAATCCTCCTCAAAACTCTATAACGACTCACTAACCTTAAACTAAATTTCCTCTCTTGCCAAACAAACCACACCTTTCATGAGTGAAACCTTCAATTAGACCCAATCGCTACCCTTACATCCAAGATCCCTACTCCTCACGCCGGCATAGGACCTTTGACAACTTTGTGTTATTTCATCCTTTCCCTGAAACGACCCTAAAAAGTTCTTGAAAAGGTACCTCAAAATGGTCAAAATTTTAAATTCGATATATCTCAAAATCCATGCGCGATATAGAAAATCCGACTTCATATTTTTGTTCGGGGGTCAAAATTAGATGGAAAAGGGTCTAACATCGATTTAAGAGAAAAAGATACTATAGGAGAGTCAAAGAATAGGCCTGTTGGTTAGCAATTATAATTTGTCAAAGGGTAATTTCTAGTGAGCTATGTGCGAAGCTTCCGTGATGCAAATCAGTATACTTTTGTGACTGCTTTATTATTTTTAAATTCGTCCAAGATTTCTAAGTCTTGGACCTAAGTGTTCCCAAATATGTTTTTACCTATACTTAACCTTATTTCACCCTCATATTATCCCAAACATTTCTCAATACTCACTCAAACGCATAGCCATATTTTCACTCAAAAATTCAAGTCCCAAACCTTCATCCGAAACTATGATTTTCCTTTAAGGTTCTTTTTCAAGCTTTAGTATCCATCTCCAATCTTCAAAAAGTTCATCTCCAAGCTAAGGTATGTGAGTTTCTTTCATGGGTTCCTTTCACCCATGATACCCAAGCCTCTTTTTACTCAAATTGCATGATTTAAAGTTGATTTACAAATGGGTCTTGCTTACTATGAAATACACTACACACTATGTTAAAGCTATGAGAAATTGTGACTGTTTTGCTATATTTTGAGCTGTAAGTATTTGATCTATTGTAAGATTTGAGGAGGGGTTTTTAAGTATGTTGCTTGAGGGTATTGCAAGGTATTTATTCAGTGTTTCAGAATGGATTTTCATGCATGATTTCATCTCTTTATTACATGGTTTTGTACTAGCATTACACACCCTCTAAGCATTTGTAAAATATTCGGATGTAGTTTCTTGAGGAGTTAAAGGTCCAAAGCATAAAATATGATATGATTGAGTACATGATGATGAAGTGTGCTTATGTATATGATATGCACTATATAAAGTATTGCATTAGACCTTGCCCGATTAGGGGAGAAAAGAGCCCGGCTAACCGAGATGGTGATTTGTACTCATCAACCCTGTGAGGGGTTTGTAATTTGCCACTGTGGTGATAAGGTGTGATTATCACCAACCATGTGAGGGGTTTGTACCAAACCACTGGGATGAAGGGGTAAAACCATCATCAACCAAACAAGGGGTTTGTACCTGGAAAAGTTAGCTTGGTCTCTTCTACACACATGATATCCTATATGAGCATGAGCTATTCAAGCATGTGTTACTTATGTATTGATCATACATGCCATGTTGTTACATTATGCCTATTGCCTATTGCTATGCATTTTGATTTTACTGCCTATCTTTTGTTGCATTGCATCCTACATACTTAGTACATTCAAACATACTAAGAAATACTCTTGCCTACATGATATCACCATATAGGAACCGAAGCCCAAGTTGATCATCCTCCTAACCCTCCACGTGGATAGTTCAGTATTACACAAGCTAGTTGGTGAGTCCTCCACTTCTGGGACCTTAGTCTATGTTTCTCTTATAATATATTGAGACGCTCTTCTTTATTTCTCTTTTGACTATGAGTGTGAGCCCAGTTGCTTTGTCTTAGCCCTCGCTTTTATCAAAGTGTTATAGGTGTTTGTTGGACATGTTATGTATTTATAATATGATCTTTGACTCCTTCCCTCTTGATTATGTTGTTATGCAAGCTTTCCCCTTAGCCCCTTTGTTCCTATTCTTATTTATTATGCCTTTTATATGCTTTTGCGACCAATGATGTGTAATGAAAAGTTAAGAGTCTTGTTAGGGATCCCTTCGGGTTCCCCATTCACCGTGTCACGTCTCGGCCCTAGGATTGGGTTGTGACATCCCCTAATCAACCTCACCTTCTCCATGCCCTCCATAATCATATTTGGACCCAACATAGCCATTTCTCCCACTTTAAAACACCCAATTAGGGACGTACGACGTCTACCGTATGGCGTCTTAAAAAGGATCCGTGCTAATACTAGAATGATAGCTACTATTAGTCTCATCAAGAACCCTTTTGCTCAAGTCATCAACACCAGGCACACACAACCTACCTCGGTACCTAAGGGTACCATCTCCCCCTTTGGAGAAAAACTCCACCTTGCCAACACTCACCGAAGCCTTCAACTCTAACAAAGAGGGATCAAGATCTTGCTTTTCTTTTACCTCATCAACCAAGGAAGACTTTGAACCATCAGCAACCACAATGCCACCATTATTAACCTCTTCCAACCTAACCATCAAATTAGCCAACTGGTGGACCTCCCTAGGCACCCCTTTGCTATGACAATCAATATGAACTAGGCTACCCACAGACACCCTACTCAAAGCGCTGACCACAACATTAGTCTTACTGGGATGATAATGCACACTCATATCATAATCCTTAAGAAGTTGTAACCACCTTCTTTTTCTCAAGCTATGATCCTTTGGGTGAACACATATTAGAGATTCTTATGATAGGTAACCACTTCAACATGCACCCTATATGAATAATGACGCCAAATTCTTAAAGCAAATACCACGGCGGCTATTTCAAGGTCATAGATAGGTTAATCCTTCTCATGTATCTAAAGTGGTCTGAAAGCTTAGGTTATCACCTTACCATTTTGCTTCATAAAACAACTGAAACTAATCCGGACGGTATCACAATACATAACAAACCCTTCCAACCCTTTCGATAGAGACAAGATAGGAGCAGATACTAACTTATTCTTCAACATTTGGAAACTCTTTTCACAGTCAACGGTTCACACAAACTTAGCCTTCTTTTGGGTCAACTTAGTGATGGGAGAAGCAATAGAAGATAACCAATTCACAAACCTCCGGTAGTAACCTACTAAGCCTAAGAAACTCCTAATATCCAAGGGAGTCAAAGGTCTAGGCCAATTTCTAATCACATACGTCTTCTTAGGATCTACTTTAATATCATCCACTAACTCATTGATCACCAGAAACAACTCAACAAAAATAACTTAGGTTCAACACCCCTAACTCTTACAAGATGGAAAATGCAACCCTTACAGCTTGTTTGGATGGTGTTTTCCCATGGTGTGGTATGGTATGGTTATTAAGAAAATGATATTTATGTTGATTGTTTCATTCATTAAGTGGTATGGTATGGTTTTTTTTCATGGATTTGTAACCATAAAAACCCTCATTTTTTGAAACCACCAATTTTGTCGTTTCCCATGGTTCTCTTATTTTCTTTTCAATTATATCCTTACTTAATTTTTAATAATCCTAATTTGCCTTTTACCATCCTTTCATTTCTTCTTCATCAGAAGAATGCCAAGTTCTCTTAGCTTCTGCCAACTACAAACAAACAGACACACGTTTAAGCAAAACAACAACAATCCTTGTTGGAGAGCAGCAATGCGTTTTACATGTTCTTCTGATACAAAATTAATCAACTTCACGAGAGGTGGGAAATCGTCGTCCACCATTGTTGAGCAAAGTTAGAGCTCCAGTATGTACCAAATTTTCGCTTCACCTTTGTAGGTAAACTTTGTCCCCCTTTCCTTTCCAAAGTAGGAGTTCAAGTGTTGAAGCCTCTTGGTTTGCCAAAATAAATATTTTTCTTATAATAATAATTAAGGGTATTTTTGTAAAATTGTTGGTTAAAATATAATACCACACGATCAAACCAAACAACAAAATAAGTATGAAATGATAACCAACCATACAATCTATCCAAACATTGTATTATATTGTATTGTACCATACCATACCATATGACACCACATGTTATGAAACCAAGGGAAACCACCATCCAAATAGAGTTTTAGAGATCAATTGAACCTTATGACAAGAAAAGGACTTACCCCTTCACAACCACATTACAAGCCCTCACTCGAGGAAGGATCTATTAGAGAATTGGATATAACTCTACGGGCCCTATAATAAACAGGGAAACAACATCTATGCAACTAATCCGTCCCAAGTATGGCATCTAAATCCACCACATCAAACCCAACACTTCACAAGGCAAGAAGTAATGCAATATGAATACGAAACAATACCTATGAACTTTCTAACAACAATAGACTCAACAAAATGGGGGGGCGGGGTAGACTCCAAATATTTACACAACAACTTGTGGGGCACTTGAAGACCACTAGAAACAAGAAAGAGTCATGAAAGAAATAGTGGCACCCAGGCCCATCAAAGTAAAAACATCAAAGCAAAAGGAAATTTCAACATACTGGTAGCAACATCGGGCACCTCATGCCCTTCTTGCCTCCCACATTTTGGGAATCTAAGACGAGTCACCCCTTCATCACCCCCTTTACACTTACTGCGTTTATGGAGGAAATTCTTCGTCTTATATCAAACTCCACCACAACTGGAACAAGCATTGTTTCCCTCCAAACTTGGTCCTCTATAAGCTTTATCGTATATTGAACACATAGCATCACCTCTATCTTTAAGACTACAGAACTGACCCTCAACACGGGCCCTGTTTGCACTACTACCTCTCCTCTTACCGTTTGGGCTCTCGAGAGCACTAACTTGTTGATTGAGTTGAGTTACCAATTCTGACACTGCTTGGGTCATAACCCTTATAGCATTATAAACCACCACATTCGATATATCACCATCCTGAGTAGCTTGAGACTTATCCTAAAATGTAATAGTTAGGGATTTGAAATAAGCCCTAGGGAACCTAACTCTATCGCTCGACATAGATCATGAAGAAGGGAAACAATTCCTAGTATGCCTCACAGCCTCCTATTCATATTTTTGGCATGCTTCACAACCATAAATAGGACTCTAATCGACGCGGTGTGCTGGACTCTGAGGACCTAAAACCTTAGTGCTCTAATACCAAGTTTTTCATGACCCAAACTAGGTCCTAGGTGTGACATGACGAAAGGGGTATGCAAATAAACCCTAAGCAAGGCTGTTAATATATCATCAAACATTCTTGGTCGTGGAAGCAATTAAACACAGTAAAAGATTAGAAATAAGGGCATCAGTGCTAAGGGAAAATGTTCATTTCATAAAAACCTCAAGAGAGTCAAGTGAGAGAGTCAATCTCATAACATCCTTACATAGTTTTCCAACAACACCTCTAAACATAGAACTTAGCGGGGGCCAACTACCATGCCCAAAGTACCATTAAGGCCAACTGCCACCTTTGCCGATAAGGCTCGGGAGAACAAACTTATACCCATGCACTTTATATACATATTATAAAGGGTCCCCACATTGAAAACTCGTTTAAGAAAGTAGACATTAATAACAAGCCAAAACAAAATGCATATGACTAGGCCGTTGGCGCCACAATGTCTAAAGTACGAGACATGACCACACTTCACTTTACATTGTCTACAAAGCCTCTAGATAAGGAAAAGTATCTGATAAGGGACGAGATAGGCTATGCCTTGACTAATTATACAATACAAAAATGTAAGCTCTAAACAGACACAAAGCCCCGAAGCAACCTAGAGCTCGATAATAATTGATGGATATCCTGTATTCCTATTGGGGAGATATACTAGTTCTTGTAACTGCAGCATGAAATACAGGTCCCCATAAGGGACGTCAGTACGACATAATTTAATGAATATGTAAGGTAGGAAATAGTGTATATGAAGCAATAACTCAAATGAAATCATGCACTGGTTTATGGATAAGAGGCCACTTTTAGTCATATTGTGGAATCATGTACTTTATGTCCTTTGTATTACTTTACCTTTCTTTACTGTATAATCTGTGCATAAGATGTAACACAAATGACCAACTGACCAATGGTAAATCAATATCACGATCGACCCATGCTAGGATTTTCTTTCACCCCTGGGATACCCCCCGTAATAGGACTGACCCCTGCTAAGTGATTCTTCCACCCCTAGGGTTACCAATTCTAGGATTTCCTTTCACCCCTAGTATAACCTCGTAATGGGATCGGCCCCTTCTATGTGATTCTTCCACCCCTAGGGCTACCACCCATCAATAAGCAACTTACTTTATCTTTCAATTACTTTCGAGATGATTCAATTAGGTGGTCATAATATTGGAGTTGTAGGACCATAGATATAGCATGTGACATGTAAAGAACTATACAAGACAATACCACAATAAAAATATAAGGTTAAACAAATAATGAAATACATAGGAGATGAAACAATTGATGAACTTTATTTAACAACAAGAAACCATGTATCTTGGTATCCATGTATGTATGCAGATCTGGAAATGACAATGTATGAGAGCATATGAATATATGAAAGAGTGGAGACATGATTACGAGTTATGTCAGAGTTTGTAAGTGCCTTTCTGTGTCAAGGAGGGATATATGATTCATGCCAAATAATACAAAATCTAGTAGCCTTACATACCTCATTGTACGATCTCATTATTACCTCGAAGTAACCTTCTATTCCTCAAAATACTTATCTACAGTAGAGTAGGTGATAAAACTAGTATTAGAAGCTAATAAATACCTCTTGGAAGCCCAATCTTTATAAAAAAAAACAACACATGGGCAGCAAGAGTGCAATTATCAACCCGAGCATATAATTTCAATCTTTCCACTTCAAATCGTGTTTTCTAATACACATTTTCAATAAGTATCATGTGCAGCCTGTTTCAATGGTATAACAGAGAACATCCCATAAAGCACAATACATAAAAATTCTATGCAACATACAAATAGGCAGCATAACATTACGTCCCTTCGCTACATTTCGACGTCGACAATTCCAAACCTGTACCAACTTTAACCAAACTATTCCCACAATATTTACACATAAGAACAGTACTAAAATAGTCCAAAAATAGTTCTCAAAATAGATCGAGGACATGAGGCCCTAGTCCTCAATGAATCAACCTAAAATTTTGACTAATAACACATTTATGATAACATGCAAAAAATCAATTGTTTAATTGGAACAAAATAGTGCAGCAACCTTAGTACATCATTATAGAACCAAACCTTGTTAAAAACACAAAATTTACTTCATAATCCAGCCAAAAAAATGGTGAAAAGCCTCTTAATAAACAAAAAAAGTGTACAATAATCCTTGGAACTCATGCTGTCTAAAATTTCAGCACAAGCATAACCAGCCTAGTCTCTTGTTTTTCATGAAGAAACCATACTAAATATACAACTATCTTTACTTACCTTTACCTTCACGGTTGAGAGCTTCTTTAAGAATCCTCGTAAGGTTTATTATGGCTGCTTTGTATGAGTTGAAAGAGAACAAGAAGAACTTAGCAAAAATCAAATTTTTTGTCTAACTTTAAAAGAGTTAAGGAGCTTCTTTTAATCCCTTTTAAAGGGACCCTTTGGCCGACTTTCTTTTCCATTTTAAGCCTTATTTTATCAAGTCAGTAATGTACCATTTATCCCCTTTCACTTTGGCCTTATTGGGTTCCAATTTGATGGGCCTTAGCTGCACATTTTTGTCTTTTCCTTAACTTAATTTGGGCCCAAATCGTCAAGTGGGTTGTGATGTACTTGGGCCCTTTTATTATTTATCTTGGGCTATAAATATTGTCCATTTACAATGCTACAATATGGGCTAAAGTTACACCCTTAACATGGACTTTATTCATTATAGGACTTGGACAGATTCGCTATCGGGCCTCATTTGCTCCTAGCCAGCAAATTTAAGCTAAGCAAGTAGGTGACTCACCTATTAGTGTATTAAGTCCTACTAGCACCTCACCTTTTTAACTTCGTTTAAGGTTTTTATCCTTTCAATTCAACGTAAAACTTGTATACACTCGACCCTTTTAAGCATTAGACATACATACCGCCCTCTAATTTGAGATTAAAGAACTTTTAAAAATTGGCGTTAATTTGACCAAGACATATCATGTTTCACGTGTATAGGACTAGTACACAGAGGATGTGGGGTGTTACACCTTCAACCCCTTAGGAGCATTCGTCTTAGAATGTTAGCATAACTAGATAGCTTAACCAAGTTCAAACCTTTACTCAAATAAAATTTTGACAACGCAATAAATATTCAAACACACGTACCTATTACTGCCCCAATTCTGCATGTTGTATTTCCTCTTTAGCTTCAAATAAGTAAAGATACTTAGATCTCATTGCTTTCTCATCCTCCTATGTTATTGCTTCCATTTGCTGGTTCCTCCAAAGTACTTTTGCCGACGTTATTTCTTTGTTCCTTAGCTTCTTAACTTGATGATCTAGAATAGTAATAGGTACACTTCATAGGTGAGATCTTCTATAACCTACACATCTTCAATAGGAATGATAGGGAATAGGTCACCTATGCATTTTGGAAGTATTAAGATATAAAAAACTAGATGAACCATTAAAAGCTCTTAGGGTAGCTCTAGTTCCTATATAACCTGCCTGAACCTCTTAATAATTTTATGCAACCCTATGTAACGTGGGCTCAGCTTTCCCTTTTGACCAAATCTCATAACACCTTTCATTAGGGATATATATAAGAATACCCAATCCCCTACTAAAAATTCCACTCCTCTCCTTCTAGCATCCGCATATGATTTATAACAGTTTTGGTGTCATGACCCTATCCTAGGGCTTAGATGTGACACGATGAATTGGGAACCCGAAGGTACTCCAAACAAGCCTGTTAACTTGTCGTCACACATCCTTGGATACAAAAGCAGACAAAAACAAATAGATTGAGAATAGCGACAATGGTACTAAGGGAAACCTTGCATAAATACCATATTCAAGAGTCAAGAGTCAAAGCTCATACATAAAAACACAACATGTCCAACAAACACCTCTAAATACATAGATAGAGTGCGGCCTAGACAAAGTAACCGGGCTCACCATCATAGTCAAATAGAACAAAATATAATGTCTCAATACATGAATAAGAGGAAAACATAAACCAAAATCCCCAAAATGGAGGACATACCAACAAGATTGGAATAGCACCATCTAGCCACGTGGAAGAGGATGATCAACTTGGGCATCAGTTGCTACATGGTAATATCATGTAGGAAAGAGTATGCGTTAGAATGTTTGAATGTACTAAGTATGTGGGATGCAATGCAACAAGAGATAAGCTTCATAATCAACATGAATAACAATAGTTAATATGCATAATATAGCAATATGTCATGTATGATCAATGCATAAGTTAAGTATGCTTAGGCAATCCATGCTCATATAGAATATCATATGTGAAGATGAGACCAAGCAAGATTTACAAGGTACGAACCCCTCGGTAGGTTGGTGATATTGCCACCCTATCACCTAGGTGGAGATGAGTATTAACCCTCAATCTAGGTTGATAACGATGCCACCCAATCACTCTTATGGAAATGAGTATTAACCCTCATTCAAGGTTGGCGAAGTTGCCACCCCATCACCTAGGTGTAGATGAGTATTAACCCTTATTCTAGGTTACTTGGGTCTCACCCCCGGATCGGGCATAGTCTATGCAACACTATATATAGGATTCATCATAAGCTCTAATGCAATATCTCATGTAGGAGTAATCATGTACGTAAGATCTTTTCATCATCATAACATTATTCACATCATATGTTATACTTTGGACCTTCAATTCCTCAAGATACCATAACCAGACATTTTATCAAACACCATGGGGTGTGTAATGGGGGTAAAAAATCATGCGATTTAGAGATGAAATCATGTAGAAAAATCAGTGGTAAAACCTTTAATCATACCTTGCAACACCACCAAGACATTCATATGAAAAACCCTCGATTAGATTCCAACATTTGAAGCTCAAAACATGCTAAAACAACCGTATTTTCATGAACTAAAATCATTGTGCAGTAATTTCTCAATATAAAAGACCGACATGTAAAATAAACTTTAAATCATGCAATATTAACTAAAAGAGGGTTCAAGGGGCTAGTCACTTCTCTAGGATTGATCTTTTGTCCGGGTATCATCAAGTGAAGGGGAGTAGTGTGACATTCCCATGACGGCCTTCCGGACTAGGTATGAGCATTATGAGTTCGTGGTTATGTCTTTTGGGTTGACCATTGAACTGATTATCTTAATGGATATTATGAATAAGGTCTTTAAACCCTATCTTGATTTGTTTTTTATGGTTTGCATTGATGATTTCTTGATCTACTCTCATAGTGAGGAGGAGCATGTGAGTCATTTGAGGGTAGTGTTGCAAAAATTGTGGGGAGAGAAGTTGTATGCTGATGTGCTATCAAAATACAATACATTTTATTCCTAAAACAAAGGATTTTGTGAGTTCTTAGTTCGACTTTGTATGGTTTGTATGTGTTTTTGTGTTGTTATTGCAGAAAAGGTAGGTTGCCATGATTTTGGGAGAAATTTGTAGATATTGCTGAAGTGCAGGACATAATGCTCAACACGATTGATAGTGAATTCGTGTGGTCAAGCCCTATATTCACTGTGGATTTGACCCCAATCTTTGGTTAGGATTATTGATGACAGCGACCATTTTTTTATTTGAGCGTGAACATCATCAAAAATTATGGCGCTGTTGTTGGGGAATATAGCTAGGTTTTGACTTGATTTCACTATTAGTTAATTCAAGTACTAATTTCTAGATTCTCTTGTATTTTACTTTTTGTTTTGTTTTCATTGTTTAGTTTTGTTATAGCTTTTTAAAGGGAAGGACGTTAAAATTCAACTCAGTCAAGAAATCATAGGCTACAAATTATAATGGCTGAACAAAAGCTCGTCATCAGAGGCAATTATTTGAATCATTGCAGCGACATGTCCTGTTTCATAAGCAGGAGTCCGACGACCCTCAGGTTCACTTACAGAACTTTACGCAAACATTGAAGGCAGCTCTTCGAATACAACACCTAGCACGGAAAACCATGGATCTTCAGATTTTTCTCATGACTCTTAGGTGCAAAGCTGCAGAGTGGTGATCTATTCTTCCACCATATATTTGCTCTAATTGGGGAGAAGTAAAAAAGATCTTCCTCAAGCCACTATAGGACATGATTGTTAACTTCCAACGAGTTCCAGGAGAGTCATTAGTTTAAACTTGGGACAGATATAAAGAGTGTTTTAGGAAGACGCCAAATCATGGTTTGCCAAATGAGGAACTAGTGGCAAGCTTCCACCGAACACTAAGTTTCGAACAATAATTCCATTTCGATGCCTTATTTGGAGATGACTGTTGGGCATTTTTTAGGCAACCGTTTAATGAAGTCATAGACTACATGAACAAATTGTCTGTAGTTAACCAAGTGTATCTGCCATATCAAGATCAACCATTTGCTCCCCCTAGTGCGCCAAAGGAAGCCTCGAGTAGTGCAAAAAGAGATGGTGTGATCAATTGGATCAAGCTACCACATCAACAATGTGTTTCAAAAAAACCTTCAAAAGTTGAGAGTATTCTTGAACAACTGATGAATAAAGTATCTGAGTAGGAGGAAACACTTCAAGAAATTCAGTTTAGTGTCATCAAGATGCATTACAAGGTGGATCAATAAGCAATGGTAGTTCAAAAGATAGATGGCCAAGTTGAGTAGGTTTCTAAGAAGTTAGAGCATATGCCAAAAGATAGAAAGAGAGTTCATAGAAGTGGTGGCACGATCTCACCAAATATTGAGAAAGACTGAATACTCAAGATGACAAAGTCGAGCCACGACGTTAAAAAAGTCGCTTCTTAGGAGGCAACCAAAATATCCCTTATATTTATTGACTATTTTAAGTTTATGTCATTTGTTCGAATTGTTAGGTAGTAGTTTGATGCTTGTTTTGATGAGTTGAGACTTTGGGTCGGTTGTATTATTATAGACATTGGTATATCTTTAAGTGTGATCTGCAACAACTGACCAAAAGCTAAAAAATTGAAGAAAATAACATATGGGGTAGCCTCTGTGAGTAGGCCTATGTGTCGTAGTCAACTGTACGACTGGTAGTCATGCCTCATATAGGGAAATAGTATTTGATTTATGTTGGCACACACACTACGAGCTAACCTTATGATTCTTAGGGTCACCTACGAGTCGTAAGTGGGGTTCACACTAGCCAGGTATGGTTTTGAAATTTTTTTAAATGTTGGGTATACTATGAGAGCAAGACCTATGAGCCATAGGACACTATGGCTCGTACTCGGGGTTTCAAAGACCCGATCTACAAATTTTAAAAGTTGACACGATTTGAGTATATCAGGGGTCAAAATACATTTGACCCCTAATTTTCCTAGTTTTTAAACAGTTACTCCCCCCCAAAGCTTTCCCAGAACCCTCTTCTACTAATCCGATCAAATTTTTCGGCAACCCACATTACTATCCAGTAAGATTTCTAGGTGAGTCCATTTCTTTAGGGTTTTGGCATGTCCATTCTCTATCAATGCTTCTATTTTCTTATCATTGTCTCAATTGGTATGTTTCCTTGGTTAAATTTTGCACACTCGGGTTATGATGTTCGTACATTGTTGGGTTGTTGTGAGTTTAGCGAGGATATTTGGAATACCCTTGAAAATCTGCTTATGTAGATGTGAGGATTAGGGTTTGGGTGATTAGTGTTCCCTAATATTGTGGTGAATGGTGATATCGCTTTTGCTGGTTAACTATGATGTTGACATGTTGATCATATGTTTTTAGTGCATAAGTTTTAGTTGTTTCATTTTATAAATACATGTGTAAGTGGAATTTAATTGTGGTGTCTGTTAATTGAATTGAAAATACATTTTGACACATCCTCTAGATTACTTTGCTTTTGATCCCTGATTATGTGCTAATGTTAATCGTGGTGAATCCAAAGATCAAATACTTGTGGGGGATTTTCGAATGTGGTGGGAAGTCGTTGTTTAATTGTGAATTAATGAGTCAACTTGTCGAGAAATTGTGGTTTAAATGTTCATGATTATGGTTATAATTGTCTTAGTTATGAAATTGATTGAGACTCGCTTCAAATCATGCTTAAATGATGTTTTGATTAATGATAGGTTGTGTGGTGAAGGTACAGGCTATATAGGTGTCTATTGTTTTCTGCTACAAAGCCTTCCTACCACTTGTAAAGTGCTCTACGAGTCATAATTCTCCCTCGTAGGAGGCAACAATTGCCTGTGATTCCTTGACTCTTGCCATACGAGACCCACCTTTGACCCGTAGTGTCTACTACGACTCGTAGTAAGAGACTCGTGGGATCTACCTTTATTTATTTTGTATTCTATTTTCCACTATGACCCCAGACTATGACACGTAGGTTATTCTACGAGTCGTACATGTGGCTCATTTCTACGATCAGAATGTTATTTTTTAGGCACTTTTGCATGATGATACTATTGTATAACTTGTAGGCCACCCTACGAGCCGTAACTGTATATCGTACCTCCAGACCTGCAACTGGTTTTGTGCACTCTTCTTGTATTTTTCCTTTATTTATTTTATGATTCTTTTTTATGTCTCTGGTTTGAGTAGTTTTTGATCAAATATTATGGTGCTCATGATATATTTTTGGGGTTGAAATTTCAGGTTGTATGGTTCCTAAGGCTAGAAAAGAAGTTGCTAAACCTTTAGGACGATGATTGAGGCACGACTCATCGAATGATGAGCAATCTGATAGATCATTGGAAGTCCAAAGAATCCAAATAAACCCCAACGCAAATGTGCCTCAGAATCGATCCGGTGATACCCTAGTACTTATGGAAATCACTTGTCCCTCCAAGGTTGAAGAGGAGGGTAATGAAGAAGGATCAAATGATGGCCTCTCACTTTTTGGATTTGGGGTTTAGTGAGACATCTCAAACCCAACTGAGGGGTCTAGTTCTTAACATCCGGCTAGTCCTATGGCTACTGTCACTACCATAGATCCTTGAAATACTGAATGGTGTGTTCAAGGCATGAAGCAAATATATGACAAGGGGTGGGAACTAAAGGTACGAGGAAATCCTGTTTGGAAATATCTTGAGGAATTGAGACTTGATGATTTTGGATTGAGTAGGGTGCCTTACTTTGAGGTAGAGAGCAACCGTAACATACTTGGATGACTATCACAGAAGTTCGGAAAGTATGCTACATATCTAGTCCAGGAATTTTATGTTGCCTACTATGCTACTATTCCCCAAGATCTTCCTCGAGGGAAGAAACCTATAGAACTGTCGAGGTTACGAGAAGTTCTATTTCAGGGTGAGATTGTTGACATTTTAGAGGAGACTATCTAGAAGGTTCTATTTGGGCCAAACCACAGAGCTCCCCATTCCATTGGTGAATATGATAACCGAATTGAGAAGATAAGGACGGCGGTGAATAAGAAGGATGTTTAGGTGAAAAATAGACCTCCTCAGGTGGATAGAAAGCTTGATTTTTGCGGCAGGTACTAAGCCTACATAGGTCACTAACCACGCTGATCCTATTGTGAAGTCCCACCTCTCATTCCAGGCAAAGTTTTTGTGGTCCATTATCCGTTGGCGAATATGACCGATATTCA
The DNA here is from genome assembly GCA_011800125.2 of Solanum clarkiae. Lineage (NCBI taxonomy): Eukaryota > Viridiplantae > Streptophyta > Magnoliopsida > Solanales > Solanaceae > Solanum > Solanum clarkiae. The sequence goes on from JAABOM020000001.1 coordinate 8,792,174, forward strand.
CATATAATGTGATCACATTGGAGAGAGTTGTCTTGTTAGCTAGCATTCTAGTAGGTTATAAGATTGACTGGGCTCGTATAATTGTGGAGTAGATCCAAGAGTCAGCGATCCATACCCATACTTCATTGCCTTTATCCGTCTTAATAGATAAATTATGTAATGCAGTCCCAGTACAGGTTTCTCTCCACCTGGATCAAAAATGTAGAGGCACGCTAATCAAGGATAATGAGAACACAGTGGCCTTACACCCGGCAACTTGTCCTCCCATCCCAGAGCTATTCCCAGTTGTGCCTCAAACTCATGCGAAGACCCCAGCCACCACTAGTACTCCCCCAGCTATCGCAGAGCCATTCTAGTTGTTGAGCTCGAGGTGATGCCATCTTGCAGTACACCCGCACCAGCATCATCTACTGTGGAGTTTGATTCTCTTATCTCTGCTATTGCTTTTCAGGTATTCATTTGTAGGGTGTCCACAAAGGAGCTCCAATTGCAGCGGATAGCTGGCTAGATCAAACCATGGGTCAGTCAGGTGGTCTAAGCCTAATAGGAGAGGGCAAAGGCATTCACTCGTGATATGATAGATCAGACAGTCAGAGCAGTGGATGCCTTAATTGACATCTTCAAGGAGAGAATCAAGAACCAGCTTGCGGATGCCTGTCCTGCTGACATGAGCGCAGTGGCAGAGGAGTTGGCCAATTTCAAGGCATACTTGTTGTAAACTTTAGCAGCCCCGATTGCAGTCCCAGAGGTGACACCGTCAGGTGATGATATATTTGACTTATTCAAGAACCCCCACATGCCCATAAAAAGAGGCCTCTTAAAAGTGAGGGCCAGCTGCGAGCCAAAAGAGGTTGAGGACTTACGATGAGGTAGAAACATAGGGGGAGGAGCTGATATTGGATGAGGTGGTACAAGAGTCTCTAGTGCTGGCAGTTATACAGAGGGACCATGAGCAGCGGATAGCACAGGGAGAGGGCAGTTCACACGCCGCTGCAGCCTAGAGTTCAGAGCAGGAGACCGTAGCTCAAGACCCTTAGGACCAGACAGATGCCGGTGCTTGAGCACCATTATCTTTGATATTTTGACACCCACACTCACTTGCTTTATGGATGGTTTGTTAGTTTTGTTAGACAATATTTTCCTTTATGTTGTTTTTTGATATTTTTAAACATTTTGTGTTGAATGTTGTCTTTTTCTTGTGTTTTGAATAATGGTTTTGAAAGGTTGTTTTTGGTGTGTATGTGTATATATACATATATATGTGTGTGTGTGTGTGTTTGGTGTTTGTTTTAACTTGTGTTTTTACTTTGAGGACAAAGTATTCTATTTTTGTGGGGTATGGGAAGTTATTGATTAGGTTGAAGTATAAGTAACCTTAAGTCCATAACATCCCCTATTTTTTATCCTAAGATTTTCTTGTTGTATTTCTTTTTCCTTGTGAATATTTTAATTTCTATTGAATTAGCATGTCTAAGCTGTGTAGATAATTTGTAGATATATAGTAGTATTATCTTTAGGTATATACATAGTCTTTAAATGCTTTATATAATCTTGTTAAAAACTTGGTACCCTCAAAATTTTTGAGATTGTTGGTTGTTAGTGCAATCATTTATATTGATTATCTAGCAATGTTTGTTCTGATAATTAGAAGGCAAGTTGATACTTGAAGCATGACCTATGAGTCTATACTTGATTGTGTGTGTGATGCCTTGTGTGTTATGAGTTTATTTTTCTGCATTCATGTATCTTGTGTTGACTCAAAACTTTCCTTATTAGTCTAAGATTGGTTTGGTGATGTGGTTGATTTGGAAGATATCTTAGGCCTTTGTTCTTTTAATGAAGTCCACTTAAATGACCTACCAAATGTGATAGTTGAGCACTTATTTCCTATTGTTTCAGCCTCTCTTACAATCATTCTTTCTTAACACCTACCTAGCTTAGCCTTTTTCTATGAAATACTTTGATATTGGTATTGGTCTATCCTTGATCATGTGAACCTTAATTGAGGCTAAAAGCCTAAGTTGAGGGCGGTTACAAATAATGACCCTGGTTTGGAATAGATATTGTGTACTTCACCTCAGACTAAAAAACTATGTTGAGGGTGGCCTTTATTATGGTAAAGTAATGAAAATAAGATGGTTAGTTGGAAAACAAAGAAAGAAATGAAAAGTCATGAGCCGGGTGAGAAAAAGAAAAGAAAAGTGCTTTGGACTGAAGTGAATAGCAACAATGAGTTCAAAAATAAGGCACATCTAGAAAACAGAAAGAACGCACCCAGGAAAAGCTTGAAATAGGAGAATAAGGTGGTTTCAGTGAAAATGCTTGGGTTACAAAGGTAAACATGTTAGTAAACATGGTTCAATGATAGTTTTTACTCACTACTTGCCTAAAATGTCATACCAAAGCCCCATGAGCTTATGTTACAAGACATTAAGTCCTAAAGTGATCCAAATCCACTTTATCACCAATATGAAAGTTGAGTATAGAGGCAAGCCTATGGTATTAGCCATTTTGTATGAGTCTCATATATGAGAGTGAGAATGCTTGCACAGTCCCTGAATCCTAAATGTTTTTCAAATCAGTAAGAGGGACTTCTTTTTTGTGAGGGCATTTGCACTGCTTGATTTTCATATGACTAACTTAGTTATTATAGATGGTTGATACTCCTTCGCTTGTCATAGTTGGATTGCCAGGTACATCTTTGTGCTTTTGTTATGCTTAGAAGCTTTGCAATCTGGTTTTGAAACTGAAGGTTGGGTACCTAAATTAGAGTAAATAATATATATTCCATTAGAGTAGCTACTATGCGTTTCGCATTATCTGCTTAGATTGAGTCATCGCTTAAGGACAAGCAATAGTTCTAAGTTGAGGGTCTTGATATGCTGTCGAAATACAACACATTTGATGCCTAAAATAAGGGTTTTTTTAGAGTTCTTAATACCTTCTATGGTTTTTATGTGCTTTTGTGTTGTTATTGTAGAAAAGGTAGGTTGGCATGATTTTAGAAGAATGTCACGAATTTTGCTGACGTGCAGGACATACGAGCTTGCCTACGAGTAATAGCATAAGCTAAGAGTCGTAAGGTGATCTCGTAGGAAGGAACAATGAGCAAAAATAAGAAATCTTCTAAGTTGAGGTCTTCCCTACGAGGCCACTCTACGAGTCGTAGGTCTCCATACGACTTATATAGGTTGGTTCGTAGAAGGATATAGAGATCCAAAATGTGGGACCAAGAACTGAAGGCCTTGACTATAAGAGGAGCATACGAGTCGTATCCCAACTCATTCTAGTAGGTAATAACAGTCAAGTCCAAAATGAAAAATACCTGATACGAGACCCTAATTACGACCCATAGGTCACCCTATGAGTCGTACATGTGTGACGTACCTGCTGGCAGCTGACTTTTCTACTTAATTTTTAGGGTTAGATTGTTAATATTATAAATACTTTATGTTAGGGTTTATTTGAAGAGTCTAGACTTAATTAGAAAATGCACTTTGAATATTCTCACTTTAGAGTAGGTTTTTATCTTTCAAGTTCGAAGACCCACTTTTGGGGATTGAAAAACACACATTGTATTCATTCTCTATTAATCAAAGTTGGTGGTTTGCAATTTGCGGTGCTTTTATTCTTCATTGCTTTGCATAAAATTCTCAACTATGTTATTCATTTGCATTATTATTGATTTTTGCCTTAGCCATGAGTAGCTAAGCACCCACAACTTGGGGTTGTGGGAACTATAAGTAGTTGACTTGAAATAACCTAGTTTTTGTGCAATTCTATGATTGGGGTTTTACATGTATTATTTATTTCCCTTCATTTTGATTGATGTTTGGTGGTGGCCAACACCAATCATCGTCTACTATCATGATTCTGACCAAGGTATTGACGAATCAGAAAAGTGAAGTAGATGACAACATTTGATTGATGTGTTCTCATCTAACCAACCTAACCTGACGAAGGGGAGGTTGACTGGGAGAATGGATAATGTTTAGTTGGCACACCATAGTTGCCGACCAAGCGCAATAGTAAAATTTGACTCACCTTCACAAGAGGGCTGGAAGAACCTAAGTTACCATCCTGCATGCAAATTCCCAATTAGAGTTATTTTTTCTAGCGTAATTGAGTCAACAAACCATGAGGAATACAATTCTCGAGTTGTCCCTAAATTTGAGTGTTTTCTCACATAGTCAGTATAGTGTTTATTTTTAGTTTTGTTCTTAAATCACAACCCCCCTCCCCATTTGGAGATTTTAGTTATAGATGCTCGAAATGATTGATAGTGAATTCTTGTAGTCAAGCCTGTATTCCTTTTTGATTCGACACTAAACTTCGGTTAGGTTAATTGTCGGTAGCGATCGCTTCCTTATTGGAGCATGAACATTATCATATGCCAAGTATGACAAGTATGAATTTTTGTTTAAAGAGGTTGTCTTCGTAGGTTATTTGGTGTCAGAGTATAGTGTTAAGGTGGATCCTAAAAAGATGGATATGATTAGAAATTGGCCTAGAGCTTTGACTACATCTGATATTAGAAGTTTCTTCGTCTTATCGAGTTACTATCGGAGGTTTGTGAATGGGTACTCTTCTATTGCTTCTCCCATGACTTAGTTGACCTAAAAGAAAGATAAGTTTGTGTGGGCCGATAGGTCTGAAAAGAGTTTCCAAACCTTGAAGGATAAGCTTGTCTCCGCTCCTATCTTATCTCTACCGGAACCGTTTGTTATGTATTCTGATGCCTCCTGGATTAGTTTGGGTTGTGTCTTGATACAAAATGGTAAGGTGATAGATTATGCTTCTAGACAACTCAAAGTGCATGAAAAGAATTATCATACGCATGAGCTTGAATCGGCCGTCGTCGTTTTTCTATGAATATTTGGCATCATTATTTAGATGGGGTGCATATTGAAGTGTTTGCCAATAATAAGAGCCTCCAATATGTTTTCTCTCAAAAAGGATCTCAACCTAAGACAACGAAGGTGGTTAGAGCTTCTTAAGGATCATGATATGAATGTGCATTATCATCCCAGTAAGGATAATCTTATTGAGGATACTTTGAGCAGGGAGTTTATGGGTAGCCTAGCTTATTTGATGATGGGGGAAAAGTGGTGTCTAGGGAGGTCCATCGGTTGGCTAGATTAAGGGTTAGGTTGTAAGTGGTTGATAATGGTAGTAATGTGATAGTGGATGGTTCAAAATCCTCCTTGGTTGATGAGGTAAATGCAAAGCAAGATGTTGATTAGTCCTTATTATAATTGAAGACTTTTGTGAATGATGGCAATGTGGAGGTTTTCTCCCAAGGGGGAGATGGTGCTTTTAGGTACCAAGGTAGGTTGTGTGTGCCTAGTGTTAATAGCTTGAAAGAGAAGATTCTTGTTGAGGTTTATAATTCTTCATGTGTTATTCACATCGGTTCTACCAAGATGTATAGAGATTTGAGAGATGTGTTTTTGCGTGGAGGTATGAAGAAGGACATTACAAAATTTTTATCCGATTGTCATAGTTTCCAACAAGTGAAAGCTGAACACCAAAGTTCGGGTGGCCTAACCCAAGATAAAGAGAACTCTACTTGGAAGTTGAAGTATAATAACATGGATTTTGTGGTTGGGTTGCTTAAGACTGAAAGGTTTTGATTCTATTCTGGTTGTGGTTGATATAATGATAAAGTTGGCTCATTTTCATCTAGTTAAGATTACTTATGGGCCGAAGACTACGCTAAATTGTACATTCATGAGTTGGTTAGATTGCAAGGGGTGCCCTTCTCTATTATCCGGATTGTGGTGCTCAATTCACTTCACACTTTTGGAGGTCCTTTGATTGGGTCTATTTGAAGGTCTCACCCATGAAGGGTGTGGTTCGTTTTAGTTAAAAGCGTAAATTGAGTCTATGATATGTGGGTACTTATAGGGTGATGACAAGGATTGGCATGGTAGCTTATGAGTTGGAGTTGCCTATTGTAATGGACTTGGTTCATCCGATCTTTCATATATCCATGTTGAGGAAATGTGTGGGTGATCCGAATGTTATTGTTCCATTGGATGTTGTGAGGGGTTTTTAAGACAACTTGACCTGTGAAGAGGTTCTAGCAGAGATCTTGTATATACAAGTGAAGAGATTGAGGAACAAGGATGTGGATTCCGTTAAGGTCCTTTGGAGGAATCAACAAGTCGAAAGTACTACATGGGAGGCCAAAACAGACATGCAAAAGAAATATCCCAATCTCTTCCATTCTATTCAATCTTAAGGTACTAATTCTAAGTCTTCTATGTGATTTCATGTCTCATATATCAGTCCTATATATCATTGCATGCATTCATGTTTATTTTGACAAGTTCAAGATGATTTTGACAGTTACATTGACACTTTGGAAACAATGCTTAAAGTTTATTGATACATTCTTATTGGGGCTGATTTATTCATTATTTCTATTCATATATATGTTTATTTGACATTTGGGAACGAATGTTCCTGAGGGAGAGATATTGAAACGACTCCAAAAAATGCCCGAAAATGTGCCTCAGAAGTGCCCGAATTTGTAATTTCCATGTATCACAAAATCCGTGTGTCATATCGAAAATCCAAGTTCATATTCTTTTTAAGGGGCAAAATTAAGTGGGAAATGGGCATAACCCGAATTTTAGAAGACCCGTAGCAAAAGGTGATTTTCACAAATTTTTGAATTCCAGTAGCTATCTGCTACATCTCCGCGACGCGGAGCTATTTAAATTTGTCCTATGCATTGAGTCCGCGTCGCACACCAGACGCAGACCTATGTATTTTGGGTCTTAGGCCTAAGCCTTTCTATGTGTAAAAACACCTATACTTAGTCATTTTTCAAACTCATATCAGTGAAGACACTTCCCAACACTCTCTCAAACACTTAGACAAATATTTCAATCAAAATTCAAGTGCCGAAACTCACTCCGAATCTTAAGGATTTCACTCAAGCTTCAAGTCTCCATTCCAATCTTCATCAAGGAATTCTCCAAAGCTAAGGTATGTGGGTTTCAAACATTGGGTCCTTTCACCCATGGTGCCCAAACTCCTTTTTTACATAAATTGCATGTTTCTAAGTTGATTTACATAGGGGTCTTGCTTACTATGAATTAGACTATGAACTATGTTGGGGTTTCATAAAGTTTTGACTATTGAAGCATGTTTTGAGTTATGAATCTATTATCTATGAGGAGATTTGATGAAGAGTTTTGATATATCTTGCAAGAGGGTATTACCAAGTGTTGGCAACTAGTTTTACATTGATTTTTCTCACATGATTTCAATCTTGAATTTCAATTATTCCATACTAGCACACACCCACCAAGTGTTTGATAAAATATCCAGCTAATGTATCTTGTGTTATTGAAGGCCTAATGCTTGGCATATGACTTAGGTAACTTTATAAAGATTAAAGGATGGCACTTATGTGACGATTTCATGATACATATCAATAATGTTGTGAGTTGACCAATAACCAATTGAGGGGTTCATAACTCCATCGCCTTGGAAGGGGGTGGTAAGCCATCAACTAATTAAAGGATTGATACCTCAATCACTTTTGCCAAAGGGTGGTTATGTCTGTCAACAAATTGATGTGTTTATACCTCAATAACTTTTGGTAGAGGGTGGTCATGTCCATCGACCAATTGAAGGCTATAGCTCAATCACTTCCAGCAGAGGGTGGTCATATCTGTCAATTAATTGAGGGGTTGATATCTCAATCCCCTCGGATGGGGGTAGTAAGCCATCAACCAATTGAGGGGTTGATTCCTCAGTCACTTCAGATGGAGGGTGGCCATGTCCATCAACCGATTGAGGGGTTGATTCCTCAATCACTTCTAAGGGGTGGTCAACCTTGGATTCCAAGTACTAAGTTTTTTTAATCTCTAATGATGGTCTCTTCCTTCTCATGTAATATGTTTTCTATAAGCATGTTCTACTTCAAGCATCATCCATACATGTCATATTATTATTATGCTATACATTGCCTATGTTATTGCATTTTGCCTATGTTGTCTATTTCTTGTTGCATTAAATCCTACATACTTAGTACATTCAAACATACTAACACATACTCAACGCCTACATGATGTTACCATTTAGGAACTGGAGATCTTCACGATTATTCTCATCCTCCCAGTGGCTAGTACTATCTCTACAAAGCAAATTAGTGAGTCTTTAATTTCAGGGACAATGTCTTTTATCTTATGCTATGTACAAAGGCTCTCTTACCTTTTTTGTATGCTTTGACTATGAGGATAAACTCGGTTTCTTGTCTTGGCACCCACTAAGTTCTATTATTAGAGGTGTTATTGGACAAGTTACGTAATGATGCTAGGAGCTTGATTCTCTTTGATGCTTTTAATGTTTCAGAATACGAAAGATTTCCCTTAGTCCCTTTGCACTTATTTCTATCCTTTTATTGTTGTCTAATTGCTTTCGCGACCAAAGATGTTTATTGATATGCTAAGAGGCTTCTTTGGTTTCCTTTGGGTTCCCATTTGTCATATCATATCTAGGCCCTAGCCTTGGGTCGTGACAATACCAATGGTCGAGAGGTAGCTAATGTTTTAAGAAAACTCAATAAATGAAAGATGTTCATCCCAACCACCCTTAAACTTCAAAACACAATCTCTAAGCATATACTCAAGAATTTGGATAGTCCTCTCTGGTTGACCATCCATTTAAGGGTGAATAGTCGTGCTAAACTTGACTTTGGAAGGACCTCCAAAAGTGAGAAATTGAATTAAGCACCACGATCCAAAAGGATATACAAGGATACCGTATGCAATCTAACCAACTCATGGATGTACAACTTGGCATAATCTTCGGTATCGTAAGTAGTTTTGACCAGTAGAAAGTGATCCGACTTTGTCATCCTATCCACAAAAACCCAAATAAAGTCAAAGTGTTTTCTGGTCTTAAGCAACCGAACCACAAAATCTATGCTTATCTCTTCCCACTTCCAAGTAGGAATTTCTATACCTTGGACTAGGCCACCCGGCCTTTGATGTTCGGCTTTCACTTGTTGGCTATTGAGACATCCGAATATGAACTTGGCAATATCTCTCTACATACCACCCCACCAATACACCTTTCTCAAGTCTCTATACATCTTTGTAGAACTGGAGTGAATGTAATAGGATGAATTATGGGCCTCCGTCAAGATTAATTCATTCAAATCAACCACATTTGGCACACACAATTTACCTTGGTACCTAAGGGAACCATCTCCCCCTTGGGAGAAAACCTCCACTGTACCATCTCTCACCAAGGCCTTCAACTCTAGCAAAGCGAGGTAAAGATCTTGTTTTTCCTTTACCTCCTCAATCAAGGAAGATTTAGATCCATCAACAATTACTACACCACCATTATCAACTTCATCCAACCTAACCCTCAATCTAGCAAACTGGTGAACCTCTTTAGCGACCTCCTTGCCACCTTCCTCAACATGAGCTAGACTACCCATGGACACTCTACTTAGAGCATCGGCCATAATATTAGCTTTGCAGGGATGATAATGCAAACTCATATCATAGTCGTTAAGGAGCTCTACCCACCTTCTTTGTCCCAAGTTACTTTTTTGGGTGAACACATATGGAAGACTCTTGTGGTTGGTAAACATATCAACATGAACTCCATACAAGCAGTGACACCAAATTGGTAAAGCAAATACCATGGTCGCCAATTCAAGATCATGGGTGGGTTAATTCTTCTCATGCATTTTAAGTTGCCTAGAGGCATACGCTATCACATTGCCATGTTCCATCAAGACACATCCCAAACCAATTCTTGAGGCATCACAATATACCACAAACCCTTCCAAACCTTCTAGTAGAGCCAAGATAGGAGCGGGGATAATCTTATCTTTCAATGTTTGAAAAATCTTCTCTCATTGATTGGACCACACGAATTTTGCCTTAATTTGGATATACTTTGTCATAGGGGAAGCAATAGAAGAAAAGCACTTGACAAACCCCCAGTAATAACACGCCAAGCTCAAGCAACTCCTAATATCTAATTGAGTCAAGGGTCTAGGTCAATTTCTAATCACTTTTGTCTTCTTAGGATCCACCTTATTGCCATCACCCAACACCACATGCCCTAGAAAAGTAACCTTTTTCAACTAAAGTTCACATTTTTCATACTTCGCAAACAACTTCTCCTCTCTCAAGATTTGCAACACCACTCTCAAGTAATTCACATGCTCTTCTTCACTTTGGGAATAAATCAGTATATCATTAATAAAGACCACCACAAACATGTGAAGGTACGGTTTAAGGACCCTATACATGAGATCCATAAATATATTTGGTGCATTAGTCAACCCAAAGGCCATAACCACAAACTCAAAGTGCCCATACCGAGTTCAAAAAGCCGTCTAGGGAGTATCACACTCCGACACCTTCACTTGGTGGTATCTGGACTGACGATCAATCTTATAAAAGTGACTTGCCCCTTGAAGTTGATCAAAAAGGTCATCAATCCTTGGTAGAGGGTACTTGTTCTTTATGGTAACCCTATTAAGTTGCTAGTAATCAATGTTCATTCTAAGAGAATCATCCTTTTTCTTAAGAAATAACACCGGTGCACCCCAAATTGACTTACTAGACCTTATGAAACCCTTCTACAACAAATCCTTTCATTGATCCTTTAACTCCTTTAGTTCCTCCGGGGCCATATGATAAGGGGTAATGGAAATGGTTTGAGTATCGGGAAGGAGGTTTATACTAAAGTCTATTTTCCTTTTGGGAGGAACACCGTGGAGCTCATCAGGAAAGACATAAAGAAACTCATTGACCACCAGAAATGACTCAATAGGAAAGACTTTGGACTCAACATCCCTAACAATCACAAGATGATAGAGACAACTTTAGAAATCATATTTCGGCCTTTAAGTCAAGAAATGAATCAACCCTTGATCACCACATCATAACTTTCCAAATCAAGTAAGGGCTCATTAAGGAATTAAAATTTAACCCTACGGGTTCTACAATCAATAGAAGCATAATAAGCATGTAAACCATCCATCCCAAGAATGACATCAAAATCCACCATATCTAGTTAACACTATGACAAGCCAAGAATTTATGCAATATGAACAAGGGTCAATTTCTATAGACTCTTTTAGCAACAATCGACTCACTATTGGGGGTAGACACTTCATACGATTCACAAAATAATTTGGGACTCACATAAAGCTTTTTGCCAACAAAAGGAGTAATGAAAGAAAGAGTGGCACTCAGATCTATCAATGCATACACATCAAAATAAAGAACTTTAATGTACTGGTGACGACATCGGGAACCTCATCCACCCCTTGTCTCCCTTGAAGAGCATAAAATCTATTTTGCCTTAGAACAACCCCTTGTAAGCCTTCCTTTGCCCTTGGACCCGCATTAGCACTTTGACTTTGTGGACAACCATCTCTACCTTTTTTTTGAGTTTGAGGGAAATCAATAACCTTGTGACCCATTACACCACAACCAAAGCAAGCGTTAGAAATTTTCAAATAAGGACCACCATGGTTTCTTCCACACTTTTGGCACTTAGGGTGAGTCGTTCTGCCATTACCACCCTGAAATCTTGGATTACCATTAGTAAACATCTTATTAAAAGCATGGGAAGACTCTTGGCCTTGGAACTTATGCCCTTGAGGAAACTAGCCACCCTTGGAACCTTGGAAACTACCTTCAAAATGAGCCCTCTTGGACTGACCACTTCTTCTTTTTCTAAGCTTTTCCCTCTCTAATTGCTCAGCATATGTCATGACATTGGAAAAATCCATATCACTCACAAGAATTGCAGCATGACGCTCCTAAATAACCAAGTCAGACACTCCCGACACAAATTTGTTCATCCTTGATCTAGGTTCGGCAACCAATTGTACTGTGGGGCATACTTGAAGAGCTTATTGAACTTGAGCATATACTCCCTCACACTCATGGAACCTTGGACAAGGTTCATAAACTCTAACATCTTCTCCTCCCTTAGCTTGATTGGAAATAACTAGTTGAGGAATGCAGCTTTAAACTCTTCCCAAGGGATAGCATTATCATTCCCCTTCTCCATCTTTCATTGAGTAAACCAAATTTGAGCCACCCCTTTGAGTTGGTAGGCCGCCAACTCAACATATTTCTCCAAATTGACCCTCATGATAGATAGCACCTTGTACACATAATCTATGAACTCTTGGGGATCTTCACCTATCTTTGAACCATGGAACTCCGATAGATTTATTCTTGTGAAATCCCTCACCCTAGAAGCTGGAGTGGGAGCATGAGGGGCTTGGGTCGCTTGGTTAATTTGGATGGTAATAACATGAGCCAATATTATAATAGCATCTTGGAACTCATCTTGGTATACCCCTCCACCTTGAGGAGCTTGAGGAGCGGGAGGGGCCAATTACTCCTCGGGTGTACGGGTTTTCCTTAGTCTCCCTCTTCAAATCGGCATGATCTAGACAAGCAAAGATCATTTGTTAGGGGAAAATCCTTACACTTACATCTAAATCATGATATAGATCATGAAGAAGTGAAACATTTCCTAAAACGCCTCATAGCCTCCCATTAATTTTTATGGCGCGCTTCACAATCATGAATAAGACTCTAATCGACACGGTGTGTTAGCTTCTTAGGACCATTAAAAACCTAGTGCTCTGATACTAGGTTTGTCACAACCCAAGCCTAGGTCGTAGATGTGACACAGTGAATGGGAACCCGAAGGGACCCCAAACAAGCCTCTTTGCATATCAATCACACATCCTTGGTAGCGAAAGCAAATTAAACAACTATAAAAGATATAAATAAAAGGAAGCGGGACTAAGGGAAGACTTCGATAATCATAAAAGTATAAAGAGTCAAACTCATAACATAAGTATATTATAATATCTAACAGCACCTCTAAAATGGAATGTAGCGGGGGCCAAGACACTTTTTGGGATCACCCTCATAATAATATGTATTCAACGTAAAGAAGTCTCAAAATAACGAGAATAATGTAGATAGTGTCCTCAGACTTGAGGACTCACTAAAGCTTATCTCCAAAGTATTAGCTAGCCACGTGGAGGATGATCAAAAGGTGCTCCAGTCCTTACATGATAATATCATGTAGGCATGGAGTATGCGTTAATATGTTTTAATTTACTATGTATACGGGATGCAATGCAATAAAACACAAGCCAATATAGTCAAAATACATAATTATAAGCAATGAATATATAATCTCAATATGACATGCATGATCAATGGTCATAATAAAACATGCTAGTAAATCATTCATCTTGCACAAGATATATCATACATATGTGGTATGTGACCTCAACCAATATAGACCAAGCAGCTATAACTTAAGCACTAAGGCCAGACACGCCCTCAGTTCAGGTGACTAGGCATGACACCTCCCGCCGAAGTGTAGTCTACCTGCAAAGGCAAACCAAACATGATAACATGAATTAGGTGGATCCGCTAGTATAGCAAGGGTAATAATCATAATCCTATGGTGGCACAAAGCTTAGAGACAAAAGACATTATATAAGGATCCCTTGAGTCGAGCCATCATCTTAAGCCTCAATCGATGCGATGTCAAATCCCACAGAATACCTCAAATAATCATAACTTATATAACTTGTAAGAAACATGGAAACATGACATAAGTAGCTCTTGAAATATTCTAGACCTCGAGATATGAGCCTAACTTGAAACATGAGAGTAGATCATAATCATACATAAACCCTTACTTTAATATGAATTACTCGCAAGAGTAAAAACCTTGAAATAGGGCTTAGCTTGTAACTTAGAGTGAAATAAGATGAGTAAACTTAATGCGAATCAACCCACCAATATATAGTAAAACCCACATGTAGGGTACCTTGAAATCCATCATCAAAACACATAATAGGTCATAGTTTCATAGATAAAAATATGCATAGTCTCAATAAACAAAGATCAACTCATAGTGTAAGCTTAAAATAGATACTCATGAATAATCAGTAATACTTTGATAAAAACACAAGATAACTCAAGCTCATATATCATATTAAGAAATACCCATAAGTAATACCACTTGAAATCATGTAATTTTCATTAAAAGGGAAGGTTGGGTTCTATGGGTGGAAAAACCCAATAGATGAAACCCATTACCTCAAACTTGGGTTTTCTTGAGATGAGCTTGAAGGAAACTTACAGCTTGAAGCGAATCTTTAAGTTCCAAAGTTAATCTTGAAATCCTTGAGTTTTTAATGAGATGTTTGGTTAAACCTGGGAGAGGTTTTTTAGAAGGTTTTGAGTGATATAAAGTTGAAAAATAGCTAAGTATGGGTAATTTCCTTCTTAAGTGGGCATGGGGCTATGACCCCAATGCCCTTGGCTGAAATAGGAAAAGTAAGGGAAATATTGTACTAGTCTGTGTCTAGCCCCTGATGTGGACCAAACGCGCAGAAGAAAATTTACTGCTCCGCGCCCCAGCCGCGTCGCAGATGCTTTCTGGAAATGAGAAATTACCGAAAGTTATTTTTCGACACGGGTCCTCTAAAATCTGGGTTATACCCATTTGCTACTCAATTTTCCCCCTAATTGAGAATATGAAGTCAAATTTTTGGTATCACGCATGAATTTTGAGATATACGCAAATTACGATTATGGGCATTCCGAGGCACATTTTTGGGGCGTTTCACAATTATGACTCGTGGAATAATCCACGGGCCATAAAGGCCACTCATGAACCAAAAAACTTAGTCACCTGAGTTTCTAAGCTTATCACACAAACCCTAAATTACTCTTTCAACAAGTATATTAATAACATCAAAGCAAACACACACATATACTCAAATGATTTATATAGCACAACCAATACCCCTAACATGTTCTACACACAATCACCCATTGAAAGTGATGAAGCATGAATTATCCTACAACTTCGACCACCAATGATTGATTTCAGCAAGTCATGCACCTATATCATCACCCACCAATTCAAAAACACAATCATTTAATCACATATGGTAAGTGACTCAATAGGCACAAACAATTAACCAAAACATTCATATAAGGTCAAAGTGCCTAATTCCAGACATAGTCAATAATTCAAACATAGGTAACCTAATTCCAACTTAACCGAAATTAAATTAAACATGGGTTTTATGTCGAACAACCATTCCCAACATAATTTCCAATTCAATCATCCAAAAGCATGGCAAATGAAAGGTTTTAATTTAACAAAAAACTTACTAAGATAGATGATTAAGTTGAAAAAGATGAAGGAGGTTACTAGGCTTGAGACCCTAGTCTGTCGGTTGCCAGAAAATGAATGTACGGTGGCTGTTAATGGTAGGTTTCATTGGGGGGAGGGGTTTGTTGGGTTAGATGTAATTTGGGTCAAGTATGGGGTAAAAATAACTTGACCCCATTATGTATACCTTGACAGGGCCAACTAACAAGTTAATGGGCGCAAACTCTACAAAACCCCGATTACGGGCTGTAGAGTGTTTTATGGCTCATAAATCATGATTTCTTAGAACATCCAAACCCTAAATTTCAGGAATAGGTTTCGCGAGCCAGTCTACGAGTTGTGAAGTATGTTACGACTCGTAGAGTTGGTCATGCAGACCCTACACTTAGAAAATTTTTTAGGACACTTACTTGGGGTACATGAGGTCTATTCATAACCTATAGTTTTGTCTATGGATAGTAAAGTTTGCTCGTGGATGGGGATGCATCAATTTTCTATTCACTAGAAACCTCCACGAGATAGAGTATGGGATGTAAAGTAGTTTATGGCCTATAGACCCAGTCGTAGACACTCATCCTGATGTTCTTACATACTAAACAGGCTGACCTTGTCTTGTCTCTTCATACTCCTCATAGAATACACAGTTAGCCTATATGAAACCAACCCAATGTCCAAAATTACACTCAGAATAAAGGAAAACAAACTACCTATGAATCCAAAAATTTAAAATAAACCTATAACTACACTATTATATCAAAAACCACGGGTTGCATCCCGAGTATTTCCTAATTGATTATCGCGGCGTAACTTGGACAAATTGGGTTAGTCAGAATTCACCAATTGGCCAAATTTCACTCTTCAAATCGTCTACATGTTTCATGGATTCACAGATATTGAAGAAGACTTCTTCTTCATTCAATCTAAACCTGAGTTGAGCAGCATCCATATAAATTAGTGCTCACCTAGTTGCTAGGAATGATCTTCCCAATTAGGGTTTCAAAGTCAACTTCACAATGTAGGATCACAAAGTCCGCAAGGAATATGAACTTTTAAACCTTGACCAGCACATCATACAATATCCCCATAGGCTTCTTCATCATGCGATCCACCATCAATAATGGCATGCTAGATGTAGTAGGGGTTCCCAATCCAAGCTTCTTGTGGACCGCAAGGGGCATCATATTAATGTTGTCACCCATATTACATAGTGCCTTTACGGATTCTACATCTCCGATGGTGTAGGGTATGGTGAAAGCACCTGAATCTTCTCGCTTCTGAACCAAGGATCTCATAGTAATAACACTGCAATGTTAAAACACTTTGGAGAGCTCTTGGATCACAGTATGCTTTTTAGTGACCAAGTCCTTCATGTACTGAGCACACCCCGACATCTTCTCCAATATCTCAATGAGAGGGATGCTGATAGAGAACTATTTTAGCATGGAGAGAAAGTGCTTGAATTTTCCTTCCTCCTCCCTCTTTTTGATTCTTTGAGGGAAGGGACGAGGAGGCATAGGAATAGGTTTCAACCTGTGTGGCACATCAGCAACTTCACTCACCCTATCCTTGCCATGATCATCTCCTTCATCTATATCCTTGACCGCAAATGTCTCCTCTCAAATATCTTCTTCATCAACTAGCATATGGAGGATTTATTGTGCTTTTGCCACCAGTAGTGACCACCATTCACTGTCCTTCATTTTTAGAATTTTGAACTGTTTTGCTGGTCAGTGTACCCTTCTGACACTTGTTAAGTTTAGTCGACACTTCACCAAACTGTTTTTGCAGATATTTGGTGGCCACAAAGTGAGAATCTATTTTCTGATTAATACTCAAATTTTCTAATTTCCTGCCCTTTAGAGTCTCATCCTGTGACTCAGCTTTCTTTAACAGGTGATAAAACTTCTCCTCAATTCTAGAACTGCTTGCTACTGCATCATCGATATGTAGTGGCACATAAGGACCATTTCTAAAGCCTTCTCTGTTACCCCAATTTGTATCTCTCTCCTGACCCCTGTTCCTATCAAAGTAACCTCGTAGTTATCCCTCTAATGTCCATCTCTATTAATGTTCCAACCTTTGTTTCCTTGATCTTGGCGCCAATAGTACTGGTTGGACCCTTGGGTGTTGGTTCAGAAGCCCCCCGTCAGATCAGCGACAAGATATGTGTCCTCAGCATAGTATAGCTCCTCATACGTGGGTACATATGGAGGTTGATAAACCACTACATTCACTCTTTCTTGGTCCTACATCATTATCACCTCCATACCTGTGCGAATTTGAGCAAGATGCTGCATGATTTCTTAAATATTTTTGGCCTACTCTAGATGAAAACTGACAACACATGAACTCTTAGCGGATGCTCTGTATCGCTGCCCCTATGCATGGTTAGCCTTGACAACTCTTTCCATCTGCTCTGCGATTTTTGCAAATGGTTGATACAGAAACATGCCCTTCATGGTGGTGTTAGCATAGACTTGACTGTTCTCATCAAGGGTTTTGTAGAAGATCTCTACCAAAGCATCATCAACTATCTTCTGGTCAGGGATACTTCTCAAACATTTGGTGAACCACTCCGAAGTAGTACTTATCGAATCACTAGGAAATTGCTCAGAGTTGTTGATCTGGTCTTTAACATGTTCTTCTTCAATCTATGGAAGTACCTCCGCAAAAAGGCTTTATGCTTTTCTACCCAACTGTTGATCAAACTCTGCAGGAGCTTCGATAGCCATAATGTTATATAGCTTGTAAGAGACAATGGGAAGACATGATGTCCCACGACATCCATAGACAAATTTTGTTTTTCCATCACTCTTTTGTAGATTAATGGCACATTGTATAGGTGGCTATGAGGATCCTCTGATGGTAAGCCCATAAACAGCCCATGGTTCTGTAGCATCTGAAGTAACCTATTTAAGACAATGAACGTTGTGTCTGCCGATAGTGAGGGCAACACAATACCTCTAATTTCCTCCATAGACATAGGATTTAGCCTGTATTGATTCCACTGGTAAGCGCTGGCATTGAAATCCTGATGTTGTGGAGCAATATCATAAAGAGGAGGTGTGTTC
This sequence comes from Solanum clarkiae, assembly GCA_011800125.2. NCBI lineage: Eukaryota > Viridiplantae > Streptophyta > Magnoliopsida > Solanales > Solanaceae > Solanum > Solanum clarkiae. The sequence continues at coordinate 8,810,470 of JAABOM020000001.1, forward strand.
TCATTCTCAACGTCCTCATTCTCATTCCTATTCAGAGCAACATTAGCCACGTTATTGGTATTATCTTAGGTCATTCTTCTTAAAGTTTTGTGGATCTCTAGGTCAAACGGAGTTAAGGGATTGCCTTGTCTTCGAGTGTTGTGCATACACTACACTTCCACCCTGAAAAAGAACAAAAGCAACAACAAAATTAAATTAAGGGAACTAATGATTAACACTTGAATTACTAATGAATTTACTAAGTTTAGCCAGATTCCCCGGTAATGACACTAAATCTTGATGTCGTCCAAGTTACACCTCATTTTTAGAGGATAAAGGGGTCGCTGTTAAGAAATAGAACCTAACAAAAGTTAGTGTTGAACCCACAAGGAATATGTAGACTCAAGAGAATTCACCAATTTGCAATCCAAATGATTAACCAACTTACTTCTTAAAAGGGAGGGGGGCGATTGTAATAATCAATGAGAAATATAACTAAGCCATCACAAGAGAGAAGTCAACATGGAGTGAAACTGGGGTATTGTGTTCCACATGATTCCCTAACTTAACGTGACCAGATAACCTAATTTTTTCTAGTGTATAGCATGCAAGAAGGTAAGTTATGTTCACTAAGTTCTTTCGTCAAAGGTGAGAGGTGAATTTCACTATGTGACTTGGCTCATCTCCATAGTGTGCATTACTAACCCTTACCTATTAGTCCCAGTACAACCTCCCCTTTGTCCAATTTGGTTGATTAGACGAGAATACATCAGTCAAATCTTATTGATTAATATTTTTTTCTATTCATTACTACCTTAGTCCGATCAGTAACACATGGCAGGTTCTAATGTTGGCCACTACTAGAATACATGAAAACGAAGAGAGTTAATTAATAAATGTGTATAAACTTTCCAAGAGTCATGAATTATTCCATTTAAATTTTTTAGTTATTCATGGTTCCCCCAACCCTAGTTGTGGATTTAGCTACTCTTCTTATGTGTAGATGCAAGTATTATGAATTGAGAAGACATAATTAAACACTTACATAATAGAAGTAAGACCAAGAAAAATCCAATTTCAATAAGAATCACAACACTCTAGGTAAAATTAAAGCACAAGTGTTTTCAAAGACTCTGCCATATGATTTTACAATTTCCTCTCTAAATATTGAGTCTCTGATTACTAGGCGAAAACATCTAAAAAATAATCAAAAAACTATTTATAATAATCAAAATCAGGTCCTAAACAAAATAGGAGAACTATTCAGCACACCATACGAAAGGTGTTTGATGGGTCGTATTATATCCACGACCTATAATCGAGGTCTCGTACTCAGCTGCTGGAAAATTAGACTTTAACTCTACAACACCCCTCTACTACTTGTAAAGTTGTTTATCACCCAAAAAGGGGATTTTGTTTGATAAAATTCCTGAAAGTCCAAGTTTCGATCCTCAAGGCATGAACCATATTCTACGACTCGCAAAACTCTCTATGGCTCATCTGCATGTTCGTAGAATAAACTTTAGAAAATACTCCCTCACTAGAATTGTTCATGAAACCACTCAACGGCACATAAAATGAACTACAACCTATAAAGTGTCTTGTATAACAAAAAACTCTGTAGTTTCTGCAATTTTCTCCAAAATCAAGGTCAACAAATAATTCTGCAAACATAAACACAAAAACATATAAACCCAACTAACATCACATTGAGAACACATAAAATTTTTAGTTTCAAGTAGAAAAAGTATTGTATTCTGGCAGCACATCATTTCCCATGATTTTCTAACTCGGTATTACCAGATAACAGTAATCTTTTCTAGAGTATCGCACATAGAACTATAAGTTAAGTTTACCAAACTTTTTGATCCAGGCGAGAGGTAAATATAATTATGTAATTTGATCCATCCCTGTAGTGTGATATTGCTAACCCTTACCTATTGTACCAGTACAACCTCCATTGATCCAACTCCAAAAGTGGTGGTTATGGTCGCTTCCAATAGGTCCAAGGTTCTAATGCTCAATTTGCTAATGTTAGGGTGCCTCCTCCAAAGGCATTGATTGGTGGTAGGCCATTGTTTCTTCGGTGTAACAAGTGTGGAAGGAATCACTCGGGTGCTTGTTGGAGAGAGTCAGGTGCATGCTTCTGGTGTGGTTATAAGAACCACAAGGTTGCTCATTGTCATGAGAATTCTCAGTGAGGTCAAGGCCAAGTTACTCAAGGTGGTCAAGGCTAACAAAAAGCTCCACAAAGTGTTACTCAAAGAAACAACAAGTTTTAGTCTTTGTATGCTTGCTAGGAGGTTGAGGAGGCTCCAGATGTTGTGGCTGGTATGTTAAAAGTATTTGATTTTGATGCTTACGCTTTGCCTAGTATGGGTGCAAATTTATCTTTTATGCCTCCTCTCTTGTTTGTTAAGTTTGATATGAGTCTTGAAATCTTGAGGGAGCGTTAGTCTCCCATGGGTTAGTTTGTTGTTTCTCATTGAGTTTATCGGGATTTCCCTATCTCTACTCTCATAAAGCCTTCCTGTGTGATCTTGTGAAACTTGAGATGTTTGATTTCAATGTGATTCTTGTGATGTATTGGTTCCATGCTCCATATGCCTCCATAGATTCTAGAACACAGAAAGTCAAGTGTCAATTTGTGGATGAGCCCATTCTTGAATTGAAGGGTAGTGACTTCGCTATTAAAGGTTAGTTTATTTCCTAACTTAAGGGTTGTGTTTATCATTCTCTGAGGATCAAAGATGTGGAGTTTGAATCACCTACTCTTGAATCAGTCCTGGTGGTGAATGAGCTTCTGGATTTGTTTCATGAAGACTTGCCCGATATTCCTCCTGAAAGGGAAGTAGAATTTGGCATGGATCTTCTCCCGAATGCTCAATCTATCTCTATTCCTCCTAATCATATGGTACCTGCTGATTTAAAGGACTTCAATGACCAGTTGAAGGATTTGTTGGAGAAGTGCTTTATTAGCCAAAGTATATCTCCTTGGGGTGCTCTAGTGTTACTTATAAGAAAGAAAGAAGGATCCCTTCAAATGTGCATTGATTGTAGGAAAGTGAATAAGGTGACCATCGAGAATAAGAATTCGTTAGTTAGGATTGACTACTTGTTTGATCAACTTCAAGGTGCTACCCATTTCTCAAAGATTGATCTCCATTCAGGTTATTAAGAATTGAAGATTAGGGAGTGTGACATTACCAAGACGATTTTTTGGACTAGGTATAGACAGTTTTGACTTTGTGGTGATGCCAATTGGTTAGACTAATACTCCAGCCGTGTTTATGGGATCTTATGGATAGGGTGTTCAATCCATTCCTTGATAGTTTTGTGCTTATCTTCATCGATCATATACCTTATTTATTCTAGAAGTGAGTGGCAACATGTGGATCATTTGAGGTTGGTTCTTTAATCCTTGAGGGAGAAAAAGTTGCATGCTAAGTTTAGAAAATGTGAGTGTTTGATGGGTGAGGTATCTTTTCTTTGTCATGTGGTGTCCGATGATGGTATTAAGGTTGACCTGCAAAAGTCTATTTCCATAATATCGGCCTAATCCATTGACTCCATCGGATGTTCAAATTTTCTGGGGTTGGCCGGTTATTAAAGAAGGTTTGTTGTAGGGTTCTCATCTATTGCATCTTCATTGGTTAAGTTGAATTAAAAGAAGGCTAAGTTTTTATGGTTGGACGAATGTGAGAAAAGTTTTCATACTTTGAAGGATCATCTTACATTGGCTCCTGTTTTGACTTTACCGGATGGCTTAGATGGGTCTTTTTGTGTATTCTGATGCTTCTCGGATTGGGTTGGGTTATGTATTTATGCAACATGATTAGGTGATATTTTATGTTTCAAAAGGCAATTGAAATTGCATGAGCATAAATATCCGACTCATGATCTTTTGTTAGTGGCGGTAGTGTTTGCTATAAAGATTTGGAGACACTATTTTTATGGAGTGCATGTTGATATTTTCATTAGTCACAAGAGCTTGCAATATGTGTTCACTCAAACGGATCTTAACTTGAGGCAAAGTAGGTGGTTAGAACTCCTTAAGTACTGTGACATGAGTTGACAATATCATCTCGGCAAGGCAAATGTTGTAGCTGATGTGCTGTATAAATACAACACATTTAATGTCTAAAACAAGGTATTTTGTGAGTTCTTGATGAGACTTTTAATGGGTTTTATGCATTTTTGTGTTGTTATTGCAGAAAAGGTAGGTTTTCATGATTTTGGGAGAAAGTTGCAGATTTTGCTGAAGTGCAATACATGCGAGCCTTCCTACTAGTCGTAGCCCAAGCTACAAGTCATAGTGTGATTCATAGTTAAGTGGAGGTTATTCCTACGAGGCAACTCAATGAGTCGTAGGTCTCCCTATGACTCGTATAGGTGGGTTCGTAGCAAGAAGTAGAGAGGCAAAATTTTTTTTCCAGGAACTAAAGACCTAGACTACGACAGAAGCATACGAGTCGTAGCCCAAACAATAACTCATACCAGTGGGTCGGAACAGTCAAGACCAAAATGCAAAGTGCCTGATATGAGACCCCGATTACGACTCGTAGGTCACCTACGAGTCGTACCTGTGTGACGTACCTGCTGCCATCTTTCCTTTCTATTTAATTTTTATGGTTCAATTTGTGAATACTATAAATACTTAAGGATAGGATTTATTTTGAGATACCAGACATGAATCTCTGAGGAAAAACACTTTGAATATTCTCAAGAATATATTTAGGGTTTAGATTAGATTTTTATCTTTCAAATTTGAAAATCCACTTTTGTGGATTGCAAGACTCACATTGTATTCATTTTCCATTCATCAAATCTTATGGTTTTGCAACTTTTGGTGCTCTTACTCTTCATTGCTTCAGGGTAAACTCTTAACTATGGCATTTATTTGCATTATTATTGGATTTGCCTTCGCTAGAGTAGCTAAACACCCACAACATGGGGTTGTGGAAACCATAGGTATTTGACCTGAAATACATAGGCTTTGTGCATTTCGATGATTGGGGTTTTGCATGTATTGTTTATTTTCCTTCGTTAAGATTAATGTTTGGTGGTGGCCAACACCTAACCTTACCTACTGTCATGATCCCAACAAGGGTAGTGACGAATAGGAAAAGGGAAGTAGACGATAGGATTCGATTGATGTGTTCTCGTCTAATCAACCAAACCTGACCAAAGGGAGGTTAACTGGAACAATAAGGAACAGTTAGTTGGCACACCATGGTTGCCGACCAAGCGCCATGGTGAAATTCGACCTTTACCTTCACAAGAGGGCTGGAAGAACCTAAGTCACCTTCCTGCATGTGAATTCCTAATTAAAGTTATGTTGTCTAGGGTAATTGAGTCAACGATCCATGGGGAACATGATTCCCGAGTTTTCCCCAAATTTGAGTGTCTTCCCGCATAGTTAATATAGTGTTTATTTTTATTATTGTTCTTAATTAACAACCCCCTCCCATTTATAGATTTTAGTAATCAATCCTTGAAATGATTGGTACTGGATCTCTATAGTCAAGCCCCATATTCCCCGTGGATTCGACCCTAACCTCTGTTTAAGTTAATTGCTGATAGCGGTCGCTTTCTTATTAGAGCGTGAAATCAGATGTCAACAGTAGCCGATGCTCTTAGTAGGCTATCCATGGGAGTGGGGCTCATTTTAATAATGGGAAAAAAAGTTGATAAGAGATGTTCATCGATATGCTAGATTAGGAGTTAGGGTGGCCGACTCTAATGATGGTCGTTTTCATGTTCAGAATGGGACTGAAGCTTCTGTGGTTGTTGATATAAAGGCTAAGCAAGATCTAGATCCATTATTAGTTGACTTAAAGAAATTGGTTGCTGAAAATAAGATATTGGTTTTCTCCCAAGGGGGAGATAGTGTGCTTCGGTAACAAGACCAGTTATGTTCATAAATGAAGGAGGGTGATCATAAGTAGAGCCCACAACTCTCATTATTCTGTTCATCTATGATCTACTAAGGTGAAGTTGGATATCACTTTTCATCCTCAAACCAATGGGCAAGCCGAGAGGACAATTCAAACTTTGGAAGACAAGTTGAGGGCTTCTTTGGGGGAATTCAAAGGTAATTGGGATGACCATATTCCACTAGCTGAGTTTGCTTATAATAATATCATTCGTGCTAGCATTGGTATTGCATCATTTGAAGCTTTTTACGGTAGGAGTTATAGATCTTCGGCTGGGTGGTTTGAGTTGGGAGAGTGATGTGTTTCCAAAATACAAAACTTTTGATTGTTAAAACTTAATATTTTGTGTGTTCTCAATGTCTCGACCCAAGCCTAGGACGTAGAAATGACACGGCGAATGGGGAAGCCGAAGGGAACCTAAACAAGCCTCTTAGCATATCATTCACACATTTTTGGTTGTGAAAGCAAATAAAAATCAACAAGTAATATATTAAAAAAGGATGTGGGACTAAGGGTAGTCTTTGTTAAGTCATAAAAGCATAAAAGAGTCAAGCTCATAGCATAACTACATCATAGTATCCAACAATACCTCTAACTTAGAATGAAGCGGGGGCCAAGACACTTCCTGGACTCACCCTCATATTAATAAGTATTAAACACAAGAAGGATTATAAGTATTCAACACAAGAAGGATTCTCGAATAACATGGAATAAATAGATCTTATCATGTAAATTGAGGACTCACCAAAGTTTTCTCTAAGAACCGAACTAGCCACGTAGAGAAGGATGATCAATAAGACTCCAGTTCCTACATGGTGATATTGTTTAGGCATGGAATATGCATTAGTACGTTTGAATATACTAAGTAGGTGGGGTGAAATGCTACAAAGACATAAGCCAACATATTCTAAATGCATAATCATAGGCAATAGATATATAATCTCAACATGGCATGCTTGATCAATGCTTGTAATAAAACATGTTTGTAAAACATTCAACTTGCATTATACATAATATATATGTGGGAAAAGACCTTAAATGACATAGACCAAGTGTGCTACTACTTGGAATCCAAGGCATGCCACCCCTTTGGTAAGGTGATCGAGGCATGTCATTCCCTCAATAAAATGTGGTCTACTTGCCATGGGAAAGCACACAACGAATAATCCAAGGCATGTGACCCCTTCGTCAAGGTGTGGTATAGTTAGATGGATCCACTGGCAAAGTAAGGGTAATAATCATACCCCTATGGTGGCATATAGTTTAGAGAATAAAGACTTTATATAAGAACTCCTTGAGTTCAACCCCCATCTTAAGCCTCAATCGGTGCTAAGTCAAATCCCATGGAATACTTGGAATAATTGTAACTTTAATAACTTATAAGAGACATGATAACATGACATGAGTAGCTCTTCAACATGCTTGACCTCTACTAGTGAGCCTAACTTGAACATAAGAGTAGATCATAATCATAAATAAACCCTTGCTTTAACAGGAATGGGTCACAAGAGGTAGAATCTTGAAATAGGGCCAAAATTGATATTTGCGACATCATAGATACTTTTCACGAATTCAATACATGCTTGAAGCCATTAATCATCGTATAGACACTTGACTTGTACATCATATAATAGCTTATCAATAACTTGAGAAATCTTATCATGGAAATTTATCAAACACATGGTAGGTTCATGATGCTTGTTCAAAATCATGAAATTAAAGAGTGAAATAATATGAGTAAACATAATACAAATAAACCCACCAACTTTGTAGTAAAACCCTCATGTAGGGTACCATGAAATCCATCACAAAAGCTCATAATATAGTTTCATAGCTCATAAGATGCATAATCTCAATAGAAAAAATCATTTAATGGAGTAAACTTGAAATAGACATACATGCATGATCAATCAACACTTGATAAAACCCCAAAATAATTTACGCTCATAATTCATAATAAGAGACACCCATGGGTAATACAACTTGACATTATGCTTTTTCATGAAATGAGAAGGTTGGGCTCCATGGGTGAAAGGACCCATGGATGAAGACCCACATACCTCAACTTTGAATTCCTTGAGGTGAACATGAAGTAGACATAGAGCTTAAAATGAGTCTTTGAGTCCCAAAATTGAGCTTGACATCCTTAGATTTGAATGAGAGAATTGATACAGTCTTAGAGAGCTTTTAAAGAGGTTTTAAAAAGTTATAGAGTTGAAAAATGACTAAATATGGGTGATTTCACATTTAAGTGGACATGGGGCTATGACCCCAATGCCCTTGTGCGAATTAAGAAAACCAAGGAAAATAATACACTAGTCCGCGCCCTTGACGCGATGCAGACCAGACGCAGACCATAAGCTAAACTAGTCTGCATCGCTGGCGTGTCGTGACCAGCAGACAGCCATAAGAATTCAAAAATTATTGAAAAATATTTTTCGCTATAGGCCCTCTAAAACATGGATTATACCTAATTCCCATTCAATTTTGATCCCTGATTGAGAATATTAATTCAAATTTATGAAATCACGCATAGATTTTGAAATCCATGGAAATTACGATTATGGGGCTTTTCAAATCACATGAGGGGAGTTTCAATATCTCCCCCTTGGGAACCTTCATCCCCAAATGTCGAAGAAACATGCCTAAGAGAAGTAATTATGAATATTTCAGCTTGACATGAATGCAACAAATGCCCTTAAATATCATTTTAAAAAATCTTAACATGAATGTCAAAAATCACCATAAACTTGTTACCATAAACATGAATACATGTAAAATATCATGAAGGCTAAAAGTTAAGACTCGAAATCATAAATGAGATATGAGTTATTACCTCCGTCTTGACTCTAGTGGAAGAGATATGGGTACCACTTTTTCATGTTCGTCTCGGCTTCCCATGTGGCACTTTCAACTTGTTGATTTCTCGAAAGGACATTGACGGAAGCTACATCTTTGTTTTTCAACCTCTTTATTTGTCTATCCAAAATCTCCACCGGGACCTTATCATAGGTCAAATTATCTTCTACAACAACCACAACCTCTAAGGGCACTATAGCACTTCGGTCACCCACACACTTCCTCAACATAGATACATGGAAGACCGGATGAACCATATTCATCTCCAAAGACAACTCCAACTCATATGCAACCTTACCAACTCTCCTTAAAACTCTATAAGGAACCACAAACCTTGGGCTCTATTTCCCTTGCTTACCAAACCGGACCACACCCTTCACAGGTGAGACTTTCAAGGAAACCCAATCACCAACCTTAAACTCAAGTTTTTGTTGTCACATCAAGGTAGCAATTTTGTTTACTTTGGGTTGTCTTCAGTCTCTCCCTTATCGACCTCAGCTTGTCCATGGCTTCCATAACCAAATTCAGGCATAATAAAGCTATCTCCCCTACATCAAACTACCCAACCATGGATCTACAATGCCTACCATCTAAAGCTTCAAACCAATATACCTCCCTCAAGTCTCTGTATATTTTTGTGGAATTGGGCTGAATAGAATAGGATGAATTATGAGCTTCCTTAAAAATCAACTCCCTTAAATCATCAACATTAGGCACACACAACCTACTTTGATACCTAAGGGCACCATTTCTCCGTTAGGAGAAAACCTCCACTTTACCATCTTTCACCAAAGCCTTCAACTCTAGTAGGGGTTCATGTTCTTGTTATGACTTCCTCAATCAAAGAAGCTTTAAAACCATCAACAACCATTGCACCACCATTTTAAACTTCATCTAACCTAACCCCCAACCTAGAAAATCGGTGAACATCTCTAGCCACTTCTTTGCCACCATCATCAATATGAGCTAGATTACCTATGGACACTCTAATTAGGGCATCAGCCACAACATTAGCTTTGTTGGGATGGTAATGCATACTCATATCATAATTTTAAAGGAGTTGTAACCACCTTTATTATCTCAATCTATGATCATTTTGGGTAAACACATATTGGAGACTCTTGTGGTCGGTAAACACATCAACATGATCCCCATATAAGTAGTGACTCAAAATTTTCAAAGCAAACACCATGACCGCCAATTAAAGATCATGGGCGGGATAATTTTGCTCATGTAACTTAAGTTGCCTAGAGGAATATTCTATCACCTTGCCATATTGCATCAAAATTATCACGACCCAAGCCTAGGACCTAGACGTGGCCAGAAAATGGGGAACTCAAAGGAACCCCAAACCAGCCTCATATCATATCATTACACATCCATGGTCATGGAAGCAATTAGAATGATAATAAGAGATAAGCATGAACAAGGGGAATTGGGACTAAGGATAAACTTCCATATCATAAACATCAAGAAATAAGAGAGTCAAGGCTAATAAAATAGATTCATAGCATGTTCAACAACATCTCTATTACATATGATAAGAGTGAGGGCAAAGACAAAGCAATCAGGCTCAACCTCATAGTAAATACATAAGTCAATGAGAGAAAGTCTTAATACAATGCAAGAGATCGTAAGTAACATCCCCGAAATGGATGACTCACCAACAAGCTTGAGTTAAGTCGTACTTGCCACGTGGAGGAGGATGCTCAAGTCGGACTCTGGTTCCTACATAGTAATATCATGTATGCATAGAATATGTGTTAGTACGTTAGAATGTACTAAGTATGTGGGGTACAATGCAACAAAAGAGAGGAAACATGGTCAAAATGCATAATAATATTCAATAGATAACATAATAATAATATGAAATGTATAATCAATGCTAAAGTAAAGCATGTTGGCAATTAATTGAATTTATATAGATCACAATATATAAGTTCGAGAAGAGACTTCAGCCGCTATAGAATAAGACCAAGTAAGCTACAACTTTGAATCCCGATGATTCCTCCTCACCAGTAAAGTAGTGGTCTACTTGCCAAGATGACCCAAACTTCACCCTACGGGAGCCCGTCCCTTTTTGGAGACATAACCTTCCTTAGGGGTGGTCATCCCATTTAGGAGAGGATTTTATGAGCATCTTCACCTTATGGGAGCCTGTCCCTTTTTGTATTAAGTGGCCTTCCTTCTAGGTGCCCGTCCCTTTTCATATTAAGTGGCCTACCTTGCTGGAGCTTGTTCCTTCTCGGATTAAGTGACATTCCTTATGGTAGCTTATCCATTTTCGGATTAAGTGCTTTCCTTAGGGGAGCCCGTCCCTTTTCGGATTAAGTGGTCTTCTTTATGGAAGCCCATCCCTTTTCAGATTAAGTGGCCTTCCTTATGGGAGCCCGTCCTTATTTGTCCCAACTGGCCTTCCCTATGAGAGTCCATCCCTTTTTGGCCCAACTTCAAATATAAGAATAGTTCATCATCATCATTACCCTTTCATAAACATCAACTTTAATCGGGCTCACAAAAGGTGAAATCTTTAAGAAAGGGCTTAAACCCAACTTTACAACATCACTAACATTTACATGACTTAAACACTTCTTTAGAAAGCTAATAATCGTAATAGAGTCACTTGAATAATGACTTAACCAATAGATCATCAAAATTTAAGGAATCCTTAAAAGGCATTTTATCAAGAACTTAGAGGGTGTGTAGTGCTAGTGTAAAACTATGCGATTCAAGAGTGAAATCATGCAAGTGAACCCCATGTAAAACCACCAATCAGTACTTAGTAACACCCTCAAGCAATATACATCAAAACCCTTCATCAAATCTCATAATAAATCATAGATCTAAATCTCAAAACATGCTAAAACAACCATACTTTCATGAAAACCCAATATAGTGTGCAGTGAAATTCATAATATTTAAGACGCATGAGTAAATCATCTTTAAATCGTGCAAATTTAAGTAAAATGAAGCTTGGGTATCATGGGTGAATGAAACTGACATACCTTGACCTTAAAGAGTTTATTAAAGAAGATTTTAAATGGAGACTTGAAGCTTGAATGAAATCCTTAGATCCAGAAATAACATGGGACACTTGAATCTTTTGGAGAACTTGGGGCTTGACTTGTTTTACTTGAATTCCAACAAGATTTCTTGAAAACCTTTAGAATGGATGGAGAATTTGATGAAGATTAGAGAGGATTTTGAGAGGTTGTTGGTTGGTTTTAGGATCAAAATGGCTAGATAATGAGGGATTTTCATCTATATAGGTATAGGGTTATTACCCAATTGCCCTAGAGTATAAAGAATAATTTTTTGAAATTTTTGAACTAGTTCGCGTCAGGTCTGCATGGCGGACCTGTCGTGCACAACTACTGTTTTTATGAAGTTTCACCAAAAATTATTTTTCATGCCATGGACAGAGTATACCTTGTAGATACTTGTTTTCCCACCGAATTTTGCCCTCTAAACAAGAATATGAAGTCGGATTTGCAAAATTTTGCACGGATTTTTAGATTTTGAAAACAAATGCATCATAGGGTCTTTTCGAGCTATGTGGAGAGGTGTTTAAATATCCCTGATTTGAGATATAAGGGAATTAGGATTATGGGGGAATTCCTAGCCAATTGTGGGGTATTCCAATATCTCCCCCTTGGGAACATTTGTCCCCGAATATCAATGAAACATACATAAGAAGAGTAATCATGAACAAATCAGCCCCAACAAGAATACAACAATACACTTAAACACCATTTTCGAAATGTTAACACAAGTGTTAAAATCATCATGAACTTGTCAACATAAACATGAATGCCTGCCATGACATAAGGGCTGAAACATAAGACTTGGCATCATAAAAGGACATGACGTGTTATCATAAGATTAAATAGAATGAAAGAAATATGGATACTGCTCCTCCATGCTCGCTCCAGCTCCTCGAGAGATACCTTCAACTTGATGATTCTTCCAAAGATCCTTGACGAACACTACACCCTTACCAATAAGGTTCTTCAACCGTTCCATCCAATACCTCCACAAGGACCTCTTCCTAAGACAATTTATCCTCTATAACACCCATAACCTCAAAGAGTTCCATAGCATTAGAGTCACCAACATATCCCCTTATCCTAGAAGCATGAAGGACCGGACAAACCATCACCATATCTTTAGGAAACACCCATTCGTATGCAACCTTACCAATCATCCTCTACACTCTATAGGGAGTCACGACCAAAGCTCATTTGTCAACCTTAACCGCACCTAGTCCACTTGGTACCATGAACCACCATCTCCCCCTTGGGAGACAACTTCCACTCTATCATCTTTCACCTAAAACTTCCAACCCTGATAAGGCGGAATCAAGGCCTTGCTTAATCATGACCTCTCTAACCAAAGAAGACTTAGAACAATAAAAAATGCTATAACACCAACTTCCTCCAAACTAATTCCCAATCTAGTCAACCAATGGACCTCTCTAACCACCTCTTTTTCACCACCATCAATATATGCTAGGCATACCGACCACAACATTAGCCTTACCAGGGAAAAATAATGCATACTCATACATTAATCCTTAAAGAATTCTAACCACCTCCTTCATATCTTCTATTCGCACCCATCATGTTTAGCAAACAATCCCCTCATCATCCAAGACTGTAAACACTACCCCCAAATTATTCAGAAGCTCTAATAAATCAATGCTCCACCACTAAAGTCCACCACAAACATGTAAAGGTAGGATTTTAAGACCCTATTCATGAAACCCATAAACATAGTCAGTGCATAAGTCAACCAAACAACTCCAACCATACTCAAAATTCTCACTCCTAATCCAAAAAAACACTTAGGGATATCCCTAATCCTCATCCTCACTTGGGAAAAAAACCTACACCAAAGATCAAGCTTAGGGAAGTGACTAACCTATTGTAGTTGTCCAAACAAATCAACCATCCATAATTATCATATTACAACCTTATGGGCCCTACACTAATTGGAAGCATAATAAGCATGTAACCAAACCACCTCAAGACCTCTAATCCATCAACCAAATTCAACCAAGATAACAAGAGAAGACTTTATGCAACAAGAACATGGAGCAACCCTTATAAGCCTTTCTAGAACTAATAAAACCACACAATCAAATATTACTAGCAGCAAAGGAATAATGAAAGAAATATCGACTCCCGAAACCATTAAAGAATGCACAATAAAATCAAGGAAAAATCTCTAACTTACAGCTAGCATCATCAGTCATCTCATTCCTTTCTTGCCTTCTTTGAAGATCATAGAACCTATTTTTTCTAGGAACATCCCTTGTCCTTGAGGGTGACCATCTTTACCTTCATTTGAGCATGGGGCCAATAAATTCCAAAGCAAGCACTAGAGTTCCTCCAGCACAGGACACCATGGTTTTTCCTATATGTAGGGCACCTGGGCTTTGGCCTTCCACTATAACCACCTTGGTATCTTGGGTTTCCATTAGCAATCCTTCCATTAAGAGCATCGGAAGAACCTTCTCCTTGATGGAACCGACCAGCATTTGGATCTTGGAACATACCATTAATAGGGGCCCTCTTGCCTCTCTACCCTTCTCTTCCTCAAATTTTACCCTTTCAATTGCTCGGTGCATGTCATCATGCGGGATAAATCCATGTCTCCGATTAACATAGCGGACCAGCACTCCCCATTGACCAAATCAGACATGCCCATCATGAACTTGTTCATTCTAGACCTTGGGTCGACAACTAATTGTGGATCATATCTAGAGAGTTAGTTGAACTTGAGGAAATACTCCCTCACACACATAGATCCTTGCTTCAAGTTCCTAAACACCATCGATTTATCTTTCCTAAGCTCAAAAGGGAATAAAGGGAATAACCAATCAAGAAAGGCCACCTTGAACTCCTCCCATAGAACCACATTGTCAACCCCCTTCTTTTTCTTCCATTGTGTGAACTATATTTGTGCCACCCCCTTGAGTTGGTAAGCCATCAACTCTACCTTCTCTTCTGACCTCACCCCCATAGTAGATAGCACCTTGTATACTTCATCAATGAACTCTTGAAGGTCCTCATCCACCTTTGACCCATAGAATTTTTGTGGGTTCATCCTTATGAAGTCTCTCACCCAAGATTCTAAAGTAGGAGCATGAGGGGCTTGGGCCCCTTGATTGGATTGCTGAGTCATAACTTGGGCAAGCATAGAGAGAGCATCCCAAAACTCTCCATTGGCCGATTGCCCCTTGGGTGTGCCGGCTCATTTCCCTTTTGTGTTAGGCATGATCGCCAAAGAACAATTGTTAGGGGGGAAATAACCTTACTTTAACTCTATGGAACGAATTAGAACACGTAGAAGGGAAATATTTCCTAAAACATCTCATAGCCTCCTACTCATTATTGTGGTACACAACACAACTATGAATAAGACTCTAATCAATGTGGTGTGTTGGACTCTGAGGATCTAATAAACTAGTACTCTAATACAAACTTTGTCATGACCCAAGCCTAGGGCTAGACGTGACCGGCGAATGGGGAACCCGATGGAATCCCTAACAATCCTCATAGCACATCATTATACATATTTGGTCGCAGAAGCAATTAGAATGAATATAAGAGATAAACATGAAAAAGGGGAATTGGGACAAAGGATAAACTTCAATATCATAAAATAAGAGCGGGTGCCAAGATAAAGCAACAGATCTAACCCTCATAGTCATTACATAAGTTAAAGAGAGAATGTTCTAATAAAAAGCAAGAGATCATAAGTAATATTTTAGGAATGGAGGACTCACCAACAAGCTTGAGTAAAGTCGTACTGGCCATGTGGATGAGAATGCTCAGGTGGGACTCTTGTTCCTACATAGCAATATTATGTAGACAAAGAGTATGCATTAGTATGTCTAAATGTATTAAGTATGTGGGATGTAATGCAACAAAAGATAGGCAATATGGTCAAAATGCATAATAATATTCAATAGATAGCATAATAACAATATCGCATGTATTATGAATGCTAAAGTAAAGCATTCTTGCAATTTATTCAATTTGTATAGTTTATAATGCATAGAATAAGACCAAGCGAGCTACAACTTAGAATACTGGTGATTATCCCTCACCAGTAAATAATGGTCTACTTGCCAAGGTAACCCATGTTTCACCATATAGGAGCCCATCCCCTTTCGCAGAAGGAACATTTCTTATTGGAGCCTGTCCCATTTTGGATAGGATTTTATGAGTAACTTCACCCTACGGAAGCCTATCCATTTTTGGATTAAGTGACCTTCCTTACAAGAGCCGGTCCCCGTTCAGATTAAGTAGGCTTTCTTATAGGAGCCCATCCCTTTTCGAATTAAGTGGCCTCCATTACGGGAGGCTATCACTTTTCGAATTAAGTGGCCTTCCTTACAGGAGCCCATCCCTTTTCGTATTAAATGACCTTCCTTATGGGATCCCATCCCTTTTCGAGTTAAATGGCCTGCTATCATGGCCCAAGCCTAAGACCTAGATGTGACACATCGAATGGGGAACCTGAAGGAACCCCCAACAAATCTATTTACTTATCATTACACATCATTGGTCGCGAAAGAATATCAAAACCATAAAGAGTGAGAGTAGTGCAAAGAGGGATTAAGGGGAAAGCCTATATAACATCATAACCAAGAGACAAAGATTCGAGCTCATATCATAGATACATAATATGTCCAACTAACACCTCTAATACATAGGTAAGAGCGGGGGCCAAGACAAAGCAATCGGGCTCACCCTCATAGTCCAAATAGAAGAAAAAAAGAGTGTCTCAATATATAATAAGAGAAGCATAGACTATGATCCCAGAGTGGAGGACTCACCAACTAGCTTGAGTAGTACTGAACTAGCCACGTGGAGGAGGATGATGATCAACTTGGACTCTGGTTCCTACATGGTGATAACATGTATGAAAGAGTACGTGTTAGTACACTTGAATGTACTAAGTATATAGGATGGAATGCAACGAGAGATGGGCGGCATCATCAAAATGCATAACAATAGGCAATAGGCAAAATATAACAATATGGCATGTATGACCAATGCATAAGTAAAACATGCTTAAGTAATTTATGCTCATATACGATATCATATGTATAGAAGAGACCAATCTAGCTTTCCAAGGTACAAACCCCTCAGTAGGTTAGTGATGATGTCTCCCCATCACTTAGATGGTGATGTACAAACCCCTCACTAGGTTAGTGATGATGCCACCTTACTACTTAGATGGTGAGGTACAAACCCATCACTAGGTTGATGAGTACAAACCATCATCTAGTTTGATGATGATGCCACCCCATCACCCTGGTTGTGACGTACAAACCCTTCACTGGGTTGATGAGTACCAACCCCTATCTAGGTTATACGGACTCTTAGTCCCCCTAGATTGGGCATGGTCTAATGCAACACTTTATATAGATTATATCATATACTTAACCTTCTTTCATCATCATAACATCAATCATATCATATCTCATGCTTTGGACCTTTCTTTCCTTAAGAAACCATATCCAGACATTTTATCAACCACTTAGAGGTTGTGTAATAGGGGTACAATACCATACAATTTAGAGATGAAATCGTCTAAGGAAATCCATTGTAAAACCATGAATCAACACATTGCAACACGCTTAAGTAATATACATCAATGCCCCTCATCAAATCTTACAATAGATCAAAGATATGTAGCTCAAAAAATAGCAAAACAATCATAACTTTACATAGCTTTAACATAGTTCGTAGACATGTTCTTACTAGTAGACCCAATTGTAAAATCAACTTTAAATCATGCCATTTCATTAAAAAGGAGATTAGGTAACCATGGGTGGAAGGACCCAATGGCAAAAAGCTACATACTTTAGGTTTAAGGAAGCTCTTGATGATGATTGAAAATGGAGACTTAAAGCTTGAAGGAAAATCTTAGTTCTAGATGAGGGTTTTGATACTTGAATTTAGGAGTAAAGAATATGGCAAAGTGTCTGAGGGGATATTGGGGAATGTTTTGGATGATATGAGAGTAAAATTTGGCTAAGTCTAAACATGTTTGGGAACACTTAGGCCCAAAATCAAAAAGTATTGGACCGTACAAAAAATAAATGGAAAGAAACTACACAGGTCTGCATCGCAGACCTATCGTGGAGACTGAATTAATTCATGTTCGCGATGGAGGTGTGTCACGGTACCATAGCGGTACCATCACTGGTAGATACTGGATAAGTGATTTTTAAAAAGTTGAAATTGCTATTCGTTTGCTCTTAAATCGGTGTTAGACACTTTTCCCCTAATTTTGACCGCCTGAACGAGAATATGAAGTTGGATTTTTGATATCGCGCATGGATTTTGAGAAATATGAAATTTAAAATATTGGGCATTCTGAGGCACATTTTCAGGCACTTTGTAGGGTCATTTCACCTTTCTTACGGGAGCCAGTCCCTTTCTCTCCCAACTTCGAACATAAGAATAGTTCATCATCATCATTACCCATGCATCAACATCAACATTAAAAGGGGTCAGAAAAGGTGAAATCTTTAAGAAAGGGATTAAACCCGAGTTTACAACATCATCAACATTTCCATGACTTAAACACTTCTTTAGAAATCTCATAATTGTCATAGAGTCAATTGAATCATAACTCAACTAATAGATCATCAAAACTTACAGAATCCTTGAAAAGGCATTTTATCAAACACTTAGAGGGTGTGTAGTTCTAGTGTAAAACTATGAGATTCAAGAGTAAAATCATGCAAGTAAACCCAATGTAAAACCATCAATCAATAGTCAGTAATACCCTAGAGCAATATACATCAAAACCCTTCATCAAATCTCACAATAAATGTAAGATCTATAGCACAAAACATACTAAAACAACAATACTTTCATGAAACCCCAACATAGTGTGCAGTGGAATTCGTAATAATTAAGACCCATGAGTAAATCAACTTTAAATCATTCAAATTTAAGTAAAATGAAGCTTAGGCATCATGGGTGACAGGAACCCATGAAAGAAACCCACATACCTTGACTTTGTAGAGTTTCTTGAAGAAGATTTGAAGTGGAGAATTGAAACTTGAATGAAACCCTTACATCCGGAAAGCAATTGACACACTTGAATCTTGAGGAGGACTTGGGGCTTGAGTTGGTTTCCTTGAATTCCAATAAGACCTCTTGAAAACCTTGAAAATGAATGGAAAATTCTATGAAAATTAGAGAGGAGTTTTAGAGGTTTTTTGTTTGTTTTTATGGCTCAAAATGGCTAAACAATGAGGGATTTTCATGTATATTGGTATAGAGTTTTTACCCAATTGACCTAGAGTAAAAAGAATAATTTTTGAAAATTTTTGAAGTAGTCTACGTCAAGTCCACATCAGGTCCGCGTCACTGACCTATCGCTGGCAGCTACCATTTTTCCAAAGTTTCACCAAAAATTATTTTTCTTGGCACGGATAAAGTATACCTTGTAGGTACTCATTTGCACACTAAATTTATCCCTCTGAGCAAGAATACGGTCTGAGTTGTGAAATTCTGCACGGACTTTGAGATATTAAGAAAATGCATCATAGGGTCTTTCCAAGCTACGTGGAGGGGTGTTTAAATTCCCCAATTTGAGATATAAGGGAATTATGATTATGGAGGCATTCCTAGGCAAGTGTGGGGCATTTCCAAAACACACCCCAAACCAATTCTTGAGGTATCACAAAAACTACAAATCCTTCCAACCCTTCCGATAGAGCCAAGATAGGAGCGGAGACAAGCTTATCTTTCAAAGTTTAAAAACTCTTTTCACATTGATCGGTCCACACAAATTTTGCTTTCTTTTGAATCAACTTAGTCATAGGGAAAGCAATAGAAGAGAACCCATTCACAAACCTCTGGTAGTAACCCGCCAAACCCTAGAAATTCCTAATATCTAACGGAGTCAAGAGTCTAATCCAATTCCTTATCACCTCTATTTTCTTAGGATCCACCTTGATGCCATCACCCAACACCATATTTCCTAGAAAAGAAACCTCTTTCAACCAATATTTTTGCACTTTTAATATTTAGCCAATAACCTCTCGTCCCTCAAGATTTGTAACACCACCTTTAAGTGATTCACATACTGTTCCACACTCCGAGAATAAATCAATATATCATCAAAAAATACAACCACAAATATATCAGGGTAAGGTTTAAAGACCCTATTCATGAGATCCATAAATATAGTCAGTGCATTGGTTAACCCAAAAGGTATAACCACAAATTCAAAGTGCCTACACCTAGTCCAAAAAGCAATCTTAGGAATATCACACAATCTCACCTTCAGTTGGTCATATCTGGGCCGAATGCCAATCTTGGAAAAGTGAATCGCCCCTTGTAGTTGATAAAAAAGGTAATCAATCCTTGGTACAAGGTACATGTTCTTTATGGTAACCATATTAAGTTGTCGGTAATTAATGCACATTCTAAGGGAACCATCCTTCTTCCTTACAAACAACACTGGTCACCCCAAGGTGACTTGCTAGGCCTTGTGAAACCCTTCTCCAAAATCCCTCAATCGATCCTTCAACTTCTTCAATTCCACTAGGGCCATACGGTAAGGGGCAATGGAAATGGGTTGTGTATTGGGAAGGAGGTCGATACCAAAATCTGTTTCCCTTTTGGGAGGAACACCAGGAATCCCATCAGGGGAAGACATCGAGAAACTCATTGACCATCGGAACTGACTCAATAGGAAGAACTTTGGACTTAACATATGTAATCCTCACAAGATGATAAAGGCAACCCTTAGAATTCAACTTTTATGCTTTAAGAAAACAAATGAATCTTACCTTCACCACAACATCGCAAATAACCCACTTAATGATGAGCTTATTAGGGAATTGGAATTTAACCTTGTAGGTTGTACAATCAATTGAAGTATAATATAAATCTAGCTAATCTATCCCAATAATGATATCAAAATCCACCATATTTAATTAAACAATATCACGAGGCAAGACCTTATGCAATATGAACACAGGACAATTTTTATAGGCTCTTCTAGCAACAATGGACTCATCGACGAGGGTAGACACTTCATAAGGTTAATATAACAATTCGGGACTCACATAAAGCTTTTTGGAAACAAAAGGAGTAATAAAAGAAAGAGTAGCACCCGGATCAATCAATGCATATACGTTGTAATTAAAATCCTTTAGCATATCGGTGATGACATCGGGCACCTCATACACCCCATGCCTTCCTTGGAGAGCATAGTGAAAGGATCCCAAAAAGTGCCCAAAATGTTCCTCGAAATGCCAAGAATTATAATTTTCATGTATCTCAAAATTTGTGTGCGATATCGAAAATCCAATTTCATATTCTTGTTCAGAGGGTCAAAATTATATAGAAGGGGTCTAATACCAATTTAAGAGAGAATGATTAGCAATTATGAATTTTGAAAATGCAAATTTCACAGACGTGTACTAGTATAATTTTTTTACTTCTCCCAAAAGTTTCTAAATGTTTGGCCCAAGTGTTTCCAAATATGTTTTTATCTATACTTAGCCAAATTTTACCCTCATATCATGCAAAACATTTCCCAATACTCACTCAAACACTTAGCCATATTTTCACTCAAAAATTCAAGTCTCAAAACCCTCATCTGAAACTAGGGATTTCCTTCAAGCTTCAAGTCTCCATTTTCAATCTTGAGCTTCTTCAAAACTAAGGTATATAGGTTTTAGCCATTGGGTCCTTTCAGTCATTGTGCCCTAATCTCCATTTTACTCAATTTTCATGATTCAAAGTTGATTTTACAAATGAGTTTACTATTATGATCATGCTTATGAACTATGTTAAAGCTGGGTAAAGTTGTGAATGTTTTGCTATGTTTTGAGCTATAAATCTTGGATCTGATGTACGATTTGATGGTTTTACATGGGAATTCTTTCATTATTTTACCTCTAAATTGCATAGTTTTATACTACCATTCACACCCTCTAAGTGTTTGTTAAAATATCCGGTTATGGTTTCTTGATGAATTGAAGGTCCAAATCATGAGATATGATATGATATGATTGATGTTATGTTGATAAAATAAACTTATGTATATGATAAATCTTATATAAAGTATTACATTAGACCACGCCCAATCAGGGAGTCTAGGAACCCGGATAACCGAGATGGGGGTTTGTACTCATCAGTCGAGTGAAAGGTTTATACTTCTCCACCTAGTGATAGGGCGGTATCATCACTATCTGAGATGGGGGTTTGTACTCATCAACCGAATGAAGGTTTTGTCCTTCTCCACCTTAGTGATGGGACAACATCATCACTAATCGAGTGAAGAGGCAGTATCATCACTAACCCACCAAGTGATTTATACTTTGAAAATCTAGCTTGGTCTATTCTACACATATGATATCTTACATGAGCATGAGTTATTTAAGCATGTTTTTACTTTAGCATTGAGCATACATGCCATATTGTCATATGTTGTCTATTGCCTATCGTTGTGCGTTTTGATTATGATGCCTATCTATTGTTACATTGCATCCTACATATATAGTACATTCAAAACTACTAACGCATACCCTTTCCTATATAATATCAGCATGTAGGAACCAGAGCCCAAGTTTATCATCCTCCTCCACATGGTTAGTTCGGTGATACTCAAGCTAGTTGGTGACTCTTCCATTTCAGGGACCTTAGTCTATGTTCTCGTGTTATGTATTGAGACATTCTTCTTTATGTTCTGTTTTGACTATAAGGGTAAGCTTGGTTGTTTTGTTTTGGCCCCGCTCTTATCTATATATTAGAGGTATTTGTTGGACATATTATTATCTATGATATGAGCTTTGACTCTTGTCTCTTGATTATGATGTTATACAAGCTCTCCCCTTATCCCTTTGCCCCCTGTTATTAGTCTATTATGTCTCTTATATGCTTCTGTGACCAATGATGTGTAATGACAAGTTAAGAGGCTTGTTTGGGGTGCCTGCGGATTCCTCATTCATCATGCCACGTCTAGGCCCTAGGCTTGGGTCGTGACAAACTTGGTATCAGAGCACTAGTTTGATAAATCCTTGGAGTCCAAGACAACACACAAATTAGAGTGCTATTCATAGTTGTAAAACGTGCCATGATTATAAATGGGAGGCTATGAGGCGTTTTAGGAAATGATTCCCTTCTTCGTGTTCTAAGTCATATTATGGAGTTGTGGTGAGTTAATCCCCCTAATGATTGTTTTTTACTACGCTAGATCATGCCAAACACTAAAGGAAGACGGGCCCAAACGCCCAAGGAGCAACCTACCAATGGTGAGCTCCAGGATCGTCTCACTATGCTTGCCCAAGTGGTGGATAATCAAGTCAATCGAGGGGCCCAAACCCCTAATATTACTACCCCGGGAGCTAGGGTAAGAGACTTCATAAGGATGAATCCTCCAATTTTCTGTGGGTCAAAGGTAGATGAAAATCCACAAGAGTTTGTTGATGAGGTCTACAAAATCTTGAATATCATGGATATTGGGCCTAATGAAAAGGTGGGGTTGGTGGCGTACCAACTCAAAGAAGTAGCCCAAATTTTTTATGATCAATGGAAGGGGGAGAAAAGAAATGGTTATGTGATACTTTGGGAGGAGTTCAAATTGGCTTTCCTTAATCAGTTTTTCCCTCTTGACTTATGGAAGCAAAGTTGGTAGAGTTTATAAAGTTGAAATAAGGTGCTATGAGTATAAGGGAGTATTCCCTCAAGTTTAATCAACTTTGAATGTATGTTCCTCATTTGGTAGCCGATCCTATATCTAGGATGAATAAATTTATGATAGTGGTCTCTGACTTGGTGAGTGAAAAATGCTAGTCCGCCTTACTAATTGGTGACGTGGACTTGTCTCGGTTAATGACACATTCCTTGAAAATAGAGGAGGAAAAGTTGAGGAAAAGGAGGGGCCATGAGGCTAAGAGGTCCCGTTTTGAGGGTAAGTTCCAGCAGGGTGCTAGGTTTCATCAAGGACAAGGTCCGTCTCATGCTACTAATAGGGGGTTTGCTAATGACTACCCTAGGCCTCAAGGTATTGGTGGGTTGGCTCCTATTGATGTATGCCCTAATGTGGGAAGAGTCATAATGGCCTTTTTTAAAAGGTTCTAATGCATGCTTTGGTTGTATGGATCACGGTCACAAGAAGATAGATTGTCCAAGAAACTTTGGAAAAGTTCGGGGTGTAAATGTGGTTCCATTGGGTAGACGTGGTACTCAAGGTGGTGCACCAATGCACAATCAGTTTCATGCTCTACGTAGAAGGCAAGAGGTTGATGAGGTCCCTAATATTGTTACCAGTATGTAGAAAATCTTTGACTTTGATGTATATGCTTTGATTGATCCGGGTGCCAGCCTCTCCTTTGTTACCCTTTTAGTTGCTTAAAAGTTCCATGTTGAGTCTGAGTTGTTGCATGCATCTTATTAGGTGTCTACTCCTATTGGTACTTCTATTGTTGCTAGGAATGCGTACATAAATTTTTTGCTTTGCATCTTACATAAAATCTAACCTTGTGTACATGTTGAATTAGATAT
This sequence comes from Solanum clarkiae, assembly GCA_011800125.2. Classification (NCBI taxonomy): domain Eukaryota; kingdom Viridiplantae; phylum Streptophyta; class Magnoliopsida; order Solanales; family Solanaceae; genus Solanum; species Solanum clarkiae. The sequence continues at coordinate 8,834,798 of JAABOM020000001.1, forward strand.
GGTTGATTTTGATATTATTCTTAGTATGGATTGGTTGCATGTATACTATGCTTCTACTGATTGTAGAACTCATAGAGTCAAGTGTCAATTCCAAAATGAACACATCCTTGAGTGGGAAAGTCATGATGTGGTGGTAATGCTAAGTTTTCCTCTTGCATTAAAGCCCATAAGTTGATTTCTAAGGGGTGTTTCTATCATCTTGTGAGGTTTAAAGATGTGGAGTCCAAAGTCCCTTCCACTGAGTTTGTTTTGGTTGTAAATGAGTTTCTTGGTGTTTCCCCAAATGACCTTCCACGTGTCCCTCCCGAAAGAGAGATAGATTTTGGCATAGATCTCCTTCCTGATACTTTACCTATCTCCATTCCCTCTTACCATATGGCCTCGACAGATTTGAAGGAGTTAAAGGAGTAACTGAAATATTTGTTGTTGAAAGATTTTATTAGACCTAGCCAATCACCTTGGGGTGCATCGGTGTTTTTTGTAAAGAAGAAGGATGAGTCACTTAGAATGTGCATTGACTATCGGCAACTCAATATGGTCACTATAAAGAATAGATATCCTCTTTCAAGAATTGATGACTTGTTTGACCAATTGGAAGGGGCTACCTTTTTCTCTAAGATTGATCTTTAATCCAGGTACCATTAAGTGAAGGTGAGGGAGTATGATATTCCCAAGAAAGCTTTTTGGACTAGATATGGGCATTATGAATTTGTGGTGATGTCCTTTTGGTTGACTAATGCAACAGTGATCTTCGTGGATCTGATGAATAGGGTCTTCAAAGCCTACCTTGATTCTTTTTTAGTGGTCTTCATTGATGATATTTTGATATATTTACATAGTAGGGAGGAGCATGTGGGTCATTTGAGGGGTAGTGTTGCAAAGATTGAGGGAGGAGAGATTGTATGATAAATATGAAAAGTATGAATTTTTTTTGAAGGTGGTTGCATTCTTGGGTCATATGGTGTCGAGGGATGGTATTTAGGTGGACCCTAAGAAGATTGATCTGATTAGAAATTGGCCTAGACCATTGACCCCATCGGACATTAGAAGTTTCTTGGGCCTTGTGGGCTACTATAGAAGGTATGTGAATGGGTTCTCCTCCATTGCTTCCCCTATGTCAAAATCGACTCAAAAGAAGGATAAGTTTGTGTGGACCAATGAATGTGAGAGAAGTTTCAAAACATTTAAGGATAGACTTGTGTCTGTGGTCTTGAGTGTTTTGTTGGGTATTCTAATGCATCTAGAGTTGGTTTGGGTTTTGTGCTAATGCAAAATGGTAAGGTCGTAGCCCTATGCTTCTAGGCAACTCAAAGTGCATGAAAAGAACTACCCTACCCATGATCTTGAATTGGCCGTCGTGGTGTTTCCGTTGAAGATTTGGCATTGTTATTTGTATGGGGTGCATGTTGATGTCTTCATCGATTATAAGAGCCTCCAATATGTCTTCACTCAAAAGGATTTCAACTTGAGACAAAGAAGGCGGCAAGAACTTCTTAAGGACTATGAAATGATTATGCATTGCAATCCTAGTAAGGTAAATGTTATGGCGGATGCTTTGAGTCGGGTGTCTATGGGTAGCCTAAGTCATGCTGATGGTGGTGATAGGGAGATATCTAGGGAGGTGCATGAATTTGCAAGATTGGCGGTTAGGTTGGAAGAAGTGGGTGATGGTGTGGTTGTTATTGATGGTTCCAAATCTTCATTAGTTGATAAGGTGATAACAAAATAAGATCTAGACTCCTCCTTGCTTGAATTGAAGGCCTTGGTGAAAGAGTGCAAAGTGGAGGTTCTCTCACAATGGAGAGATGGTGCCCTTAGATAACAAGGTAGGTTATGTGTGCCTTTTTTTGATGGTTTAAGGGAGTTATCCTTCATAAGGCCCATAATTCTTCTTATTCTATCCACCCCAGTTGCACAACAATGTATAAGGACTTAAGGGATATGCATTGGTGGGGAAGCATGAAGAGGGACATTGCCAAATTTATTTTCGATTGCCATAGTTATCTACAAGTCAAAGCCTAACATCAAAGGCCAGGCGGCCTAACCCAAGACATAGAGATTCCTACTTTGATGCGGGAAGTGATTAATATGGATTTTGCAGTTTGGTTTCCCAAAACTAGAAAAGGTTTTGATTCTATATAGGTGGTGGTTAATAGGATGATGAAATCGGTTCATTTTCTACTAGTGAAGACTACTTATGGGGTTGAAGAGTATGCAAGATTGTACATTCATGAATTAGTGAGGTTAAATGGTGTTCTTTTATCCATCATATCGGATCGTGATGCACAATTCACTTCACACTTTTGGAGGTCTTTTCATAGGGGTCTTGGTACAACAGTTCAACTTGGTATGAACTTTCGCCCTCAAATGGATGGCCAAGCCAAAATAACAATTCAAACACTTTAGGATATGCTTAGGGCTTGTCCTTGCAGCTTAAAGGTAGTTGGCATGATCACCTTCCATTGATTGAGTTTGCCTACAATAATAACTATCACTCTAGCATCGGTAAGACTCCTTTTGAGGCTCTTTATGGGAGACATTGTAGAACACTTGTAGGTTGGTTTGAGATTGTAGAGGTGGATTAATTGGGGAAATACCTCTTTATGGAGGCTCTCAGGAAGGTTAAGATGATTAGCGAAAGGTTGGGGACAACTCAAAGTCATTAAAAATACTATGCCGATGTAAGAAGAAGAGAACTAGTATTCCAAGTGGGTTATTTGGTCTATTTGAAGGTTTCTCCAATGGAAGGTGTGGTCCATTTTGGTAAAAATGGAAAGTTGAGTTGAAGGTATGTTTGTCCTTATGAGGTGATAAAGAGGGTTGGCAAGGTAATTTATGAGTTGAAGTTGCCTAGTGAAATTAATTTGGTTCACCTGGTGTTCCATATCTCTATGCTGAGAAAATGTGTTGGTGATCCTAATGCTATTATGCCACTTGATATTGTGGGTGCTGTGTTGAGGATAACATGACCTATGAGGAGGTTCCATTTTAGATTGTTGATAGGCAAGTGAAGAGATTGAGGAACAAGGAGGTGACATCTATTAAGGTCCTTTAGAGGAACCAACAAGTCAAAAGTTCTACATAGGAGGCCGAAGCGGACATGATAATGGTATCCTTATCTTTTCCAATCCACTCAAGCCTAAGGTAAAAATTCTAGGACCCCTATGTGAACTCAAATCTCATATTTCAGCCCCTATGTCCTTCATATGCATTCTTGTTTAAGTTGGCAAACTTATGATGATTTTACACTTATGTTGAGATTTTGAAAATGGTGATTAAAATATAATATTGCACTCTTGTTGGTGATGATTTGTTTATGATCATTCTTGCCTTGTACGTCTCTTTTATATTCAGGGACGAATGTTTCCATGGGGAAGATATTGAAACGACCCCAAAAAGTTCCCAAAAATATCCCTCAAAATGCTCGAAATTTTAATTTGTATAAATCTCAAAATTCATGCGTGATATCAATAATCAGACATCATATTCTTTTTCAGGGGGTGCAAATTAGGTGAAATACGGTCTAACCCCAATTTAAGAGCGAAATATTAACAATTATGAATTTCGAAAATGCAAATTCCAAAGAACTATGCGCACTGTTTGCGCGATACGCACCATTATATTTTTGGTGACTATTTTTTTTACTTTGCTAAAAAATTTCTAAGTTTTGGGACCAAGTGTTCCTAATCGTGTTTTTATCTATACTTAGCAAAATTTTACCCTGACATTACCCAAAACGTTTCCCATTACTCACTCAAACATTTATCCATATCTTCACTCCAAAATTCAAGTATCAAAACCCATGTCCGAAACTAAGGATTTCTTTCAAACTTCAAGCCTCCATTTTCAATCTTCATCAAGAGCTTCTTCAAAGCTAAGGTTTGTAGGTTTTAGCCGATGGGTCCCTTTATCCATGGTGCGCTAATCCCCTTTTTAGTCAATTTCCATGATTTAAAGTATATTTTACAAAGTGGTTTACTATTATGAACCTGCATATGAACTATGTTAATACTGGGTAAAGTTGTGATTGTTTTGCTATGTTTTGAGCTATAAATCTTGGGTATAATGTAAGATTTGATAAGAGGTTTTGATGTATGTTGGTTGAGGGTGTTTCAAGGTATTGATTGATAGTTTCACATGGGATTTTCTTACATTATTTTATCTCTAAATTGCATTATTTTATACTACCATTTCACACCCTCCAAATGTTTGTTAAAATGTCCGGTTATGGTTTCTTGAGGAATTGAAGGTCAAAAGCATGAGATATGATATGGTTGATGTTATGATGATGAAATGAGATTTTTTATATGAGAAATTCTATATAAAGTGTTGCATTAGACCATGCCCAATCCAGGGGATCTAGGAACTCGAATAACCACGATGGGGGTTTGTACTCATCAGTCGAGTAAAGGGTTTTTACTTTTCCACCTAGTGATAGGATGACATCATCACTAACCAAGATGGGGGTTTGAACTCATCAACTGAGTGAAGGGTTTGTACTTCTCCACCTAGGTGATGGGGCGACATCATCACCAACCTAATGAAGGGTTAATACTTCACCACCTAAGTGATAGGGCGGCATCATCACTGACCTTCCAAGGTGTTTGTATTTTGGAAATCTAGTTTTGCCTATTCTGCACATATGATATCTTATATGAGCATAAGTTATTTAAGCATCTTTTACTTTAATATTGCACATACATGCCATATTGTTATATGTTGTCTATTGCCTGTTGCTATGTATTTTGATTATGATGCCTATATTTTGTTACATTGCATCCTACATATTTAGTATATTCAAACGTACTAATGCATACTCTTGCCTACATGATATCACCATGTAGGAACTGGAGCCCAAGTTGATCATCCTCCTTCCAGTGGCTAGTTCGTTGATACTCAAGCTAGTTGATGAGTCCTCCATTTAGGGGACCTTAGTCTATGTTTTCTTGTTATTTATTGAGACATTCTTCTTTATGTTCTATTTTGACTATGAGGGTGAGCCCAGTTTCTTTGTCCTTGCCCCCGCTCTTATCTATGTATTAAAGGTGCTTGTTAGACATATTATGTATCTATGATATGAGCTTTGACTCTTGTCTCTTTATTATGATGTTATGCAAGCTCTCCCCTTAACCCTTTGCCCATATTCTTACTATTTTATTTCTCTTATATGCTTCCATGGCTAATGATGTGCAATGACATGTTAAGAGGCTTGTTTGGGGTTCCCTCGGGTTACCCATTCACTGTCTCACGTCTATGCCCTAGGCTTGGGTCATGACACATAGAACCTATTTTGCCCCGTAGCACCCCCTTTTTAGCCTCCCTTTGCCCTTGGACCCGCATTAGCACCTTCGCCTTAAGGATGACCATCGCTACATTTGTTTGGAGCATGGAGACAATCAACAACCTTGTGACCCACTTCACCACAACTGTAGCAAGCATTAGAGTTTCTCAAACATGGGACACTATGGTTTTGACCACATCTTTAGCAACTTAGGATTAGACACTACCTTTAATATATTGGAATCTTGGGATGTCATTAGCAAGTCTCTTTTTAGGAGCATTGGAAGACCCTTTGCCTTGGAACTTGTGGCCTTGAGGAAATCGACCATCCTTAGGACCTTGGAAACTACCTTCAAATTGAGCCTTGTTGGACTCACCATTTCTTCTCTTTCTAAGCTGTTTATCCTCTGGTTGCTCGACATATGTCATGAGCTGAGACAAATCCATATCACTCACAAGCATGGTGGTCTTACATTCTTCAATAACCAAGTCGGACACCCCCAACACAAATTTGTTCATTCTAGCTCTAGGGTCGCCCATCAAATGTGGAGCATACCTTAAAAGCTTCTTAAACATGAGGGCATACTCCCTCACACTCATGGAATCTTGTTTAAGGTTCATAAACATCATCATCTTAGCCTCTCTTAGATCGATAGGCAATAATAAGTTGAGGAAGGCAGCTTTGAACTCCTCCCAAAGAATAACATCATATCTCTCCTCTCTAATTTCTATTGGCTGAACCAAATTTGGGCCACACCTTTGAGTTGGTAGGCAACTAACATCGTTTTCTCCTCCAAATTGACACACATGATAGATAGCACCTTATACAGCTCATCGACGAACTCTTGGAAATCCTCATCCACCTTGGACCCATGAAACTCCAGCGGATTCATTCTTATGAAATCCCTTACCCTTGAGGACAGAGTAGGAGCATGAGGGGCTTGGGCCCTTTGGTTTATTTGGTTTTTCATAACATGGGCCAACATTGTGATGGCATCCCTGAACTTACCATAGGCTACCCCAACATCTTGAGGAACTTGAGGAGCGGGAGGGGCAGGTTGATCCTGGGGAGTAAAGTCTCTCCTTAGTCTTCCCCTTGGTATTGGCATGATCTAGAAGAACAAAGAGCATTCCTTAGGGGAAAAGCATTACATTCACAGCTAAAGCATGATATAGACCATGAAGATGTGAAACATTTCCTAAACGCCTCATAGTCTCCCATTCATAGATGTGGCGTGCTTCATAATCATGAATAAGACTCTAGCCAACGTGGTGTGTTTGATTTCCAAGGACTATTAACACCCTAGTGCTCTGATATCAAGTTTGTCTAGACCCAAGCCCAGGGACTAGACATGACACGGTGACTGGGGACAAGAAAGGAATCCAAACAAGCCTCTTAGCATATCATTCATGCATCCTTGGTCACGGAAGCAAATAAACATCAACAAGTGATATAATAAAAACAGAAGCAAGACTAATTGAAGTCCTTGTTGATCACAAACACACAAAAGAGTCAAGTTCATAGCATAAATACATCATAGTATACAACAATGCCTCTAACGAAAAATAGAGCGAGGGCCAAGACATTTCCCGAGCTCTTCCTCATAATATTAAGTATTGAACATAAGAATGAGCATTGATATAACATGGAATAAATAAATATTGTCCTTGGAACTGAGGACTTACAAAAGCTCTCTCTGAGAACCAAATTAGCCACATGGAGGAGGATGGTCAATGGAGCTCTAGTTCATACATGGTGATATCATGTAGGCATAGAGTATGCATTAGTACATTTGAATATACTAAGTATACGGAGTGCAATGCAACATAGACATAAGCCAATATATTCAAAATGCATAATCATAAGGAATAGATATATAATCTCAACAAGGCATGCATGATCAATGCTTCTAATAAAACATACTTGTAAAACATTCAACTTGCATTATCCATAATAGATGTGTGGGAAGATACCTTCACTGACATACACCAGCATGCTACTACTTGGAATCTAAGGCATGTCACCCCCTTGGTAAGGTGATCGAGGCATGTCAACCCCTCGACAAGGTGATTGATGCATGTCACCCCCTCGACAAGGTGTGGTCTACTTCTCATGTGAAACCATACAATGAATAATTCGAGACATGTCATGTGACACCATGTAACTCCATGCCCTTATGTATCCATATTTCAAGCCTCAATTGTTTAGTTGATGAGTGTATTAGGGTCATGGGAGACTTCTAGTGCATAGACGAGTTCAAGACTTTCCTATGAATTGATTTTTGGGTGTTGGTTTATGCAAGGATCAACTTTAAATGAGCATACCTTTTAAAACACATGGAACTGGATGTCCCACGACATGTCCAATGAAAGCCCTTTGAGTTAGCTTTCTGTAATGACCCAACATTCATTTATTTTTAAATAATAATCTTTTAGTGATTTTAGTGGGCTGCTCTAATGCTTCTCAATTAAATGGTTTATCCACTAACATTTTATTATTCCGTTAGTGCTGATTAATAACAATCCTCTCATGCTGTCACCACTTATATTTTTTTAATATATAATTCTTTGGCTCTTGGCTCATTCATGAGCCATATATACCACTACAAATTTGAGCATTCTTCTCATTTGTTTCAAGCAGAAAACTAAGATAGCTAAGATGACATCAGGTAAGCTCTAATCTGTAATCACTTCTTAAAATTTGGTATTTGTTAGTCACGTTTTATTCCTTTAGTTAATTGTTAAGAAAATATTAACTACGTAAGGTTTGATTTTTGTTGTTTGTTAGTGGATGTATATAGTAATAAATGCATAGCACAAGCCATGTGAAATGCACTGTTAGTTGATAAAAATTCATGTCTTTCTCTGTTAATTCATGTATTTGCACTTTCTTTCCCATAGTACATGTGTACTCCCATCTCACCAATGTTCAAAAGATTTCCACTAACAACTACTTCAAAGTTTCAAAGAAATTTTGTATTCTTTTTCTCCCACTTCATTTTTACTGAGTTTTTATACTAATGAATGGAATGTGTGCATAGGAGCTAATGTACCATTTATCCTTATTTATAAAACCTTCTGATAACTAAAGATTTGATATACTAGTATAGGTAATTACATATTAAATATATTGTGTTATATAAATATCATTAGAATTATATTATTTGAAGGATTTAAGATGAAATTCTAGACTTGAAATTTTTGAAATCAATAACGAAATGGGTTTATCCTTTGGTCTAGGCTAGACATATAGTAATACGGGTATTGTGAGTTTTGAAATCTTATTGTGATAATTTATTTTACTAGATTGTGGGGCTATGGATTCCATTCAAAAAGAAAAGGATCAAGGTCTTTGTCAGTGATGATGTGATGTTGACATATCTTTCTGTAATGTTATGATGTCGAGGTCTTTGCCAGCGATTATTGCATAAGTATTGCATTTCATCCTTACATATTATTGGATAGTATGATGTTACTTTTGAGATTGATTGTGTTATCACTTGTAGTTTGTACTTTGGAGTCGTGATATGGTGAAATACCATCTTTATTATGTATTATGTATTATGTATTGCTGGATTAGACTAACTTTATGTGCAGGTCGTAGTCGTGAAGGTCGATTGGGATGAAAGTAGTTTGTGTATTCTGTTAGACTTGCTTTATTTTGTTAGTTGATTTGTTGGGTACCGCGTTGTATTTGGTACTCACCCATTACTTCTACACTTGTGTAGGTTGTGGGCCCGGATAATTAATAGTATTTTTCATGATCATCCGAGGATTCCCAGGAGAGGTAGAGAGGTAGGTGTTGTCATTTAGCTAACTCTCTTATTCCTTTTTCTTCTGCGCTTGTTCTATTCGAGAATAAGGATAGTTTGGACTTGTATTTCTTAGATTTTCTATATTGCTAGTGCCTTGTAAATGTGACAACCAATCCTTGGGTGGTATTTAATTTTATGGAAATTTTCAGCTTTAGTTATCTACTCTGTTTAATGACTTTCACGTGTTATATCTATTTTTGCTTTGGGTTAAGGTGGACTTATTCTAGTGGGATTGAACAAGTGCCATCATGCCCATTTTAGCGGGGTCATGACAGTTTGTACTAGAGCCCTAGTTTCATAGGTCTCACGTGTGTACAAGCCAAGTCTAAATATAGTCTTGAGGATCAGTACAGAGACATTTGTACTCATCTTTGAGAGGCTATAAAGACTGTTACAAAACTTCTTTTTATTCACTCTCTCATTATGCATAGTTATCTTCATTAGTAATGAGTGGTACCTATGTTCTTTTGACAGATGGAAAGAATTAAAGCTACTATTACTACTGGTAGTGTTAAGGCTACTCCCGGAACAATTGTTGAGGCCTCTGTTAGAGGTAGGGGGAGGGGTTGATCTAGAGGTTGTGCTCCTGGAGTGGTATCAGAGAGAGGGAATGCTTGAGGAGCAGCACCAGTTAGAGGGCAGGATAGAGGGGCTTCTCCAAAGCCGTAGATAGAGGTTAATGAGGATCAGGCCATTCCAAATCCCAAGTTGCACCTTTACTTCAGGACACCCTGTTGAGGATGATGGGTATGCTTGAAAACCTCACTCAAGGGGGTGATATGACAGTGATGCAAGGATTTTCTCAAACGAGAGTGGAAGAATAGACTTTAGGGAAACATTAGGATGTAGTTCATCGGGATCAGGTATGTCAGCCCCCAATGGTCTCTGCACCAACTATTGGGGCACAAACCACTCCAGAGGCAGCTTTAGCAGCAAATGATCAGATTAGTTATAAAAGATTTCAAAAGATGAGACCACCTCAATTTCAAGGTGGGGGAACGAGGACACTCATGAGTTTCTAACCATGTGTTATGAGACGTCAGCATGGTGTCCATTTTGTGCTACTTTAACTTTGTGGACTAGTCAGGGAGTGGTGGAGGGACTTATGTGGCGTTTAGACTAGCAGGAGCCCCTCTAATGGTTTTGGGTGTGTTCTCTAGTGCTTTTAAGGAGCGTTTCATTCATAGAGTGTACGGGAAGAGAGTTGATTGAGGTTTGAAGAGTTGAGACAAGGTGGTATGACTATTACCGAGTATGATGCTCGTTTTTATCAGTTATCTAGATATGCCTTAGCTATGATTTCAAATGAGGGGGAGAGTGTCCATAGAATTTGGAGGACTTTGAATTTCTTCATTTGATCCTATCTATTCGGAGAAGCTCGTTGGAGGCTTCTTTCAGTCTATTCTGAGCACTGCTAAGGAGGCAGAGTTGCTAGTTCGAGAAGAGTTCGAAGACACTAAGAGGGCTCGCACTACGAGTCAATTTTATGGTACTTCATCAGGAGACAGTGGTTTGCATAGGAGTAGTGGACCTTTCAGGTGACCTGGTCTTGTGCATGCATCTATGCCAGCAGCTGAGGGTGGACAGATATCTCGAGGGTCCCCTAGTTCCACCCGTGGTAGCCGTGGTAGTTCTTCCAATTGAAAACAGTCTTCTACACTGAGGTCTTATTTTCGGTGTGGGGATCTAACACATTTGATTCGACAATGTACCTTTCAAACTCATTCGGGACCCTATTGTACTAATTTGGTATCTCCAGTTAGAGATTTGGCTCCACCGGCAGCGGGTCGGGGCAGGCGTCAAACTAATAAAGGTGCAAGGACTCCAGATAGTGGTACTTTGGTTCCACTTGGTGGAGATCATGGTGTGGATCAGACCGACAGTGGTAGAGGAGCTCAGTGCTATGCGTTTCCTAGAAGACCTGAGGCAGAGGCTTCAGATGTAGTTATTACACGTATTGTCCCAGTCCGTCATTGGCCTGCATCTGTGTTATTTGATCCTAGGTCTAGCTACTCTTGTGTCTCTACGTACTTTTCATCTGGGTTTGATGTATTATGTGATCAAATGTTTATACCCGTGTACGTTTCTACACCAGTACTTAAGCCTTTAGTGTTGGATCGAGTATATCGATCCTGTCTTGTTTCTATGGTTCGGTATGATTCTTGGATAGATATGATTATTCTAGATATGGTAGACTTTGATGTTATCCTGGGGATGGATTGGCTTTCTCCTTATCATGCTATCCTTGATTGCTATGCAAAACCTATAACTCTAGCCATGCCCGGTGTACCAAAGATTAAATGGAAAGGTGATAGTGGTTCTTATCCTAGTAAAGTTATCTCCTACATCTATGCTCAGAAATTTATTGATAGGGGGTGTTTGTCTTACTTAGCTTTCATTTAGGATACTAGTATTGAACCACCTTTTATAGAGTCTGTCCCTATGGTTCAGGAGTTTGTCGATGTGTTTTCCACTGACCCTCCAAGTGTTGCACCCGATAGGGATACTGACTTTCCTATGACCTAAGGCTAGGAACTAAGCCCATCTCCATTCCTCCATATAGAGTGGCTCCAGCTGAGTTGAAGGAATTGAAGGAGCAACTCCAAGACATGTTAAGCAATAGATTTGTTCACCCTAGTGTGTCACCTTGGGGTGCCCCAGTCTTGTTTGTGAAAAAGAAAGATGTGTCTATAAGGATGTGTATCGATTACATACAATTGAACAGGGTGACTATCAAGAAGAAGTACCCTCTTCCCCATATTGATGACTTATTTGATAAGCTTTAGAGAGCGACTGTGTTCTCTAAGATTGACTTGAGGTCTCGTTATCATCAGTTGAGGATTAGGGAATCAGATATTCCTAAAATAGCTTTTTGAACTCGTTATGGCCACTATGAATCTTTGTTAATGTCCTTTGGGATTGACTACCGCCCCTGTAGCATTCATGGAATTGATGAATAGGGTGTTCCATCCGTGCTTAAATTCTTTTGTTGTAGTATCTATTGATGACATGTTGGTATATTCCAAGACTAAGGATGAGCATGTCCATCACTAGTGAATAGTGCTATAGAGATTAAGGGAGGAAAAGCTAAATACAAAGTTCTCAAAGCGTGAGTTTTATCTTGATTCGATGGTATTCTTAAGGCATTGGTGTCTAAAAAGGGGATTAGAGTAGATCTGGCTAAGGTTGAGGCAATTAAAGGTTAGTCAAGGCCTACTTCAACTACTGAGATTTGTAGTTTTGTGGGGTTAGCTGGGTATTATTGATGATTTATTCAGGGTTTTTTTTCCATTGTAGCCTCTTTAACGAGGTTAACGCAGAAGAATGTAGCTTTTCACTGATCCGATGAGTGTGAGGAGAGCTTCCGAAAGCTCAAGACCTTGTTGACTTCAGCTCCCATTTTGACACTACTTGAGTCAGATATGTACTTTATAGTGTAGTGCAATGTTCCGAGAGTTGGTTTGGGTGGCGTTTTGATGCAAAAAGGGAAAATGATTGCCTATGCTTCTAGATAGTTGAAGGTTCATAAGAAGAACACCCTACTCATGACTTAGAGTTAGTGGCTGTGGTTTTTGTGCTTAAGCTATGGCGTCATTTCCTATATGGTGTGCACGGTGAGATCTTCACTGATCATATGATTCTCTAGTATATTTTCAGTCAAAAGGATCTGAACTTGAGGCAACGTAGGTGGATGCAGTTGCTAAAAAACTATCCTGGGAAGGCTAATGTGGTGGCCGATGTCTTGAGTAGAAAGACTTCCAGCATGGGTAGTCTAGCCGCCATTTGAGTTGAGGAGCAACGTTTGGCCAGGGATATATATGTCATGCCCCAAAGTCCCGTTAGGGCAGACCGGCACACTTTGCCAATAAGGCTCAGAAGAACCAACGTGTACCTATGTGTTTTCTATACATATTATAAGGGATATCTACATTTGACATGCCTTTAGAAAGATAAACAGTGATAACAAGCCAAAAGAAAATGCATATGGCTAGGCCATTGGGGCCACAGTGTTTAAAGTATGAGACATGACCACACTTTAATTTACATAGTCTACAAAGCCTCTAGATAAGAGAAAGTATCTGATAAGGGTTGGGACAGGCCCCGCCTCGACTAACTGTACAGTATAAAAATATAAGATCCAGACACATACAAAGCCTCGGAGCAACCTGGAGCTTGGTATCAGCAGCTGGATATCCTGTACTCCTACTGGGGAGATCTACTAGCACTTGTACCTGCAGCGTGAAATGCAGGTCCCCTGTAATGGATGTCAGTACGAGATAATGTACTGAATATGTATGGCAAGATATACTGTATGTGAAGTAATAACTCAAATGAGACCATGCACTGGTGTAAGATTAGAGACCACCTTTGGTTATACTTTGGAATCATGTACTTCATGTTCTTTATATTACTTTACCTTTACTGTATAATCTGTGCACAACTATAATACAAATGACCAACTGATCAATTGTAAAACCATATCGGGATCTTCCCTGTCTAGGTTCTTCCTTAACCCCTCAGGCTACCACCCGTGATAGGATGGTCCTTGGCTAGGTGATTCTTTCACCCCTCGGGCTACCACCCATTAGTAAACAATATACTTTATCTTCCAATTACCTTTGTGATGGTTCTTTCGGTGGTCATAATATTGGAGCTTTAGGACTGTATATGTAGCATGCGACATGTGGATAATCATACAAGACAATATGATAATGAAAAGAGTATGTTACACAAATAATGAAATGCGTATGAAATGGAACAACTCGTGAACTTTATTTAGTAACAAGAACTCATGTAACTTGGTATCTATGTATGCATGCAGATTTGAAGGTGACTATGTATGGAAGCATGTGAACATGTGCAAGAGTGTAGACATAGTTAATAGTTGTGTCGGAGTTGGTAAGTGCCTCTATGTGCCAAGGAAGAATCTAGATTTCGTGCCAAGTAATACGAAATCAAGTAGCCTTAGATACCTCGTTGTATGACCTCATTACTACCTCAAGATAACCTCCTCTTCCTCCAAGTATTTATCCACAACATAGTATGTAATAAGACTAGTATTAGAAGCAAAGAAACACTTCTTGGCAGCCCAATATCACAAAAATTAATACACGGGCAGCAAGCGTGTATTTATAAACCCGAACGTATTCTTTCAACCCTTTTTTGCCCCTAATCATATTTTCTAATGCACATTAGCATGTAAACATCATGTATAGCCTGTTTCAGTGCCATAACAACCTTAAACAGCCCATAAAGCACAACACATAATAATTCTACACAACCTAAAAATGGACAGTATAACGTTACCTCCCTTCGCTATAATTCGACGTCGACAATTCCAAACCTATTCCAACTCTAACAAAACTATTTCAAAAATATTTGCACATGCAAATAGACCTAAAACAGTCCTATAATAGCACTCAAGAATTCATGAAGGACGTGAGCCAATAACGTTCCATCCAACAGTCCACAAGTTCCAATCAACGTTACACTTAAGATAGCACAATAAAACGTGTTTGTTAAATGAAACCCAAATTGGGGAAGCAACTTTAGGGTAATATATATAACTCAAACCATATTAAGAACATCAGTTTCTCTTCATAAAACAGCCCACAAGTTCATACTAATAACGCAATTGCGATATCATATAAGGACTCAATTTTGTGGACTGTAAAAGTGGTGAAGCAACCTCGTTTACATTACTATAAAACTAACCTTTGTTAAATACACAAGTATTAATTCATAATACAGCCAACAAAGAAGAGAAAAGCTTCTTAATTAACAAGAAAAGTGTACAACAATCTTTAGAATACAAGTTGTCCTAAATTTCCAGCACAACATATTAGCATATACTTCTTGTTTTTCATGAAGAAACCATACTAAATACACAACTATGATTACTTAACTTTGCCTTCCAGGTTTAGGTCTCCTTCAAGAACCCTAAAATATCATTTGGTTTCTTTACAAAGTTAAGAAAAATTGAGAGAAAACTTTGGAGAGCAATCTGATTTTTGTGTGTTCAAGTTGAAAAATGACTTGTAGGAGCTGTTTTAAACACTTTTTAAAGGGGTATTTGGCCGACTTACTAAGGCTACTTTAGCCTTACATTACCAAGCTGGTGATGCAGCTCCTTCGCCCTTTCACTTGGGCCCTTTAGGGCTCCAAATTGATGGACCTTTGCTACCTATTTTTCAGCTTTCTTCTTCTTAATTAGTTGGGCCTAACTTACTAAAGAAATTGTTATGGGCTTGGGCCCCTTTTCTATTCTTCTTGGGATGACAATATAGTCCATGTATGATGGTAAAACATGGACTATATTTACACCCTTAATATGGACATCATTCATAATCGGACATGGAAAAATCCAACGTCGAGCCTCGTCTCCGTTTAGCTAGCAAATTTGAGCGAAGCAAGTAGGTGACTCACCTTCTAGCTTACTAAGTCCTACAAGCACCTCAATTCCCTTACTTCATTTAAGGCCATGATCTCCTCAATTTGACACAAAACATGTATACACTCGACCCTCTTAAGCGTTAGACACACATATCCCCCTATAACATAAGATTCGAGCACTTTTAAAAATGGGCGCTAATTTGACAAAACTATATCATGTTTTATTTATATAGTACTAATATTGTAATGTGTGGGGTTTTACATCCTCCCCCCTTAGGAACATTCGTCCTCAAATATTATCACTATTGTATGGCTTAACCAAGTTTAAACCTTTACTTACACCTACATTTGACAGCATATTAAGTATTCAATCACACGTACCTATTAGTGTCCCAATTCTGCATATTAGGCTTCCTTTTTAGCTTCAAATAAGTAAGGGTATTTTCATTTTATCACATCCTCGGCCTCCTATGTTATTTCTTCCGCTTGCTGGTTTCTCCAAAGTACTTTCACTGAAGCTATTTCTTTATTCCTTAGCTTCTTAACTTGACAATCTAAAATAGCAATAGGTCCCTCTTCATATATGAGATCTCCTGTAACCTACACATCCTTAATAGGAGTAATACGAGATGGATCACCTATGCATTTTCGAAGCATTGAGACATGAAAAACTGGATGAACCATTGAAAGCTCTTGGGGTAGCTCTAGTTCATATGCAACCTGGCCAGACCTCTTAATAATTTGATATGGTCCCATGTAACATGGCTTCAGTTTTCCTTTCATACAAAATTTCATAACCCCTTTCATTGGAGACACCTTTAAAAATACCCAATCCCCTACTGACAATTCCAGTCCTCTCCTCCTAGCATTTGCATAGGCTTTGTGATGACTTTGGGTTGTTTCTAGTCGCTACTATATCACCTTATCTTTTTCCATGGCTTGTTGTACTAGATCTAGTCCAAGAAAGGTGGTTTCACCCACTTCAAACCATCCAATTTATGACCTACATTTTCTCCCATATAAAGCTTCATAATTTTCCATCTTGATACTCGCATGGTAGCTATTGTTATAGGCAAACTCAATAAGTAGCAAATGGTCTACCCAACTACCTTTAAAGTCTAATGCATAAGCTCGCAACATATCTTCAAATGTCTGAATGGTGCGTTCTACTTGACCGTCTGTTTGAGGGTGGAAAGTTGTATTTAAATTCACTTATGTTCCTGAACTCCTATGGAAGGAGTGGCAAAAGATTGCAGTGAATTGAGCTTCTCAGTCAGATATAATGGATATTGGGACTCCATGTAGCCTGACTATCTCTTTGAGGTATAGCTTGCAATACTCTTCAGCTATATAATCACTCCTAACTGGCAAGAAGTGTGCTGGCTTTGAGAGTCTGTCAACTATTACCCATATGGAGTCAAACTTCTGAAATAAGCGAGGCAAACTGGTAACAAAAATCCATATTGATCATATCCCACTTCCAGGTTGGAAGCTCTATACACTGCATATAACCTCCTGGCTTTTGGGTTTTTTACTTTCACTTGTTGGCAATTTGGATATTAAGCCACATATTCTGCAAGGTTCTTTTTCATGCCTCCCCACCAAAACATTCCCTTCAGGTCATGGTACGTCTTAGTTGATCTTGGATGGATGGAATATCGGGAATAATAGGCTTCTTCCATTATCCTCTTTCTTAATCCATTAATATCAAGCACGCATAATCTATTTTGGTAGTAAAGTACTCCATTTTGTGCATGGTCAAAGCCCTTTATCATACCCTAACTCACTTGTTCCTTGAGATGTTGTAGAATAGGATCCTCGAACTATTTTTCTTTCACCTCCGTTACTAATAAAGACTCTATAGAATTATGCACAATAACCCCTTCCTTTGGAGTTTCAAGAAGGCGAACTCCCAAACTGGCTAACTGACGTAGATCGTTAGCCATTCCGTGACTTATCACAGTTGGCTCATCAGTATTCAAGATTGGCTTAGGACTAAGAGCATCGGCTACCACATTTGCCTTCCCCAAATTTTATAGTTTATCAACATCATAATCCTTTATTAGTTCTAGCCATCTCCGTTGTCTTAAGTGTAGGTCATTCTGCTTAAAAATGTACTACAAGCTCGTGTGGTCAGTATATATGTCAACGTGAACCCAATAAAAATAGTGGCGCCATATTTTCAAAGAAAACACAACTGCTGCTAGCTCAAGATCATATGTTGGTAAGTTTTTATCATGTGGTCATAGTTTCCTAGATGCATAAGCAATTACCCTACCATTCTATGTCAAGACACACCCTAAGCCAACTCCTGAAGCATCGCAATACACTGTATACCCCTCATTGCATTCTGGAAGTACTAGCATAGTCGCAAAAGTTAGCTTATCTTTCAGCTCTGGAAGCTCCTTTCACAAGCATCGTTCCATTGGAACCTGGTTGCCTTACGTGTCAGCTTTGTTAGAGGTGCAGAAATAGAAGAAAAACATTTAACAAACCTCCTGTAATAACCTGCCAAGCCTAGGAAACTCCGAACTTCCGTTGGTGTTGTTTGTCTTGGCCAATCTTTTAGAGCCTCTATCTTCTGTAAATCAACCCTTATACCCTCATCAGACACAATATGACCTAAGGATGTCACTTATTTTAGCCAAAATTCACATTTAGAAAACTTGGCATACAACTGTTGATCACGAAGAATCTGTAACACCTGTCGCAAG
>JAABOM020000001.1:8865583-8883814 GCA_011800125.2 Solanum clarkiae
ATTCAACCTCCAAGGGACCACAAACATCAGAGTGTACCAGACTGAGTAACTCTGATCTTCTCGTTGAAGAGGAATTAGATGAGACTCTATGCTGCTTACCAAACAGGCAATGATTGCAAGGATCTAGTGCAACATCCTTGTCCACGTTGATAAGCTCCTTCTTCATCAGGGTAGACAACCCTTTCTCACTCATGTAGCCGAGTCTCTAGGGCCATAAATTTTGAGAAGCCTCCTTTTCCGCTACATTGAGGTTGTCTGTGAATATCTGCACATGAGTGTTGTATAACTTGCCACAAATATGTCCTCCAGCGACTCTCATAGCGCCTCTTGACAACTTCCATGTACCTTTACTAAAATGACTATCATAGCCCTATTTCTCAAGAGCTATACCTGAAAGAAGATTCAGCCGAAGATCTGGTACATGGCAAACATCCTTCAAAGTGATTGTACTCCCGGAACTAGTCTTTTTCTAGACATCACCAATTCCTACAATCCCAGAGGAACTGGAATTCCCCATCTTTACAGCTCCAAAATCTCCAGCTTTATACGTTGTGAAGTATTCCTTATGTGGAGTAACGTGGTAGGACGCTGTAGTATTTACCACCCATTTCGTATCTTCTCTTAAGATGTGAAGGCATGTCTCAGCATGGGTTGAACAATAAGCTACATCTCCAAGAATAGTAACTAATGTTTCTCCACCCTTGTTCTTCGGCTGCGAACTGCTCTGGGCCTGCTCCTCTTTCCATTTGTAGCAGTTTTTCTTCATGTGTCCTTCAATTCCACAATGATGACACTTATATGTTGGTTTCCTGCCATCAGTGGATCTGCCTCTACTCTTGCTTCTGCCTCTCCATTTGTCTTTGCTACTTTTTTGTTGTCTCCCTCGGTTCTCTGTGACAAGGGCATGAGTCTGATCTATGTCCATGTCCTTTCTCCTTGCCTTTTCACTAAATAGAGCATCCTTGACCATTGACATGGTAAGTTTGCATTTGGGGCTGAGTTGCTGAGTGATACGACTAGGGTTTCCTAACTATCGGGAAGGGAATTGAGTAGTAGCAGTGCCTGAACTTCATCGCCAAGTGGCATCTCTACAGACGACAACTGGTTGACCAAGCTCTGGAACTCACTAGTATGCTTGGCAACTGACGTTCCATTTTTAAGCTTTATGTTGACTAAACGCCTCATCAACAGGGCTTTATTCCGAGCGGTCTTGGCCTGGTACATATCCTCCAACTTCTTCTAGAGGGCATATGCGTCTGTCTCTTGTGAAACATGGTGGAAGACACTATAATCAATCTATTGACGGATTTGACCAATAGTTTTTTGGTTTGATTTCTTCCATTCTGACTCCTTGGCGGGATCAGGATTTTCACCTCATGAGATGGGAAATGAAAACTATTTTCCCCATGTTTTGTTGTTGGAATCTTTTTTTTAGGCCAAGAAATACTAAATGGTGACGTCCATCAAATAAAAAAAAGAATAGAATTCAAGCCCAAGAAATTCTTCGATTTCTTTCGGACGAATAAATCTTTACAGCTTAGGAGATTTTCCATCCGAAGTCTCCACAATGTGTAGTTAGTGACAGTGAGCATAATCATGACTAGAAGATGATGTTGACTCTTCTGTGGTCATTATCACTTTGCAATAGCTTAATTCACCAAAATGAGGTTGGATCTGGGAAAATGGAGCTCACCGTTACATCTGGAACGGTCACAAAGGTGAAATTAACACTTCGGACCCAAAATTCTACTATTGGGGTAGAACAATAATTTTGAAAACTTTGGAGATTAATTGCAATTTTAGAAAGATCAGAGAACTGCAATTTCAGAAAGATCAGAGGCCAATCTGACATTTCCTAAAAGTTGAGTGACCAAACTAAAATTTTAGAAAACTTGAGAGGTCAATTTATAATTTTTGAAACTATTGCAGATTCCGGCTATGAATAGTATTTCCGATCTCTTCTCCGTCATTCTTCGGTAAATAGTGTCGTCGTCTTCGGTAGAACTCCGGTGAACAGTATCTCAGTCACTGACAAAATTTCAACAGAGTTGACCGAACTTTGACTGCGATTTTTGGGCTCGTTTGAACTCCGATTAGGTCATCGTTTGGTGCGTTGGACTCCGTTCGACGAGACGAATCGAATGGTGCAGTCAGAATTAGATTTCGAACAAAGCTCAGAAAACCTGGTAAATAGTATCCGGCAGAACTCTAGTGAACAGTATCCCCGTCATAAAAAAAACTTGACCAACGCTTCTAACTTGGCTCTGATACCATTTGTTGAAGCCAAGGGAATATAGGCATTTGTAAACACGAATTTGAGAGAAATTTTTTTTTCTATTACTCACAAGAATAGATTACAAAATAACTCTCAAACTCACACTTTATTACACTCTTGTCTTGGTGTTTTTGGTGTGTTTTATGAAGGAGCTAAGCAACTCCTTTTATAAAAAAATTATACCCCTATAGTTGTCGTTGGTGACATCACAAGGGGAACATAATTTTCAATTGTTAGGTGCTGTTGTGCAGCATTTCTTGACTTTGAAAAAAGGGGCTGAACTTCTTCATGATTTTATATAAATTGAATAGTGTCATATGAGTAGGATATAAATTAGTGAAATTTTAGTGAATTGGATTATTGATGAATAAAAGTACTAAATATATCAAATTTTGTGGCTGGAAGCTTTAGTTTAGGAGATTCTTGGTGTTGTTCCATAGAAAATGCTTAGAAATGGCTTGATAGAGGATTTGAATTTAGGTCATTGTCGGGTTGTCAGATTATGTGATTTATTAAATTTATGATTTGTGATTGATTATGAGTTGTGATTTCGAAAGTATATCTTAAAATTTGGAAAGTGGCAAATGTTGATGAATTAATTTGATTGTTGGTTATTTTTGATGATTTTGACCTAGCGTAAACTCTAAAACAACTGATTTGCTGAAAGTCGAAGTGTTGCAACATTTATGGGATACCGTATTGTGATAAATTGATAGAAGTATTTTATCATATTCCCTTCATAAAATGAGTAGAGAAATTGCTTTTGTCACGCTCCGGGAGGGTACCCTATACGTCGCCGGCACTCAAAAACAATCGCTAGTCCCCAAGCAAACCACTAGGTCTCATGATAGTCATTCAATCAACTATACAGCCGAAATCATCAAAACATAAGATATGAGATAGTGGGCAACTCAACTCAGTCATCTACATCAAGAATAAGGGTCATAGGCCCAAAGACTAGTCTCAACATCCATGACATAAGATAAATTTAAGAAACTCAGTTTAAAGTGAGAAATACCCCAACATCAAAATCATCATCTCTATGTCTATGAAGCCTCTACTTCCACAGTCTAGGAAGGTACCATGACAGGCCATGACTACCACAACTCAAAAGAAATAACTCAAACATATGAAAGAAAATAAATGGTATCCTCTGAATATAGGGGAGGACTGACCAATATCTGGTACTAGGAATGCTGAACCTCAACGATGCGTTTGTTGAATCCCTCTACCTTCTGTATCTATATCATGAAACGATGCAGCGTCCAGTTGCATCAGTACATAGAATGTACGGTATGTAAAATAGCTGAATAAAACAATATAGGTAGAAATTAAAAAAGGATAATCTCAACTCATAAGATACTCACTCAGAATGATAGGCACTCATCTCAAGTAAGGATAAGAAATGAGCATTAACTCATCAATATCAATCAAGACTCATACCATCAACTCAACATCAGAGTACTATCAGTGTGGAACCTATCTGGGAGTTTCTCTAATCGATAACCATCACCTATGAGCCGGTGATGATACAACAAAGTGATCTCATTGCCACATCGGCCCAATACCTTGCCAGGGTAAAGGACGTGGCATCTGTGGATCCATAATAACATTAAGTCCTCCTTTAGGACTAAGGAAACATCCATTTTTATTATTCGATCCTCTCCTACACTGGCCACGTAGTTAATGAGTGCAAGTGAGACTTACTTTTATTCATTTCTATGCTCAATACTCCTCCTAGGACTCAACATGCTCATAAACATCAAACATCTATATTTCTCATCATTTAGTTTCTTTTGGACATAGAACATCAACTTATCTCATCAACAGTCAACTCATTAGATTAGGAACATTCTTTTCGGATAAATCATATACTCTTAAGACTCCATGAACCTCAATTTTCCTCAATATCATCATCAATATTCTCAAACCATGGCTACAATCGTAAACCACAAGCACATACATACCATCAAGTCTCTAGACTCATCTCCTAAATTCATTATTGCAATCTTTACCAAAATAGCATAAAGAGTTGTATGAAAAAAAATTCATAATAAATTATTTGTGCAGTAAATTAAGTTTGTGATGATCATCAACTTAAGAAAGTACATAAGATAGGTATACTTTATAAGAAAATACTCAAGAAATTCATACTAGCGAATTCAACACATTTATCTAGCAAATTTACTTTAATTAAGAGGCATGGAAGAACAATTCTATGTTTGAAGTTAGCCTCACATACCTGGGATGAAGAGTATAGCAAGTCTCTACAAGGAATCTACTTCAATCATGAAAATCTCAAGCTTCCCTCTCTTCTTCTCTCAATATTTCTCTCTTAGAAGTTAGGAAAAATGGGTTTTGAAAGCCCTAATATGAGAAAACGACCTTAATATTTATTTATTAAACTTGGGAAGGGTTGGAAAAGGCCTAAAATACCCCTCACAAAAATAAAAGAAAATTCACCTCAGAAATTACACTGGTCCGCAACGCGCCTCGGGCGCGGACCAGTGTATTTCTTCTAAAAATCCTCCAAATGCATTTTTCCATTCTCCATAAAAAATTTGAAAAAACATATAAGTGTAAGTCTGCGTTCAGGGTGCATTGCGATCCTAACGCTCACTGACACTGTCTCGGTGTTCGTATTAAAAAATTATCTTTTAATCCGATCGCTCTAAATTTTGACCGAGACCATTCTCCAAATTAATTTTTCGTGTTGATCGCAAATATAGTCTTAAATTTTATGTTGGAGCTTGGGAAGATGTGTTATGCGCACGCCTCTCCTTTAGGAGTATTTTGGTAATTTCACCGAGTGTTACATTATCTCCCCCTTGGGATCATTCGTCCTTGAATGATGAGTAGAGGTGGAAATAAAACATGAATAGACTCAAGACTCATCTCAATACTCACTCGACAACTCAAGCTCTCAACTTTTCATCAACTTCTATAAACTCTACTTAGACTCGAAAATATACACATCAACTCAAGAATGGAAACATTAATTAAGTGAAGGATAGGAATATTACCTTCAACATCCTCTTCATTTTGCGCGAATAGATGCTGGTATTTTGTTCTCATAGCTCCTTCAGCTTCCCACGTGGCTTCCTCAACAAATTGCTTCCTCCACAGGAGTTTGACGGAGGCTATCTCTTTGTTCCTCAGCTTGCGAACTTGACGATCAAGGATTTGGACCGGAATCTCCTTATAGGACAGGCTATCCTTTACTCCGGTACTGTCAACAGGGATCACCAAAGTAGGATCTCCCAAGCACTTTTTCAGCATTGAAATGTGGAACATCGGATGAATCTCATCTAACCCGGAAGGTAATTCTAACTCATAAGCGACCTTTCCAATTCTCCTCACAATTTGATAGGAACCGATATAGCAAGGATTCAACTGTCCTTTCTTTCCAAACCTTATGACACCCTTCATAGGTGGCACTTTCTAGTACACCCAATCATCTACCTCAAATTCTAAGTCCCATCTTCTCACATCGGTGTAAGACTTTTGGTGACTCTGGGCAATCTTTAAACTCTCCTTAATAACCTTCACCTTCTCTATGGACTGGTGATACTTGGCGACTCTGGCAATTTAGATACTTACATGATAACTATTATTATATGAAAATTCAATCAATGGCAAGTGGTCGTCCCAATTCCTTTGAAGTTGAGGATGCAAGACCATAACATATGCTTCAAAGTCTGAATGGTGTGCTCTGCTTGACCATTTATTTGAGGGTGGAAGACTATACTCAGATTTATCTTGGTACCCAATCTTTTCTAAAAAGATCTCCAAAATTGGGAGGTGAATTAAGATCCTCTGTCCGAGATGATAGATAAGGGAACTCCATGCAACCTCACAACGTCATGAATGTGCAATTTGGCGTACTCTTCCACAGTGTTAGTCGTCTTGACTGCTAAGAAGTGAGCTGATTTGGTTATCCTATCCACAATCACCCATATTGAATCAGGTTGCTTTTGAGATCTCGGTAGACCGGTAATGAAATCCATGTTGATCATCTTTTATTTCTATTCAAGAATTTCAAAGCTCTTAGCCAATCCACATGGTTTTTGATGTTCAACCTTGAGCTGTTGACAATTGGGACACTTCGAAACAATCTCAGTAATATCTCTGTTCATTCTATTCCACCAATAGACTTCCCTCAAGTCATGGTATATCTTGGTGGAGCCAGGATGAATAGAATATCTGGAACTGTGAGCTTTAGCCATGATTCTTTCTCGAATACCATCAACATCGGGAACACATAACCTACTTTGGTATCTCAACACTCTATCTCCCCCTTTGGAGAAGACCATCACCTTTTGCTTGTGGAAAGCTTCTTTCAGTTGGAGTAAGATAGGATTTTGGTCTTGCTTTTCCTTTACCTCTGACACTAAAAATGAAGCAAACTAATTCTGAACATTGACCTGCCTTCATTATTTTCTTCAAGTTGTAGTCCCAATTGGGTCAATCTATACACTTCCTTAGCCAACTCTTTCTTCCCTTCCTCCACATGGGCAGAATAGATAACCTGCTAAGAGTATCAGTAACAATGTTAGCCTTACCTGGGTGGTAAAGAATGCTCATGTCATAATCCTTGAGCAACTCCAGCCATCTCCTCTGCTGCAGGTTGAGCTCGTTCAGTTTAAAGACATATTGCAACCTCTTGTGGTCAGTGAACATGTCCACATGCACTCCATTCAAGTAGTGGTGCCAGATATTAAGTGTGATCACCACTGCTACCAACTCGAGATCATGAGTCGGATAATTCTTCTTATGAATCTTAAGTTGTCTGGAAGTATCGGCTATCACTTCCCTCTCTGCATCAGCACATACCCCAATCTAACTCTGGATGCATCATAATACATCACAAAGTTTTCTGTCCCATCGGGCAAAGTCAAAACTGGTGATATAGTCAGTCTAGTCTTTAGCTCTTGAAAACTCTTCTCACATTCATCAGACCACTGAAACTTGACCTTCTTCTGAGTTAAGTTGGTCAATGGTGCGGATAAGGAAGAAAACCCATCAATAAATATGTGGTCTTATATCGGTTGGAGAGGTCGGTCTGGGCCAATTCTTAACCACTTCAATCTTCAGGGAGTCCACTCGAATACTATCACCCGAGATAACATGACCTGGGAAGGCCACTGACTTGAGCCAAAACTCATATTTCGAGAACTTTACGTACAATTCATGGTCTTTGAGAGTTTGCAAAACCACTCTAAGATGATTGGCATACTCCTCTTCATCCTTAGAGTATACCAGGATATTGTCGACAATACAATCATGAACATGTCAAGGTACTATCCAAATACTCTGTTCATCAAGTCCATGAAGGCTGCAGGTGCATTAGTAAACCCAAAGGACATGGCCAAGAACTCAAAATGGTCATACCTTGTCCTAAAAGTCATCTTTGGAACATCACATTTCCTCACCTTCAACTGATAGTAACAAAATCTAAGGTCTATCTTGGAAAAGCAAGTGGCACCCTGAAGTTGGTCAAATAGATCATCCATCCTGGGGAGAGGATGCTTATTCTTTAATTGACCTTGTTCAGTTGCCTATAGTCTATACACATTTTGAGAGACCCATCTTTCTTTCACACGTATAGGACAGGTGCACCCCAAGGAGAAACACTTGGACTTATGAGGCCCTTCTTTGACAAGTCTTTCAATTGCTCTTTCAACTTTTTTGATTCAGCAGGGACCATCCTATAAGGTGGAATTAATATAGGCTGGGTACCCGGGAGAACATCAATCCCAAAGGCAATCTCCATATCAGGATGGACTCCTGGCAGATCCTTAGGAAACACTTTGGGAAACTTATTTACAATCGGGGCTGACTCTAGAGTAGGAGGCTCAACGTTGTCAAACTTAACTCGCACGAGATGGTAAATACAACCTTTAGAGATTAGCTTTCTGGCTCTAATATAGGAGACAAACTTGCCCTTTGGTGCAACAGAACTCCCCTTCTACTTTAGGACTGGTTCATTAGGGAGTTAAAACTTAACAATTCAGGTCCTACAATCAACAGAGGCATAACAGGCATAGAGGCAATCCATTCCAAGGATTACATCAAAGTCAACTATCTCCAACTCTACCAAGTCAGCCAAGGTATCCCTATGATAGATGGATACCACCCTATAGACCCTCTCAGCCAGGATAGAGTCACCAGTAGGAGTGGAAACAGAAAAGGGTTCAAGCAAACACCCTAGAAGGATCCCAAATCTACTAGCCACATAGGGAGTTACAAAAGATAGAGTGACACCCGAGTCAAACAATACATAATAATCAAAAGTAAAGACTCGAAGCTACCCATAACAACATCTGGTGCCACCTCCTGGTCCTGATGATTACCCATTGCATAAAGACGATTTGTCCCACCTCCTGCACCCGTAGTAGTACCCCTATGATGACTGCCCATTGGGGGTACTGCAGAAGACTGCGCTTTGTTACTTTAATCACCCGTCTTCTCACCAGGCACTTATTCTTGAAGTGACCAGTTCTGTCCATATATATAATAAGCATCTAGGCCCACATGACACTTACCCGGATAAAGCTTGCCACACTTTTCACAGGGTGGCTTTCCCGTTGAACCTTGGGTCACACTAGCCTAGGATTGGGAACCCTGAGCCCTAAAATTCTGGTAACCATAAGACTTCTTATTATACCTATTTTGTTGGATGGGCGCACTTGCCATAGAGGGTGCATAGCTAGAATACCTATTCTGAAAGTAGGATTTATCACCTTTATTCTGCTTCTGCTGGCTAGGCTCATGCCCTGCTAATTTGGATTTCTTGCTCAGATGCTCTTCTCTATCTTTCTTTTTATCTTCCTCAATTTGATGGGCATAAACCATAATCCTAGAGATATCCATTCCAGGAATCAGCAATGTTGCTTTGCACTCCTTCTTTACATGCCTGCCCAACCCGTCACGAACATTCTCATCCTTGCCCTCATGTCCTGAACCATTTCTGTAGCATACCTAGATAGCTTAATAAACTTAAGGTTGTACTCCTTAATGGTCATCCCCTCTGGATTTAAGTTCACAAGCTCGTCAACCTTTGCCTCCTTCAACTCTTGGGGAAAGAAGTGATCGAGGAAAGCTGTCTCAAACTCATCCCACTCAGTAGGATCAACATTCTCACCTTGACTATCCTCCCACTTGTTATACCAGATTTTGCCAATAACTTTAAGCTAAAAGGAGGCAAGCTCAACTCCTTTAACCTCAGTCGCATGCATAACCCTCAATACCTTGCACATCTTATCGATAAAGTTTTGTGGTTCCTCCTCAACCTTTGACCCTGTGTATACTGGCGGGTTTATTCTTAAGAAATCTTTGAGCCTAGTTGCAGCAGTGGGATCTTGAGAGCTAGAGCTAGAGCAAAGGGCCTGGGGACCTCGGTTGTTATTTTGGGAGGCCACTAGCTAAGTGAGCATAGTAATGGCTCCCCTGAAGTCTGCCTTTGTCGTAAAGGTTGGATGTGCATGAGGTGCCTGTGGAACTTCAACAGTTCTGGCAGGTCGGCCCCGTCTGAGTAGGAACCTCTGATGGGGGATTTTCAGCGATTGGAGCTGAGGTATCTCTTTGGGCAGCAGTACGTTTAGGAGACATGATCTGCAAACATGTAAAACACGAATTAGAAAAGAGTTTCATAGAGTTAAACTATATCGCACAAGCTCAGAATACAAAAGAAGTGTAACCATTCCTAATGTCCTATAGCCTCCTACTTATGAAGTGTGGTGCACAACACACTCATAAATAAGACTCTACTAGACACGGCTTCGACTTTATAGACTCCCTAGAACACTTGAATTCTGGGCTCTGATATCAAGTTTATCATGCCTCAGGAGGGTACCCTAGAGTAGCGACACTAAGAGGTTATTGCTAGTCCCCAAGCGAACTACTCAGTCTCATGACAATCATTCAATCAACTATACAGCAGAAATCATCAGAACATAAGATATGGGATAGTGGGCAACTCAACTCAGTCACATCTACATCAAGAATAAGGGTCATAGGCCAAAAGACTAGTCTCAACATTCATGACATAAAATAGATTTAAGAAACTCAGTTTAAAAAGGGAGAGACCCCAACATTGAAACTATCATCTCTATATCTATGAAACCTCTATTTCTACAGTCTAGGAAGGTACCACGACAAGCCATGACTACCACAACTCAAAAGAAATAACTCAAATATATGAAAGAAAATAAATGGTATCCTCTGAATATAGGGGAGAACTCGCCAATATCTGGAACTAGGAATGTTGAACCTCAATGATGCATTTGCTGAAGCCCTCTACCTTTTGTATCTGCATCATGAAACAATGCAGCACCATGGCAGGCACTCATCTCAAGTAAGTGTGAGAAATAGGCATTAACTCATCAACATCAATCAAGACTCATACCATCAACTCAACACCAGAGTACTATCAGTATGGAACCTATCTGAGAGTTTCTCTAATCGACAACCATCATCTATGAGCTGGCAATGATACAACGAAGTGATGTCATTGCCGCATACGCCCAATACCTTGTTAGGGTAAAGAACGTGGCAGTTGTGGATCCATAATAACATTAAGTCCTTATTTAGAACTAAAGAAACAACCATTTTTACAGTTCGATTCTCTCCTATGCTGGCCACGTAGTTAATAAGTGCAAGTGGGACTTGCTCTTACTCATTTCGATGCTCAATACTCCTCCTAGGACTCAACATGCTCATAAACATCAAATATCAAGATTTCTCATCATTTAGTCTCGTTTGGACATAGAAAATCAATTCATCTCATCAACCATCAACTCATTAGATTAAGAACATTCTTTTAGGATAAATCATATACTCTTAAGTCTCCATGAACATCAATTTTCCTCAACATCATCATCAACATTCTCAAACCATGGCTACAATCGCAAATCACAAGAACATACATACCATAAAGGCTCTAGACCCATCTCCTAAATTCATTCTTGCAATCTTTAGCAAAATAGCATATAGAGTTGTATGAAAAAAATTCATAATAAATTATTTGTGCAGTAAATTAAGTTTTTGATGATCATCAACTTAAGAAAATACATAAAATAGGTATACTTAATAAGAAAATACTCAAGAAATTCATACTAACAAAATCAACACATTTATCTAGCAAATTTACTTCAATTAAAGGACACGTGGAAGAACAATTCATGTTTTATGTTAACCTTAAATACTTAGGATGAAGAGCATAACAAGTCTCTATAAGGAATCTACCACAATCGTGAAAATGTCAAGCTTCCCCCTCTTCTTCTCTTAATATTTCTCTCTTAGAAGTTAGAAAAAATAGGTTTTGAAAGCCCTAATATGAGAAAATGGCCTTAATATTTATTTATTAAACTTAGGGGGGTTGGAAAATGCCCAAAATACCCCTCACGAAAATAAAAGAAAGTTTGTCTCGGAAATTACATAAGTTTGCAACGCACCTCGAGCGCACACCAGTGTATTTTCTTCCAAAAATCTTCAGAATGAGTTTTTTCAATTTCTGTCAAAAATTTGAAAAATAATACTCTCTTCGTCCCATTTTATGTGGCACCCTTTGACTTGGAACAGTGTTTAAGAAAAAAAGGAAGACTTTTAAAACATGTGGTCTAAAATCATTCTTAGATATCTGTATGACTAAGAATTATTTCATTAAAGGTAAAAAGAAATTTTTAAAGGTAAATTGCTTCCAATTTGAATAATGTGACATTCCTTTTGGGATAGACCAAAAATGAAAGAGTGCACTTGGGACAGAGGGAGAATAAGTGTAAGTCCGCATTCAGGGCACGTTGCGGCCTTGACGTGCATAGACACTATCTCGGTGTTTGCATCAAAAAATTATCTTGTGATCTAGTCGCTCTAAAATTCGATCAACGCCATTTTCTCCCTCAATTTTTCATGTTGATTGCAAATCCAATTCAGATTTTTTATTGGAGCTTGAGAAGACCTTTTATGCGCACGTCTCTCCTCTAGGGGCTCTCTGTATGCTAGCTTGGAAACTGTTATTATAGGAAAACTCAATCAAGCATAGGTGATCGTCATCCCAGTTAACTTTAAAGTCTATCACGCACGCACTCAGCATATCCTCAAAGGTCTATATAGTTCGCTTCACTTACCCGTCTATTTGTGCATGGAAAGTTGTACTGAGATTCACCTTTGTACCAAGTCCTTTCTAAAAGGACTTCCAAAACTATGTTGTGAACTAAGCTTCTCTTTCTGAAATAATGGATATAGGGACCCCTTGCAGCCTAACAATCTTTCTAAGATAGAGTCTGATATAATCCTCAGCTGTATCAGTCGTCTTGACAGGTAGAAAGTGAGTTGACTTGGCCATTCTGTCTACTATAACCCATAATGAATCATATTGTCTACAAGATCGAGCTAAGCCAATTACAAAGCCATGTTAATCATCTCCCACTTCTATTTTGGGATTTCAATGTTCTGGGCCACACCACAAGGCCTTTGGTGCTCTACCTTAACCTGCTGACAATTCAGGCATCTAGACATGAACTCTGTAATGTCTTTCTTTATGCCACTCCACCAATAGACTTCTTGTAAGTGTCTGTACATCTTTGTTTCACCAGGGTGAATAGAGTATTTAGCATTGTGAGCCTCAGCTAAGATCCTGTCTTTAAGGCCATCAAAACTTGGCACGCACAATCTACCTTGCTATCTCAAGACTCTATCTCCCCTTTTTGCAAACACTAATACTTTCTGTTTTTGAATATCTTCCTTCAACTGAAGGAGGATAGGATCCCTGTCTTGCTTTTCTTTTACCTCTACCACCAATGATGACTCTGCTCCATTTCTGTAATGGCACTACCTTAATTGGAATCTTCAATCTGCACCTCCAAACGGGTCATTTGTACACCTCTTTAGGCAATTCTCTCTATTCGTCTTCTATGCGGTGCTCCCCATGGTTAACCTGCTAAGAGAATCAGCAACCACGTTAGCTTTATCTAGGTGGTAGAGAATGTTCATGTCATAATCTTTCAACAGCTCCAACCATCTCCTCTTCCTCAGGTTCAACTCCTTCTGGCTGAATACACTGGGGCTGTGGTCAGCCTGGTTTTGAACTTTTGGAAACTTTTCTCACAAGCTTCTGACCATTCGAACTTAACCTTCTTCTCAGTGAGTTTAGTCAAAGGAGTTGAGATAGAAGAAAATCCCTCTACGAATCATCTGTAATACCCCGCCAAGCCCAAGAAACTCCTTATGTCTGTTGGATTTGTGCACCTTGGCCAATCCTTTACTGCCTCAATATTTTGGCAATCGACCTAAATACCTTCACTAGACACAATGTGCCCTAGAAATGCCACAGATGCCAACCAAAACTCACACTTGGAGAATTTTGCATAAAGTTGCTGATCCTTAAGGGTTTGAGGGATAATTCTGAGATGGTCAGCAAGCTCCTCCTTGTTACGAGAATAGATCAAGAAGTCATCTATGAACACAATGATGAATATATCTAGGTACGACCTTAACACCCTGTTCATAAGATCTATGAACACTGTTGGTGTATTCCTCAGTCCAAATGACATGACCAAAAACTCATAATGACCATAATGGGTTCTGAAAGATGTCTTAGGAATGTCTCTCTCTAACTTTTAGCTGATGATACCCAGATCTGAGATCTATTTTGGAGAAACAAGTAGCACCCTAAAGTTGGTCGAATAGGTTATCAATTCTAGAAGAGAATACTTGTTCTTTATGGTGACCTTATTCAACTGACGGTAATCTATGCACATTCGAAGAGAACCGTCCTTCTTACACATGAAGAGAACTAGAGCACACCAAGGTGAGATGCTTGGTCTAAGGAAACCCTTGTCTAAGAGATCTTTCAGCTGCAACTTCAACTCTTTTAGCTCCAAAGGAGCCACATAATATGGTGGAATGGATATGGGCTGAGTATCTGGAAGGGTATCTATCATAAAGTCTATTTCCTTATCAGGAGAAACTCCAAGAAGATCCTCAGGGAAAACTTCTGGGAACTCATTTATAACTGGGACAGACTGGAGAGATGGTGCCTCAGCACGAGAATCCTAAACTTTCACTAGGTGGTATATGCAGCCTTTGGAAATTAACTTTCTGGTTTTGAGATATGAGACAAACTGACCCTTAGGAAAAACTGAGTTACCTCTCCATTCTAGGATTGGTTCGTTAGGAAACTGAAATTTGACCACTCTGGTTCTGTAATCTATGGAAGGGTAACTGGCATGAAGCCAATCCATGGCTAGGATAACATCGAAATCTACCATGTCTAGCTTAATCAAATCAACTATGATTTTCTTATGATAAACTGATACTGGGCAGTGTCTATAAATTCTTTGGGCTAAGATATACTCTCCAGTAGGAATGGAAACACAAAAAGGCTCAAGAAGACATTCTGAACTGACCCCTAACTTCATAGCTACATACTGAGTCACAAATGACAATGTCATACCTGGGTCTAACAATGCATGGTAATCATAATTAAATATTTTGAGCACACCAGTAACCACATCTGGTGATTTCTCTTGCTCTATTTGGTGGCCATGGCATATAAGCGGTTTGTACCCCCGACCCCCTGATTAGTGCTCCTCTGAATTGGCTTACCCTGCAGTGCTGAAGAAACTGATTGTGATCTATTATCTCTCATGTTCTGCCTTCCCATAGGACAATCCTTCAAGAAGTGTCCCACCTGACCACATTTGAAACAACTATTTGTTGCCATAAGACACTCTCCTAGATGAGATCTACCACACTTACGGAAAATTAGATAATGGTTCGATCTTTGAGCTATGCTACCCTATGACTGGATGCCCAGGAACCTGGAGTTCTGTGATCCCTACTTATTCTTGACCCTCGGTGCAGGTGCACTAGCAGATGAAGGTGTTGGTCTGGCTGATTTTGGCTGAAAGGATGAGTGATTTCCACCTTCATCCCCTTTTTTACTTGTCTCCTAGCCTGATGTCTTGGCCCTCTTTCTCCTGAACTCTTCCCTATCCTGTATTTTCTCCTCCTCTACCTGCTGCACATAAGTCATCAAACAGGCTATGTCCATATCCCCAATCAGCATAACATTCCTGCCCTCTCTCATGAGTCATCCGAGAGTCTCCTGACACGAACGAGTCCATCCTAGTACGCATGTCTGCCACCATAGTTGGAGCATAATAGGACAACTGGGTAAACTTGAGGCTGTACTCCCGCACACTCATATTCTCTTGCTTCAGATTCAGAAATTCCCTCACCTTAGCCTGCATTATCTCTCAGGAAAGTACTATACTAGAAAGGTCTCCTCAAACACTACCTAATGCAAAGCTGATGCCCTTTCTGTCCTACCTCATTTCCACTAATCGAACCAGAGTTTAGCTACTCTTTTGAGCTGGTAGACAGCCAACTCAACCCGCTCAGCATCACATATGCACATGACCTAAAGCACTTTCTGGAGCTCCTCAATAAAGTTCTCAGGATCCTCCTTCACATTAGACCCCATGAATTAAGGTGGGTTCATCCTCAGGAGCTCAAGAACTCTGGCGGTATCCAACCCATCATTCCTACCATCTTCTTGGCGACCGCCCTGAGTAGTGACTGCCTGAGCCAAAGTCTTGATGGCCTAGCGGAGCTCCACATTGGAGATGTCTGTTTGCTGTGGCTACTCAACTGGCACAGATGGACCTATAATTCCCTTAGGAATTGGGCCAGGCTGGTTTGCGTTTCTCCTGGCTGGGCACCCTCTGCCCCTTACTGGTCCGTTGACTCTGCGTGGAGGCATGATTTGTAAAACAAGCACGAATGCATGAGTTAGAAGGAGACTAATAGAGGTAAACTCTGAAGCACGCGGGGGAATAACAAATGATGGTGACTTTTTCTAATGTCCTATAGCCTTCCTATTATAGATGTGGCGCAATTCACACCCATAATACGAACTCTACTAGACACGGTTCCATAGACTCCCTAGGACTCTTGAACTCTGTGCTCTGATACAAAGTTTGTCATGCCCCAAGTTCAAACCCTAGGTGTGGCCGGCACTCAGAACCATTTCTGGTCCCAAGCGAACCACTTGGCCTGGCTACTTACTCAGCGGAAGACTTGGATACTCAGAAAGGGCTTACATGTAGTCAGCTGAAAGTACTAAACTATCATAGATATCTGAAACAGAGAATGTCTCATCAACGACTGAAATGAAAGCAAACTGAAATACTTGACGCGTAGTCTATGGAACCTCTATCTAGAATAATCTGCACGACTACCGGGACAGGCCCCAAAGTATCCTAAACTGAATAAAATGCTAAAAGAGAAAACATAAATAAACTCCAAGCCTCTAACTAAGAAGAGGCCTCACCGATAGCTGAATAGGTGTCTGAGTCCTCAACAGAGTGGTTCCTGAGGGGCTCTGTCACTTGCGTCTGCATCATAAAATGATATAGGTCCTAAGGACATCAGTACGTGGAATGTACGGTATGTAAAATGGTCAAAACAAAACTCAAGGTAATGCAATATTTCTCAAAATACATAAAAAATATTTCTAAATAAAGTAACATAACAATAACTACTTTGTATGCTGAAAATAACATGCAGAAAACTTGTATGTAAAATATATCTTACTTTAATACGGGAAGTTTCTCTAACCGACAACCACCACTATGAGGTTTGTGGTGATACGTCTTGTCTACGCGGGCAGAGTCATCCCATACTTTGTCGAAGTAGGGGACAAAAGACTAGGGGAGTAGATCCATCCCAAAACTGGGCCATCTTAGTGGCAAGTGAGGAGTTGTACCTTGGTACTATCCTATCCTATGCTCACTACATATTTTATGAGTTCAAGTTATTAGTATCACTCTCACTCATACTGGTGCTCAATACTACTCTCAAAATAGCTTTTATAGTGTTCAATCTTAAAGAGTAAGAATCTCAAACTATTTTTTTAATCTTTTGGGACTTAGCCCAACCTTGGCTTTCTTAACTTTTCTCAACTCATCTCATTCTCTTTGATTGAATTTATATCAACACAGAGTGTCTAAAAAGATGAACTTTATTCTTAGCTATCTTCTAAATACAGAAACTTAAGTATTTCTCAAACTTGACATCAAAACTATGAATATACAAGCTTTTCATAAAATATATAAGATTCTCAGGAATACTATAATATCTGCAAATCTTGTTTCAATAACTTAACTTCATACTAAAATCAGTAAAAAAACATGATTCTGTATCAAGAAGAATACACAAACAACCATTTTGATGAAATTAACTAGTACTGGAGGAAATCGGAATCTCACATTGTAACCATGATCTTGAATTGAATTTGGGGATTTTAGATACTAAAATAATAATAGAATGACTTTTTGAGGGCCTTACATACCTGAGAGTTCAAATTCCTGGAGGATTTGAAAAGATTCTTGAAGCCCTAGCTAGTTTTCTTGATTTTAGCTTGAGTCTCTTGGAAGGTTTTGAAAATATGAGCATGAATTCGTACGTTTTTGGGACTAAATTTGGATTAAAATCGACTAGTTTAGGCTTAAGGAGGGTGAAAAATGTTGAAACTACCCTTCCTTAAACAAAAGAAAAAGTAATCTGTGTAATACAACATGTCCGCGTCACACTAGGGGGCGCAGACGTGTATTTTTGCCATTTGCGCGAAAATCAGCTTCCCGTCAAAAAACAACCAAAAAAAACTT
Organism: Solanum clarkiae; assembly: GCA_011800125.2. NCBI lineage: Eukaryota > Viridiplantae > Streptophyta > Magnoliopsida > Solanales > Solanaceae > Solanum > Solanum clarkiae. The sequence goes on from JAABOM020000001.1 coordinate 8,883,530, forward strand.
AACTGTGGATCCGCGTCCCTGCGCATCGTGCCTTGGGCGCGGATCCTCACTGCTTGAAAATTAATTAGCAAAAATTTTAATTCAACTCAATTGCTCTAAAATTGAATCGAGATCATTTTTCCACTCAATTTTTCGTGTTGATCATAAATCCGATCTCAAATTTGCGAATGGAGCATGGGAAGACGCATTACATGCATGCTTCCTTTTTAGGGGTATTTTGATAATTTCGCCAGGTGTCACACTCAACAAGCTAAGTTTGGGGGGGGGGGGGGGGAAGCCAAATTT
>JAABOM020000001.1:8895921-8966325 GCA_011800125.2 Solanum clarkiae
TCAACCCCAAATGGCAAACTTACCATGTCAATGGTCAAGGATGCTCTATTTAGTGAAGAGGCAAGGAGAAAGGACATAGGCACAAATCAGACCCATGCCCTTGCCACAGAGAACTGGGGGAGGCAACAAAAGAGTAGCAAAGACAAATTGAGAGACAGAATCAAGAGTAGAGGCAGATCCACTGATGGCAGGAAACAAACATATAAGTGCCATCATTGTGGAATTGAAGGACATATGAAAAAGAACTGCTACAAATGGAAAGAGGATCAAGCCCAGAGAAGTTTGCAGCCAAAGAACAAGGTGGAGAAGCATTAGTTACTATTATTGGAGATGTAGCGTATTGTTCAACCCATAATAAGACATGCCTTCACGTCTCAAGAGAAGATACGGAATGGATGGTAGATACTGCAGCGTCCTATCACATTACTCCACATAAGGAATACTTCACAACGTATAAAGCTGGAGACTTTGGAGCTGTAAAGATGGGGAATTCCAGTTCCTCTGGGATTGTAGGAATTGGTGATATCCAGATAAAGACAAGTTCTGGGAGTACAATCACTTTGAAGGATAGCTCTTGACAAACAGGGCTATGATAGTCATTTCAATAAAGGAACATGGAAGCTGTCAAGAGGTGCTATGACAGTCGCTCGAGGATATATTTGTGGCACGTTATACAAGACTCATGTGAAGATATTCACAGACAGCCTCAATATAGCAGAAAATGAGGCTTCTCAGAATTTATAGCACCACAGAATCGGCCACATGAGTGAGAAAGGGTTGTCTACCCTGATGAAGAAGGAGCTTGTCAATGTGGACAAGGATGTTGCACTAGATCCTTGCAATCATTGTCTGTTTGGTAAGCAACATAGAGTCTCGTTTAATTCCTCTTCAATGAGAAGATCAGAGTTACTCGGTCTGGTACACTCTGATATTTGTGGTCCCTTGGAGGTTGAATCACTAGGCGACAACCGATACTTTCTAACGTTCATAGATGATGCTTCTCAAAAGGTGTGGGTGTATTTTTTGCGGACGAAGGACCAGGTGTTTGATTACTTCAAACTATTCCATGACATGGTATAACGTGAGACAGTAAAGAAGTTGAAGTGTCTTCGATCTGACAATGGAGGTGAATACTCTTCCACGCAGTTCAATGCCTATTGCAGATCATATGACATCCGACATGAGAAGACGGTCCCACGCACCCTTCAACACAACGGTGTAGCTGAAAGAATGAACCAAACAATCATGGAACGTGTTCGGAGCATGCTAAGTATGGCTAAGCTACGAAAGCCATTCTGGGGAGAAGTAGTCAGAGCCGCCTGTTACTTAATCAATCGATGTCCATTAGTACCATTAGATTTTGAAGTTCCGGAGAAATTTTGGTCTGGAAAAGATCCATCATACTCTCACTTAAGAGTATTTGGGTGTTGGCGTATACACATGTATCCAAGGAGCTCAGGCAGAAGCTAGATGCAAGGATCACTCCATGCATTTTCATTAGCTATGGAGATGAAGAATTTGGATACAAGTTATGGGATCCAAAGGAGAAAAAGGTGATAGAAGTAGGGACGTGGTTTTTCATGAAAGTCAGACAATTGATGACGTTGAAAAACCCACAGTGTCTCCGAAGACAAATATTGCAAATCAGATGCCAGAAGCAGTAACAGAACCATTCATAAAAAATGGTGATGTTGTGCCAGAAGATATGCCAGAAGTAGAAGACAATGAGGAAAGTGACGATGCCGAGCAGGGGGAGCCACAACCCCATCTGGCAGACGTCCCAGGACCATCACAAGGCCAAGATGATGGTAGATCTCCTCAAATTGTTCCAGAAGTTCGTAGATCTGAATGAGGTCGGATTCCATCGAGAAGATATCCAGAATTTGAGTACCTTCTACTTACTGAAGATGGAGAACCAGAGAGTTTCCATGAAGCAGTATCTCATAAGGACAAAGAAAAGTGGTTTCTCGCAATGCAGGATGAAATGGAGTCTCTGCAGAAAAATCAGACTTATAAGATCGTAGAACTTCTTCGAGGGAAAAAGGCATTAAAAAATAAATGGGTGTTAAAGATGAAAAATGATGGTAGCGAAAAAGTGGTGAAATACAAAGCACTGCTTCTAGTCAAAGCATTCCAACAGAAGAAGGGATCGACTTTGGCGAAATATTTTCACCAGTAGTCAAGATGATTTCAATTAGAGTCATACTTGGAATGGTCATAAGTATGAACTTGGAGCTTGAACAGATGGATATAAAGACAATTTTCTTAACGGAGACTTAGAGGAAGAAATCTACATGGAGCAGCCGGAAGTTTTGAAGTTTCGGGAGATAACCTTGTATGCAAGATGAAGAAAAGCTTGAACGGTCTGAAGCAGGCACCTAGGCAGTGGTACAAGAAGTTTCACTCATGCATGGCGAGTCAAGGGTACAAGAAAACTTTAGCAGATGAATGTGTCTACATTCAGAAGTTTTCTGACAAAAATTTTGTTGTTCTTCTACTATATGTAGATGATATTCTGATTGTGGTAAAGATGCAAAGAAGATCAACCAGCTAAAGAAGGAACTATCTAAGTCTTTTGACATGAAAGACTTAGGACCGGCTTAACAAATATTGGGAATGCAGATCATCCGAGACAGGAAGAACCGGAGGTTATGGCTATCTCAGTAAAAGTACATTAAACAAGTGCTTGCACAGTTCAACATGAACAATGCCAAAGCAGGTAGCATTCCATTAGCCAACCATTTCAAGTTGAGCAAGAGATCGTGTCCCTCATCCAAGGAAGAGATTGGGGAGATGTCGTCTGTACCATATTCTTCAGTAGTAAGAAGTCTGATGTGTACGAGGCCAGATATTGCTTACGCAGTAGAAAGGGTGAGTTGTTTTCTCTCTAACCCCAGGAAAGAGCATTGGGAGGTAGTAAAGTGGATTCTCAGGTACCTTAAGGGTACAATGAAATTATGTCTTTGCTATGAGGGAGTTGATCCAATCTTGGAGGGCTATATAGATGCAGATATGGCCGGAGACCTTGGTAGTAGGAAATCTACTTCAGGATTCATTTACACTTTTGCAGGGAGAGCTGTTTCATGGCAGTCAAGACTGCAGAAGTGTGTTGCTTTATCCACAATCGAAGCAAAATACATTGCTACCGCGGAAGCTGGAAAAGAGATGTTGTGGTTAAAGCGTTATCTCCAAGAATTTGGAATCAAGCAAAGGGGATATAAGGTACATTGTGATAGTCAGAGTGCTCTGGATTTGAGCAAGAACTCCATGTACCATTCTCGTACAAAACATATTGATATTCGATATCATTGGATATGCGAGGTGATGGATCGACAACTGTTGAGACTAGTGAAGATCCATACGAAAGAGAATCCAGCTAACATGTTGACAGAAGTGGTGACTCGAGAGAAGTTAGAGCTATGCAAAGATATAGTTAGGATGCTTGTTCCGGATATGGGTGGAGGGGGAGAATTGAAGAATTCCAGCCCCTTTTCTTCTTTTTGAATTCAAGAAATGCTGCAAAGCAGCAAAGTTTGAATTCTATTTTTCTTGTCATTGATGTCATCAATGACATCAAGAGGTATAATTTCCCCTATAAAAGGAGCTGCTGAGCTCCTCCAAAAATATACCAAAAAACACCAAGACAAGAGTGTAGTAAAGTATGAGTTTGAGAGTTGTTTTTGCTAATCTATTCTTGTGAGTAATAGAAGAATTTTTTTTCTCTCAAATTCGTGTTTACCAATGCCTTATTGTTCACTAGGCTTCAACAGATCTAAGTCTGCAACTTCAGATTTGTGGTTATTTAAGCCCATAGTTAGTAGGATTTTTTTTGTTTTTTAACAAAAGAAGGAGCCTTCGTATCTCTGTTAGGGGCCATTCTTGCTTAGAAGTTGAGTTCTGTTGACTTGAACCTATGTGTGTATTTTCTGCTACAGTGAGTTTAGCGAATGTTTTGAAAATTCTAATTGATTCAGTGTTGTTTGTTTTAGAGTCATTTCCTCCTACAGAAATCTATAGTGCTACCTCCCGTGAAATATGAGAACTAAAGCGTCCATAAGCCTTTCGTTGTTGTTGATATAAACTCCAGTTGGAATCTGACTAAAAGATAAGATCTGCTTGTATTACTGATTTTACTTTCTGAAGTATTATTTCTACACATCGTTCTCGCCACTATCATGAAGGGATATTAAGTACCTGACTTACATTCGAATCTTGGCTCTTCTCTGATTGTTTCGAGTTTGGTTGTCTAGTATGAATCCATTTAATCTCTCCATGATTAGGAGGTCGAAATTACTGAAGGTTTCGCAATAAACTTCAGCCTAGAATCACTGGTCTGTCCTCTTCCATGGTGTCCTTGCTTTTCTTTTCTTTTTTGTTTTCAAAAAATGACAAACGCATCTTTTCCATCACTGTAAGCTAGCGCGTTTAAGTTTAACTATATGTTATGTTCAGGAGTGGGAGGAAGGAGTACTTAGTTTGTGCTTAGCCTCATATATTCATTTAGATTTGCAAGTGAGTTAGTTGTTTAAAATTCCGTATTCATTTGAATTGCAGGTAGGTCACTGAATGTTCTCAAGACAGAGTCTATTTGTCGTTTTAGCTAGGAAAGTCTTCTGTTAATTGTCTAACTAGGAGTAGATTGGTAGCTATTTCTATTCAAATTACTTTGTTGATGTGTGAGCTACTTGACATGTCTATTTGGAGTATGGATAGCTCACTAGATACTTTAATAACATTTGGGTCAAACTTATCTTTCCAGATTAGACAAAATGGTCTTTTTCTTTAGAATGTTAAAGCCTTTGCATCGTTATAATTGTACATATTTTTCTCTGATTTTTATTGTTTCCAGTTGTCTAGAAGCCATAGTTTCCTAACTCTTCCTTGTCTCTTATGTTTCATATACAACCGGAGAACTGGAGTTTTCACTTTGAAACTCGTTTTGGCCCAAAATATGGGTCAGCAGCTATTAAGATCACCGCTCGAAGTCTCGTAAATTAGGAGTCAATGCTTCTTGGCTTTTTCCAGTCGCTGTTTCATTACATTTTTTCTCATACTTGTTCATTAATATTTTTTTCATGTGAATGTTGATACATTGGCTAACTTTCTTTGTTGTTTGAAGATTATGTTGTGAATTAATGTTATTTGCTAATGAATCTAGTGTTAATGTCTATAGTCTTGACCAATATTTTTTTGAAATAGGCCAAAGTTTTTTTTTTTCTTATAAAAATTTATCGTAAATATTTTTAATATTCCAAACTACTCAAGGCTTAAATGATCACTTTTAAGAATGAATTATTTATTGTATAACATTGACTTTACATTTTGTTAAAAATTAATTATAGAATGAATCCCAACAATTCGGCCACTTAAAGGTTTAAATTGATTTTCTTAAAATAAAATATAATGTTACCATCTGGATTAATTTAAACTCCTTTAGTTGATTTTCTAAAAAAAAAAGATATATATTTGGTCTATCTTAGTTTCGTTTGGTTAATTTCTTTACAGGGCCATATTACATCATTTCAAAATAAATATGACTCAAATATTTTGTTATTTTTTCTAATATTATATTTCAAATTTTAGAATTTTCTTATCAGCTTCAAATATACAAGGTATGTAAATGTATACGTCATACATAAGGTATATATTTTTATCTACATTTGATATATTATTTTACATAAGTCATATTATCATCCTTTTACGAATATTAGTTACTTATGAATATAAAATTTTACATCTTATCATTTTACAAAGGTTATTGTTATTTTATCACCATAAATAAAAGAATGAACCCGCGTATATTTTTGAACAACATTAGCAAATATATTTCATAACAAATGCGTATAAGACAATAAGTTTTATATAAATTTTAACATTCTTCATATTATCTTACTTTATGTTATTTCATTAATTTATTTATTAAAATATCACTCTTACTTAATTTTACTCAATTTGTGTATATTGTTATATTTTACACCTTATCCATTATTTATTTATTAATAAACTCTCACACCCAACATTTCAACATATTGTTCACAATAAGTTTTATACACTCATCTATTCCATATGATTTTAAACAAAAATCTATATTTTTCTAACCTTTTTATATCTATAATTTATTCATTTGTTACTTAATTGTCAATCTTATTGTATAGTAAACATGTCATTATTTAAAGTTTTTTTCTACGAATATTATAGACATACATATGACATACCTTGTATTTTTGTTCTTTTTATAATTAATGAAATTTTCTTATCACTAATTTCAAAATAAATAAATTGAATAATTATCACGAGCTATTTTCCTAAGCTAGGTTTAAGGACTATCTTTGGATAGGCTCTGAGGGATGCCTAACACCTTCACCTAGAATAACCAAAACTCTTACCTAGAATTTTTACTGGTTTTGCAAACTAAAACAGAGTCTACATTTACATTTTCTTAAAATGGTTTCCTAATATTTTCCTTAAAATTAGGTGGAGACTCGAAACATTTTTTTTCAAAAATCAGAGAGCACAACCGCATGATGTTGCTGTTTCGACCAGTTCGAAAATGGAGCGCAACAAGGGGAAGCCTAAAGGTGGTTGCAAATTGAGCCACCAAACTCCATCGCATCCTGGGATGATTTGACCCATAAGTTTCCAACTCTATTCTTCTCATCAGGCAAGACAGCCAAACTCAAAAGTGAGATCCTGAGCTTCAAGCAGAGGTCTGAGGAGAATCTCTATCAAGTGTGGGACAAGTTTAAAACTCTCTTAGTCAATTGTCCACACTACTGTCAAGCTAACGAGGTACTGGTCCGTACCTTCATTGATGGATTGAAACCCAATACCAAGATTCTCCTTGATTCAGCTGCAGGAGAACAAGCATGGTAGAAGATATATGATGAATTGTATGCTTTTCTCAACAGCGTTTCTCAAGGAAACCCAGAATGAAATGGAGGATCCAGCCGACCGATAGTCCAAACGCAGGTCGGTGTGTTAGATATTGATGCAATAACAAGCCTGCGGACTCAAATGGCAGCTATGCAAAACATGATGACCACAAACTTTAACTACTTGGCTTTGGGTCTGAAGCAACAAGTACTGGTGGCGGTAGGTCAGGAACCAGCCCCCGTCAATATGGTACAACAACAATAAATGGGTTGGTGTGATGTTTGCGGGGGAGGCGGCCACACTGCAGAATCTTGTGGAGCTAATCCCGAAGCAGTAAACTTTGTGGGCAATGTTAATCGAGGTGGGAATCAAGGATTCGGGAACAAATATAACCCGAATTGGTGGAACCACCCAAATTTCTCGGGGGGGAGGGGGGGAATCAGCAAAATCATGGACCACCTCAGCAGAGACCACAAGGTGGCAATGCTTATTAGAACCATCCAGTACAGCAACTTGCAAGACAGGCAAACTCAAACACCATGACTGATAGTGAGGTGTTGACATAAATTCTGGCAACCAGAATAAACAGGAAGAGGAGATTCGAAGGCATAATTAGGATCTCCAGAATTTGAAGAAGCAGTTGGGACAGTTGGCCAGCTCAATAAATTTCAGGCCTCAAGGGGGCCTATAAGGTAACACTGATCCCAACCCGAAGCAAGTAAATGGAGTCAGCACGAGGAGTGGAAAGCCCTTGACTGAGTTGGTCCCAAAGAAAAAGAAGGGGAATGACCAGAATGTTGCACAAAACAATGATGCTGGTAATCCCATCCCAAGCACTGATGAGGCAACTCCTTTGCCAAAACCCCCTCCTCCATTCCTACAGAAGTTAAAGAAGAAGAAGGAGGACGACTGCTTCTAGATGTTCATTGGGCTACTAAAATAGGTACAAATTAACTTACCTTTGATTAATGTTTTCCAAGGAATCCCAAAGTATGCCAAAAATTTCAAGGACATTGTTGCAAACAAGACCAAGTGGGTTGAATACGAGACTGTGGCACTTACAGAGGCTTGTAGCTCCAAAATATTGAATAGATCATATGTGTCAGCTAAGTTGAGAGCCCATGATAAAGTGGAGGCATTCGAAGTGTACAAAGGTATGAAGCTACCGGCTGCGTATGAAGATCTAGCAGACATCGCAGTGATAGATACTGCAGTTGTTGTGAGCCAAGTTGAGATTGTAGATCCACTAGCTAGGATATTGAATCAAGTGCTAGTGGATGATGTTGAGGCCCGAGAAATTGAGAGTGTGTTAAATACTCCCAATGTGAATATGCTGAAGAAGATGGCTGAGCCATTAAACAGGGTGTTAGGACCACCACCCAAACACTAAGTTGAAGAGGCTCCTCTACTGGAGTTGAAGCAGTTACCATCACATCTCAGGTATGAATTCCTTGGTGAAAATAATACAATACCTGTAATCTTGTCTGATTCATTGACTGCAGCCCAGGTAGATGTAGTTGTTGCGGTCCTAAAGAAAAGAAAGAGAGCAATTGGTTGGCAGATGTCAGACATCTATGGCACTAGCCCATCCTTATGCATGCACAGAATCATTATGGAGGAGGGTCACAAGCTAGTGGCCCAACCGCAGAGAAGGCTTAATCCAATCATGAAGGAAGTAGTGAAGAAAGAAATCATCAAGTAGTTGGATGTAGGGATCATCTTCCCTATCTTTGACAGATAGGTAAGCCCAGTAATTGTTTCCCCAAGAAAGGCAGGATGATGGTCATCACCAACGAAAAGAATGAGCTGATCTCAACTAGAACAGTGACAAGGTGGCATATCTGCATGGATTACAGAAGGTTGAATGATGCCACCAGAAAAGACCATTACCCTGTGCCTTTCATTGATCAGATGCTGGATAGACTAGCTAAGCAGGAGTATTATTGCTTTCTTGATCGGTACTCAGGGTACAACCAGATAACCATTGCACTCGAGGAGCAAGAAAAGACAACCTTCACATGCCCATATGGGACATATGCATTCGAACGCATGCCTTTTTGTTTGTGTAATGCACCAGCCACTTTCCAAAGGTGCATGATAGTCATATTCCATGACATGGTGGAGGACTTCGTGGAGGTGTTCATGGATGAATTCTCTGTCTTAAATGAATCTTTTGAGAGCTGCCTGCAGAATCTGGACAGAGTACAGCAAGGTGCGCAGAGACTAACCTCGTTCTTAATTGGGAGAAATGTCACTTCCTAGTTAAGGAGGGGATAGTCTTAGGCCACAAAGTATCCAAAAGGGGGTTGGAGGTAGACAGAGCAAAGATCGAAGTGATTGATAAGTTTCCCCCATCGATTTCAGTCAAAGGAGTCCAGAGTTTTCTGGGACATGTAGGGTTCTACCATAGATTCATTAAGGACTTCTCGAATATTGGGAAGCCACTTTGCGCTCTGTTGGAGAAAAAGGTAATGTTTAACTTTGATGATTCTTGCTTATAGGCATTTGAATTGTTGAAAAAGAAGTTAGTGGAGGCTCCTATCTTTGTCGCACCTGACTGAGGGCTCCCCTTTGAGTTAAAGTGTGAATCCAGTGATACAACGGTTGGTGCGGTACTTGGGAAGCATAGAGATAGAGTTTTCCATTCCATATGCTATGCCAGCAAGACTCTGGATATGACGCAGAGCAATTATACAGTTACTGAGAAGGAGATATTGGCACTAGAGTATGCATTTGACAAGTTCAGAGCTTATCTGGTGGGAACCAAAGTTGTGGTTTTCACAGACCACATGGTTGTGAAATACGTGTTCAACAAAAAGGATGCAAAATCGTGACAAATCAGATGGATCCTATTGCTCCACGAGTTCAATATTGAGATCAAGGATCATAAGGGGAGTGAGAATTAGGTTGTTAATCACCTGTCCTATCTAGAAAATGATGCTCACATAGGTGAGCAATTGCAGATCAAAGAAGAGTTCCCTGATGAGCAGTTGCTTGCAATTGAGGTGGAACAACTACCATGGTACACTGATATAGTAAACTACTTGTTGAGCGGTGTATTCCCCCCTGATGCTACATACTAGCAGAAAAAGAGGTTGGCTCATGATGCCAAGTCATATATCTGGGATGAGCCTTACCTTTTCAAACAAGGGGCCTACGTCATGCTGAGGAGATGTATTCTGGAGGGAAAGATGAAGAAGATTCTAGAGAGATATCATGCTTCTCCATATGGGGGTCATCATGGTGGTGAAAGGACAACACATAAAGTATTACAATCAGGTTTCTTCTGGCCAATGCTTTTCAAAGATGTTATTCAGTTCTCTAGGGCCTGTGATGCTTTCTACAAGACTGGCGCCATATCTCAGAGGCATGAGATACCCCTAAACAATATTCTGGAGGTGGAGATCTATGATCTTTAGGGCGTAGACTTCATGGAGCCATTCCCACCATCATTCGGCTGTCATTACATCCTGGTAGCTGTTGATTACATTTCTAAATGGGTAGAAGCAGGAACCCTCCCAACCAATAATGTTAAGGTGGTGAGCAAGTTCCTCAAGAAGAATATCTTCACTCGGTTTGGTACTCTAAGAGCCATTATCAGTGATGGAGGTACCCACTTTCTCAACCAAACCATGAAGAATCTACTGGCAAAGTATGGAATCAGGCATAAAGTTGCTACAACTTACTACCAGTAAACGAGTGGACAAGTAGAGGTGTCAAACTGAGAGGCAAAGCAAATATTGCAAAAGACAGTGAACGCCACCCAGAAAGATTGGGCGATTAAGCTTAATGAACTTTGTGGCGGTACTAGACTGCGTACAAAACCCCAATAGGCACCTCCTCTTACCGGCTGGTGTATGGTAAGGCTCGTCACTTGCTAGTCGAGCTTGAGCATCAGGCTTACTGGGCAATAAAGAGGCTAAAATTTGACCTTGAGCTAGCCGGATGGAAGAGATTGAAGCAACTAGAGAAGTTGGATGAGTTTCGGCTCTAAGCCTATGAAAATACCAAGCTCTACAAGAAGTGAACCAAGAAATGGCATGACAGGCGCATAATCAAGTGGAACTTTGAGCCGGGACAACATATATTGCTCTTTTAACTCTCGTCTGAAATTATTCCCAAGAAAGCTGAGATCCAAATGGAGTGGACTATACGTGGTGGTAGCGGTCATACCTCATGGAGCTATGGAGTCAAAAGATGTGACCACGAACCAAACTTTTTTGGTGAATAGTCAATGTACCAAACACTACTACGGTAAGGATAAGAATCAGGTTAAAGAGGCCATTGGTTTGGCCAATAATGAATGAGCTGATGGTGCGTCATGCCCCGACAATAAATCAGGCACTGCACGGGAGGCAACTCATGGTGATGTAACAGTAGTTGAGTTTTTCTTTATTTTATTTTAATTGTAAAAAAAATCAGATCTCGTACTAAAAATGTGAAAAATTTGCACAAGTACAGGTCCGCGTTGCCTCCGTGTCGTGGACCTTGTACCATTTTGTGCTAAATTTTCCATCCTCATTTCTCGATGATCTGTTGGGTATTTTTTATATATATATTTTTAATTCACTTATTCTAGTGTATTGAAGCATGTTCAGGTGCTCGAGGGATTTTACGAGATCCAGAGCAGAAAAAAATTTTGAAGCTCAAAATAATGAGCATCTGTGATGCGGATACATCGCGGATGCCCACTATTTTTTCCATGCAAGAAATTATTCTCATTATTCTAGGTCCACATTTGCACCGCGATGCGAAGGCAATGCGGACTTGTGTTAATTTCTCCTTATCCTGCGTGGTCTCACCCCTTTAAATACCCCAACCATTATTTTTTTCCTTTTTTCGTATAACCCCCACCCCAATACCTTCCTTCTCCACTTTATTCTTCTTCTTCTTCCCTCTTTCTCCCAAATTTCAAACCACGCCGCGTCTCACTTCAAGTTTGCATGTTCTTCTTCACGTAGAGTATATTCTCCGCACAAGGTATGTTTTCTCCACTTCAATTTTACATGATTCCAATGCTTCAAGGTATGAAATCTTTCATGGTTTTGGGTAAAATTTCAAGTGGGCCAAATTGCTTATTGCTTATTCTTTGATAATCCTTGTTGGGAGTGACTTATTATGGGTTGATGTGATTATGGAAGTGACTGTTGTGCTTGATTATTTAGGGTGCAAACCCTAGGTCAAAATTGGGATGATTGAGGGATTTTGTGATTTTTTTTTGTAATGCGGAAATACTTTAATGTTGTACATTAGGAGTTGCAAGATTTTCAAGTGTGGGGGTGGAAACACTGTATTTTTTTTGGGGGGGGGGGTTGAATTGTTTGAAATTCATGTTATTCGTACTGGTGTGAATGTGTACATACTGTAAGTGGTGTTTGCAAGTGTTGAGCGTGAATTGTGATGCCTTCAAATAGGGGGTTCGTGTTGGATTGTTGCGTTATGTAGCTTGTATGACTTAGGGAAGTCTGAGTATATTCGCCATATAGGTTTGAATTTAAGTGTAGGGTCGTGGACATGATTTATTAGAGATTGATTGTGGACTTATTTTGTTGCAAGTATCATGTCTTCTCTTCCACGCTGATCTAGTCAATTTAGTCGAACAGGGGCCTCCAACGCTAGGAAGAGAGCCCGGGATGTCCCACAAGTGCCTCGCGACACTAGAAGGGGCCAAAAGGTCTGATTTGGGGCCAAAGTTGTGGGCAAGGAAAGGAAGAGGTGGTATCAGTCTCATGACAAGATGAAGTACTACCTGGACATCCCTATTGATGTTGACACATTGAGGGACGAGTATCCCCAAATCTTGACCAAGTGCATAGAGCTATGGTTGGGCTTCTTGTTTCAAGAACCCTGGCCTTGTAATCTAAGTTTGGTGTGGGAGTTTTATGCCAACATGAGCAAGGATATGATGTCTCAGTCTTTCGTCCGAGGATTGGAGTAAATTTCTCTCATCTGGCTATTAACAGGGTCCTCGGCACCCCCAAAAAGGTAACAGCAAGTGTCTTCAATGAGCTATGCCTTCACTCACCGTACCAAGCAATCCGACACACACTTACTAGGATGACCTACACAAATAAGTAGGTCAGACATGCTGAGCAGGGCTATCTTTTCTCCTTCCCATTTTCTTACATGACGAAAGAGGACAAAGTTTGGGTCAAACTAGTGACTCACTCATTCTTCTCAGGACAACATTTCACTAGCGTGACGAGGGATCGAGTGTGTCTCACTATGCATTTATAATGGGGATGGCATTGAACTATGGCACCATTTTCAGGCTAGCTATAAGAAAGGCAAAGACTCACAAGGGTCACAAGTTTACATTTGGGGGCCTTATTACTCAATTGAGTCGTATGACAGGTATGCCAAAAGAAGAGGCCAATTATTGCTCTGTTATACAGGCCCCCTGCATGTTGCCACTCACATCAAGGGACCTGATGAGTCTTTGGGCCCAATGCTCACCACTGCTAAGAGAGCCTACCGAGATGAGCTGATTATGGTCCGCATGTACGGTCTTGAGATGCTGAGGCACCAAACTGGGGTCCGTCCCTCTAAACGAGAAGAGCTCTAAGATGTTGAGGTTCACTATCCACTCAACGCCTATGCCAAAGCAATGTTGGGCATTAGGCTAAGGTTCATCGAACCCGTGGAGGATGATATACCCAAAGTTTCGGGAGAGGTGCATGATGAGTCTAAATATGAGGATGAGGTGATCATTGACGAGCCACCGGTCTACGTTGGAGGTGATCCCATTCTACCAGGGCTCGACGAGTGAGCAGTATGATTCCCACTTCACAGGTTTTGTATGGTTAACATTGAGGGCAGTGTTAAGTTTAAGTGTGGGGTGGGGATTAATCTGTGATTATGTTTCTCTTTTTTAATAACTCCTGGAATATTTTAAGAATTTTTCTATTTCCCATCTTTGTGATGTTTATTGTGTATATTTGGACATTTTTTATCTTATTTTGGGTGTATAATTAGTAACTATTAACTATGTTGTGCATGGATGCTTGAATGGTTATATCCTATTGATGCAATGATGTAGTAGCAGTTGCTTGTATGTTGCAAATAGAAGTAATAGTCATAGTTGAGTGATGGGGGCCCTTTGATGGATGGATGAAGACCATCCTAAGGGCGTTCATCGAATTGAGTTTCATTTATAGTGTGGTAGTTGTACAAATGAGCATCGAGCGTAAACATTTGAACCTAGTTTAGAAGTAGATGCTTGATCCTTGTAAGTCACAATTGTATATGTGCTTAATTAATTGAATTCATGTGAATATCATAATAGTAACTCTAGTGATGACCTCGTGATGAAAGTGTGCCAAGAGTGAGCGAGCAGATTGTGAGTCTCTGTTGCTATAAGTTCTAGCACTTGTCCGGTATGTAGTTTGGACTTTGGTAGGAGTTGAAATTAGAGTAGAGGATCTAGGCATTTCTTTGGTAGCATAGTAGTGTAACACTGTTATGTCCTCCTAGTGAAAATATACTTAGTTAGCCCTTTTGAGCCTTAGCCTATTCTTTGATTAGCCATAATTCAATCCGATTCCTTTTTTTTGGTCAATTACCCGTGTTGGATCCTAATTCCCTAGCATTTTAGCATGATGACTCAACGGAGAGGCAACTTGAAGAGACACCCGAAGGCTAAGCAATAGCAAAATGTCAGAAAAGAAAAAAAAACAAAAGGGGTAGAGATGATTTCGACCAACAGTGCTGATCCGTGTTGCCTCCGCGTCGTGGAGCAAACACGGATGCACACTATTTTGGTCCAAAAGAAAAAGTGCCTAAACTAGTCAATAGTGCTGATCTGTGATGCCTCCGGGTCGCGGATGCACACTAGTTTAGCCCCAAAATGAAAATAAATAAATATTTTTCATTATATATATGGTGTTTTCTTATTCGTAGTTTAGTATTGTCTGTTGATTATATATAAATAAATTGGAATACTTGGAGCATTGTATAGTGAAGCGGTATCAAAGGGTGCCGAGTTATGGAGGAATGAAAGTGAGGAAAGTAAGGAAGTGAAGTGTACGCTATCAGCACTTGGGAATTTATCCTTGTCAGCCATATCCATAAAAGTATCCCACGAGCCTGCAACCTACATTACAACCAAACAAAGACCTACATGATCCTCTGAGAAAAATCCCTGCTGGGTATAATTTTCAAATTATAGGCAAGCTATGGAATCTAGGAGCAACACGAGACATCTTTTTGGAGAGCGAGAGTTGTTTGTGCACCCATTTTTAATCTTCTGTTTAGGTTCTTGGTGGTGTGCATGGGTAATTCTTCTTAGTGAGGGCAAACGATCATCTAAGGTTTGTAACTGGACGAACTGTTGAACATTCTGCATGAGTCCACATGTATACATGAGTGCTAGGAATGAGTAGATTCTGCCAAGGGCAATGAAAGTCGCTCGCATGGTTCAAAGAGTTTGGTCGGATGACTTTTGTTGTACATATTACTGTAAGGAGTCTCATGCATGTGTCTTGATTTGCTCAAGGATAGAAAAAGCTCTAAGTATGAGATGGTGATCTTAGGCGTATTTATATTCCTAATTAGCCAAAAATACTCATAAATAGAGACGAGTTAGAAGGTAAATTCATAGAGATTGGGTGTTTTCGTTCATTTTTCTCTTATTTTGCTAACACGGGGCTAAGTACGCTGGTTAGTTGTGTTTTTGCAGGATTTTGCTCTAATTGGGAGAGTCTGGAGTTAAAGCCCGATTCGGAGGAAGAATATGGCCCGGAATTCGAAAGATGAAAGTTAGTAGAAGCATCAAGAAGACCAAAGTCTATGTTGCGGACTTGGGACAAAGTTGTGGAAGCTAAAAAATGTGCAAACTTGTGCAAAAGATGTGTAAAAGTGCCCAGTTAGCAAATTAAGAGAAAACCTAGTATACACAAGGGGTACGTGTCGCGGACCTGAGGACAAGATATGGAAAAGTTGAGTTACGGGATTTTTAATATTATTCTATCATAGACTTTAGGTTTACATTCTTGTTTTTACGCAAAAAACTCAGTAGAGACGACAGAG
Organism: Solanum clarkiae; assembly: GCA_011800125.2. Taxonomy (NCBI): domain Eukaryota; kingdom Viridiplantae; phylum Streptophyta; class Magnoliopsida; order Solanales; family Solanaceae; genus Solanum; species Solanum clarkiae. The sequence goes on from JAABOM020000001.1 coordinate 8,911,822, forward strand.
AACCTTTTTCTCAGAGTATTTCGGTTAGTTTTTTTCTTCATTCTTTGGGTTTTAATCTTTTCCATATCATTCATGGTGTATTTCACGACTATGAGTGGCTAAGTCTCCATACATATTCTGGGGTTCTTAACTTTAAAATCTATGAATGGGTTCTTTTGATTATTTCTATGTTATTTTTATCTATACTTCTGAGACTGGCCAAATAGGGAGTACATTAGTTTCCCACTCTTGATTCTAGAGATGTTGGAGTGGATAGAACGCAGTAATATAGGAGGCTTGTTCGATTAGGAAACTAGGTTGATTCATGTAAGGAAGACCTGTCACAACAACCCTTAAACCTCGTTTGGTTCATAACATGGGAAGATAACTTTAATACATTTTTATTGATCTGTCCATCCCCGCTCAACAATGTAGTTAGGTATTCAATAATAATAGGTAGGCAGAGGTATGCAACCCTATTCAGGTAATTTGAACCCCGTGACTCAGTAATCAGGAATGCAGACATAGATAGACATTGTTAAGACTAAATGGAGTCATTAAGGCTATAATCCTGAAATTGCTCATTAATTGATATCTTGTCAGTAAAACTCAGATTAGTTTAGAAAAATTTTGTTCTTTTCAATTATTTCACTTACTTCCACAAATCTTTTTACCAAAAGCACCATAAACGTGATAACAGAGATTGTTTGCTGATTTTATTCAAATCCCTTGGGTTCGACAACCTGGCTCTTTAATTAGGGCCACTATATTACTTAGGAGACCACGTATACTTGCGTGTGTTAGGGAGAAACATCTATGTAGGGTAGTTCTTGCCCAAATTACGAAGGATAACAAACTCAAGTTTCATAAGATTAGCCATGTTAATAAAGAGAAAATTAATAAATAAATAATACCTTAGCCTTCAAACTTAACCTTCACTCATTAAGATGGTAGAGTCTCGTGTTGATAGCGTGTTATAAAAGGATAAAGTAAAGAAGAAGAAAGTAGAGAGAAGATTTCTTATTCCTCTTGAATAATATTAGATGTATCTTATGAAGGAAACCTTTTTATTTACTGGGAAAAAAGTAACTTGGTCTCCAAGTAGGAAACGGACTTGCTCCCCAAGTAGGATTCCTAACTCTTAAAAGAATTCACATAATAGATATTCACTATAAATTAAATATGTTTATAACAAAAGTGAAAATTTTAAAAAAAATGAGTTTTTCATAATTATAAAAAAGAAAAGGCATAAATTCTCCTTCGCACTTGTTTCAAAAATTCAGTTACACACTTAAACTATCACAATGACCTATTACACACCTTTACTACTTAAAAGTGAATTTAATGTTGTCATGATCCAAAAATCGAGCATGATGGCACTCACTCAACCCACCAAGGCGAATCAATCCAACAATTGAAAACCCAGCATAATTATAAAAATGGAAGATCGATAGTCTAAATAGGATAGATAAACATACTAAGCCAAAACTAAAATTTTCCCAAGACTAGTATCATATTTACAAGCCTCTAAGTATAGATTACTTAAATGAAATACAAGTCATAATATCTATTCCTTGAATAAAAAAACAACATAAAATGGACTCCTCAAGGCGTGTTGAATACATAGTCAGCAACCTCGCAAGAAATTCGAAAGCTCGATGTAATGATCCTAAAGGTCATTTTAGGTATTTTTGGCCAAATTATCATTTTGCGCTTCTCGAAAGTTGCCTTGAGTCATTATTGGTTAATTCTACAAGTCAAATTTTGAAATCATTGTAATAAGCTTGAGTTTTTGCAAAAGAAAAAGTTTTCAAAGGTTTAAATTGGAAAATTTAAGTTTTCTGGTCGTTTTGAGTTTTTGATTGTCAGATCACAATTCTGTCAATTCTATCAGCTATAGAATAACGAATCTAATCTAGGAGAACTTGCAGAATTGAATTTGGAGTTAAGATGCAGATTTTAGGCCAGAGTTGTATTTTTAGTTCTTTTCAGTTGAAAATTTTGTGTTTTCTAGCCGTTTTGAGTTTTAAGAGTCAGATTGTGAATTTGCCAATTCCATTAGCTATGGAATGCCAAATTTAGTCAAGGAGGACTTGCAGAATCGAATTTAGAATTAAAATGGTGATTTTAGGTCCAAAGTTGCATTTTTAGTTTATTTTGAATCATGAGTTTGACTTTGGTCAACATTCAAAGTTCGGAGCCTTGACTCGGAATTTTGTCAATTCTAGTAGTTCCAGATGGTGAAAATAATGCTAGAAATGGCTTCACTGCAAATTTTAGAGCTTCTGATAATATTTTGAGTTTTTGAGTCCTCAACTAGTTTAAATGAGCTTTCTTGGGTTTCGGGCCAAAGAGGTCAAATTTGAATTCTGATGATTTTGTTGGATCCAAATTGTCGAGTTTGATTTAGGAGGACCTTCTGTTCAGTTCTTAGGACTTCTAGCTGTGTTTTGGTCCATTTGGTAGTTTCCAATATTGGGAAATGGGACCCACATTGGAATAAACCAACCTCCAGTGGGAATTTTGACTAGACCGTTGAGTTCGGAATATCATTTCCAATCAGATTTTATATATGGATTATATTTTTTCAACTCCAGATGAGGTCGGAGCATTGAATTTAAGTTTGAGGGGTTGCTGAATATGCTGAAGTGGGGGTGATATGGCCTAATTAGGCATTGCCACGTGGTAGACGCAGTCAAAGGAGTCGTTTAAATCTGGAAAAATTTCCAGATTTCTCAGATTTTCCCCCCAACTTCAATTAATGATTTCTCCTTCAATTTTGATATGATTTGGGTGATTCAGAAGATTAACTTGTATATTTTTCAAGAAGAACACCATGGGAGCTTCAGAAATTGATTTTGGCACACCGCTTAAGGTAAAATTTACTATTTTCCTTTTGTGTTTGAATGTATTTTCAGAAACTTTAAACATGCGATTTCTACCTCGTATTAGCTCCATTTTCAAAATGGTTTTCGCCATTGAATTTCTTATCACTTGGAGAATATTTTCATGTATAATTTCTAGATTCTGAAGATAAAATTTTTGGACCATTTTTCCTTTTCACCCGAATTAGTTGATTTTAGTGTCATTAAATTCGTTATGTTGATTATGATGCTATATTTGAATAGATTTTGATGATTTGGAGTATGTAGAAAGGGAAAAGTGTTGAAATTGACGTGACTCGAGAATTTATATAAGGTAAGTAGATTTCTAACTTTTTGTTAAGTATGTTGAACTTCGTATGCTCCAATGTGTATAGAATTGAATATTTTGGGGTAGAGATCGATCAATACAGATTTTGATTGAAATATTTTGAATTGAGTAATTATTCCTATAGTAATATATGACTTGTGAATTAATTGTGGAGGCATATTAGATGTGAAATAGTGAATTATTTGCTATTAATATCGAATTTGTACTTATTTTGAGATGTCAATGTTATTGAGGTTGTGATGGCATTGAGATATTAAGAATATTGCAATATTTATCGTATTGAGTTTTCTATTCTTTATTGTTAAGATATATGATTCATAAGGACATCTTGTGTATTTTATTTTTATGAACATGATCATTGTGCATTTATTTTATGTGTTTGTTTGATGATCCAAAGAAAAGAAATGAAAAGCCGAAGGAAAATGGTTTCAGCTAGTAAAAAAAGAAAAGAAATGAAAAGCCAAAGGGAAATGGTTCTGACTAGTGAAAAATAAAATAAATAAATGAAATGAAAAGTTGAAGGAAAATGGTTCCGGCTAGATATGAAATGAAAATTACCAAAGAGAAATGGTTCTGGTGGATACATAGTCCATGTGTGGCCCCCATGGGTTTTGGCTAAGGGATGATTGTGATCAGGAGATGTCTATCGTAGGACAGACATGCATCACTATTATTTAATATTGCACAACATTATTTACATCTCATTGCATTCACTTCATCCCATAATGCTCTAGCTTACTATGATTATATGGAGTGTTGTTGAGATTGGTTATTCATTGTATCATTTGACTTGTTTTCGGCTTAGTATGATTGGTTTCTTAGTGTTGATTGAATGACACTTGATGAATTGGTGAGACTTGATAAATTATAGAATTTCCTCGGACTTGAAAGCAGAATAATGAGAATTATACTATTATTGGCTTTGATCTTAGAATTTTCAAATTGAGTAATTGCAAAGGTTATGAATCCTTGTCTTGTAAAATAGTTGTGAGATTGTGATCCTTTGAGGGCTGATGCTAAGTGATGAGTGTATCTACTTTCTAGAAAATTCTATATGTTGTATACATTGTGCTGGGACTTTTATAAGTGTAGGTTTTTAGTTCAACGGCATGTTATTGGGTATTAAGGAGTTACTTGATTCTTCATTGTTTTACTTTAGGTTAGTTCCATTTGTTGAGTATTCTATTATTAGGTGCTCACTTCTTGCTACATTTTTGTAGGTTGAGAGCTCGATCCCTCTGGTTAGACTTTTCTCATTATAGGATCAAGCTTCCAGATTATCCTTAAGGTAGTTGCTTATGTCTTCAGCAGACATTCGAGGAATCCATTATTATGTTGTGTTCTATTTGAGGACTAGACATTTGAGACATGTATTTTATTCGAGTATATATTTTAGAGGCTTGTACATGTGATACCAATCCTCCAGATAGTTGTAGTTTGTTTCCTTCCACTTATCTTTATATCTAGACTATTATCTTCCGCGTTTACCTTTGTTGTTAAGTTATTTGGGTTTTGGGATGACTCGCTTGGAGGTTTAGGTGAGTGCCACCACACCCGATTTTCAAGTTGTGACACTCGATTTAGCAAGAAAAAAGTCTAGCAGAACAGATCAGGCTCATAACCTACAAAAATGTAGCAAGGGGTGAGCACCAAACAATAAGGTATTCAAAAACTGGAACTAACCTAAAGTAAAGCAATGAAGAACACATGTACTCTTCAACACCTAGCCACATACTGCCGAACTACAAACCTGCACTCATAAAAGTCCCAACACAATGTATAAAACCTAGAGAATTCATAGGGATAAAAATATACTCACCACATAGCATTACATTTAAATTAGGTCTAACTATAAACGAGTCAAATGACACAATAGATATTCAATCACACAACATTTCATGTAATAACAGTAAACCCGAGTGATATGAGATGAAGTGAACCATGAGATGTAAATAATGTGATGTAATGTCAAATAATCATGATGCATATTTGTCCTAGAATACACATCCACTGAGCATATATGTATGCCTTTTACAGAATCCATGGGGGTCACACTTAGACCGTGTATCTGTGAACATAGTCGGCAATGACCTCGGCTCATGTCACCTTTCCAAAAATAACCTTGGACCGTTTAGAAATGACCTTGGACCGCCGGCATGTTACTTCGGCTCGACCAGTAGAAACCTCGGACACTAATCCACATGTTACATTACTCACATCTCGGTCATAGTCATCACAAAATCAATGAAAAATAACAATGGATGCAAGGTGCATGATCACAATTATATCATAATATCAACATCATAGTGATCTCAATGTCTCAATACCATCAACATCTCAATAGCATCAGTGTTTCAATATCATCAAAGTCTCAATGTATCAATCATAACACAATAAGCACCATCACACTGTCAACATCGAATGATTCTCAAGATGACATAGATTATGAATTCACAATTAATTTATAACTCAATATATTGCCATATGAACAAGTATTCAACACGAAAAGTCATGATCAAGCCTACAATGACACAATTCTACCCCTGTATACACAATTACACACATATAAGAGCATAAAGGTTCATTCATACTTAACAAGAGGTTATAAGTCCACTTGCCTTATACAAAGTCCCAAATCAAGCCAACATCGAAGCTTTTCCCTTTCCACGGTACTCCAACTCACCAAAATCTATTCAACTATAGCATCACAATCACATAATGAATCTAATGACACTAAAATCAATCAATTCGGACTAAGACGGTAAATGATGAAAAAATCCATGCCAGAAAAAGTAGCCAAAATCTGAAAGTTAATACATGAAAATGTTCTCCTTGTGATAAGAATTCCAATGGTGAAAACCAATTCAAAAATAGAGTTAAGATGAAAGAGAAATCACCAATTAAAGTTTGAAAATCAAAGTCCTAAAACTCCCCAAATTCCACCATAAAATTCTCAAATTTGGATGTTAAACACATAAAATAATCAACGAAAATAATTGAAATAGGTTAGAACATAGTTACCCAATTTATTACCCTTGAAACTCTTGAAATCACCCTTGAAAATGAAGCATAGAATACCCAAAACTGGTGAAAATAGATTTAAACACGTCTTTAAAAGAATTAATTGGTTCAAAGATATATAACACCCCGCGAACGTAGACAAACATCCGCGAACGCGGAGGTTTATGGAGTTACTGTACTTCACAAATATGGTTAAGCTTCCGCAACGCGGAAGCTCATGGAGTCTAACTCCTACAACTCCATAAACACAGAGGTCTAAGTAAATTAACTCGCAACTCGGAGCTAAGGGTGAGAACGCATAGAGTAACTCAACCTGCACCAGAAACAACAGAAAAATCAGCAACACAGCACCACTAAAATGAGAATGGGCCTTTGAGGATTTTTTCAGAACCCATGAAAACCAACCAAAGATGTAACCCTATAAGAAACAATGATCATCACTCGATGAAATTGGTAGAATCTGAGTACAGAACCTCTGTGTTCCTGAACTCGAGAAGGATCATTTAAACTAGTTTTGGACTCCAAAAACTCATAATATTCACAGAAGCTCTAAAAAATACAATGGAGTCATTTCTAGGGTTGGTTTCATCATCGGGAATAAAATTCCAATCCAACCCTCTAAACTCTAAATGTTGATCAAAGTCAAACAAATGATACAAAATTAACTAGAATTGCAACTTTAGGCATAAAATCTCTGTTTTAACTCCAAATTAAGTTGTGCAAGTTCTCCTGGACCAGGTTCAAGATTCTGGAGCTGATAGAATTGATAGAATCACAAACTAACACTCGAAACTCAGAATGACCAGAAAACTCAAACCTTTGAAGAACTCTTTCTTTTATAAAACTCAGGCTTTTCACCATATTTCCAAAATCTGACTGTCAAACTTGAACAAATAAGATACAAAAAAAATTATTAAGAAGGGAAAAATGATAATTTGGCCAAAAATATCAAAAATGACCTTCAAGGTCATTATATCATTCACCATTAGAAACTATGTTCGTCCTCGAACATAAGACGAAGAGAGGGGCTTCACAAGAAGTAACCAAGAGTCAATCCTACAATTCTCAAGGCCGTTAATCTTTCTAAGTAATTTAATTCTCGAGAGCTATAACATCAGAATGTACCATCAAGAATAAGACTTATAAGCCAACAGGAAATTTGACCCCCCAAAAGCGACTACCAGTTCAGAAACTAGCCATAGCACCGATTTTGAAGCAACACCGTCATACCACAATACAGATAGTAGGATGATCTTTCACTCACGCTTCCACGAGGCAATAGAGATGCCTTTTCAAAGAAGGCCAATAGTGAACCTGAACAAATTAGAGCCAATTATAATATACAAATCACCTTGATCCCCATCTGATTTTCCATTCTCTTAACATAATCCTCCCCGAACTTAAGCTGCGCAATTTCAATCCTCGGTCAAAGCATATGCATAAGAGAAAAGTTCGATTAATCTAGCTCTAAGGGAGGTAATGACCAGGAAAAGCAACCAGCTATCACGACCCAAGCATAGGGCCTAGACATGACATGATGAATAGAGAACTTAAAGGGGAACCCAATCAAGCCTCTTATTATATCACTACACATCCTTAGTCACGAAAGCAATTAAATAACAATACAAGAGTAGGAATAAGGGAACACGGGGCTAAGGGACATCTTTCATATCATAAAGCATCAGAGAGTCAAGGCTCATAGCATCTTTACATAACTTGTCCAACAACACCTCTAAAATAGAACTTAGCAGGGGCCAAGACAAGCAATTGGACTCACCCTCATAGTCAAAGTATACAATAAAAGGAAAGAGAGTCTTTATACATAGCATAAAATCAAAGACATTGTCCCTGAAATTGAGGTCTCACAACTAGCTTGAAAGTAATCGTACTAGCCATATGGATGAGAAGGATGATCAAGTGGAGCTCTGGTTCCTACATGGTAACATCATGTAGGCATAAAGTATGCGTTAGTAAGTTTGAATATACTAATTATATAGGATGCAAAATAACAAAGATAGGCAACATAATTGAAATACATAATTAGGCAATAAATGAGCATATAGTAACATGGCATGCATGAGTGATGCTTGAAATAAAACATTCTTACATAGAACATATTACATGTGTAGTAAGAGACCATCATCATAGACCAAGCAACTTAGTACTCGGAATCCAATGTACTCCACCCTTTAGTAGTGATTGAGGTACGAACCCCTCAATTAGTTGACGGACATGATCACCCTCTGTCGGAAGTGATTGAGATACCAACCCCTCAATTTGTTGATGGCTTGCCACCCCCATCAGAAGCAATTGAGGCATTACCCCTCAATTGGCTATAGTCAACTCACAACACTATAGCTTAGTTCCTACATGGTAAAATCATGTAGGCGTAGAGTATACATTAGTACATTTGAATGTACTATGTAGGTGCAACGCAACAAGAGATAGGAAACATAAGCAAAATGCAATATCACAAGCAATTGATAGCATCATAACAATATGTCATATATGAATGATGCTTGAAGTAAAACATGCTTATATAGAACATATTACATGTAAAGGAAAAGATCGTCTCTATAGACCAAGCAAACTTAGTACTTGGAATACAAGGTAGACCACATCTTAGAAGTGATTGAGGTACCAACCCCTTAATTGGTTGACGGACATAACCACCCTCTGCCGGAAGTGATTGAGGTACCAACCTCTTAATTGGTTGATGCTTACCACCCCTATCTGAGGATATTGAGGTACCAACCCCTCAATTGGTTGACGAACATGACCATCCTACACCTGAAGTGATTGAGGTACCAACCCCTCAATTGGTTGATGGCTTACCACCCCTATCTGAGGCGATTGAGGCATCACCCCTCAATTAACTATGGTCAACTTACAACACAATAGATACTTCCCATGAAATCAACATATGTATACCATCCTTTAATCATCATAAAGTCACTTAACTCATATGCGATGCATTAGGCCTTCAACAAGTCAAGAAACATAATCCGGACATTTTATCAAACACTTAGTGGGTGTGTAATGCTAGTGTAAAACCATTCAATTCAAGAGTGAAATCATGTAATAAAACTTAATGTAAAATCACCCACCAACACTTTGTAGTACCCTCATGCAATATACATCAAAACGCTTCATGAAATCTCAAGATAGGTCTAAGATTCATAACTCAAAACATGCTTAAACTGTCACACTTTTACAAAACCCCAACATAGTTCATAGTCAAATTCATAATAGAAAACTCATAAGTAAAATCAACTTAGAAACTATAAATTTAGGTGAAAAGGAAGCTTGGGCACCATAGGTGAAAGGACCCAATAGTTGAAACCAACATACCTTAGCTTTGGAGAATTTCTTGATGAAGATTGGAATGGAGACTTGAAGCTTGAGTGAAATCCTTAAGATCCATAATGAGTTTGGAACCCTTGATTTTGAGTAAAATATTTGTCTAACTGTTCGAGAGAGTATTGGGAAATGTCTTGTATGATATGAAGATGAAATATGTCTAAGTATAGGTACTTTCACGCGTAGGAAGACTAAGCCCAAGACCCAAAACCCTTGGACCGAATAAGAAAACTGTGCAAAAATAACACTAGTCTGTGATGGAGGCGCGTCGCGGTACCATCGCAGACAGACACTGGATAAGCAAAATTACGAATTTTCAAATTTTAATACGATTGCACTAAAATCGGGGTTAGACCCATTTCTCACTCATTTTTTTTCCTGTCAATAATATGAAGTCAGATTTTTTATATCACGCACAAATTTTGAGATATATGGAAATTACGATTCTGGGCAATTCCGAGGCACATTTTCGGGCACACTTTAGGGTCGTTTCAATATCTCCCCTTGAGAACATTCGTCCCTGAATGTCAAAGAAACACACATAAAAAGAGTAATCATGAAGAAATCAGCCTCAACAAGAATACAACAATGCACTTAAACACTATTTTGAAAATCTCAATATAAGTGCCAAAAATCATTATGAACTCGTCAACATAAACATGAATGCATGCAAATGACATAGGGGCTGAAACATAAGACTTGAACTCATATAGGGGACTTAAAATTAGTACCTTAGGCTTGAGTAGAATGGAAGAGATAAGGATATCACTTTTGCATGTCCGCTTCGGCCTCCAATGTAGCACTTTCAACTTGTTGATTCCTCCAAAGGACCTTAACGGAAGCCAATATCCTTGTTCCTCAACCTCTTCACTTGTTTATCCAAGATGTCTACTGGAACTTCTTCGTAAGTCAAGTTGACTTAAACAACCCCCACAACATCCAATGGAACAATATCATTCGGATCACCTACATATTTCCTCAACATAGATACATGAAAGACCGAATAAACCAATTCCATTTCACTAGGCAACTCCTCAACACCCTATAAGTACCCATAAATGTTGGACTCAATTTATCCTTCTTACCAAAACGAACCACACCCTTCATGAGTCAAACTATCACCAACTTCAAATTCAAGCTCCCTTCTCCTCAGATTGACATAGGACTTTTGATGACTTTGGGCTGTCTTCAGCCTTTCCTCTAATCAACCTTACCTTCTCCATAGCATTCATGACCAGATCCGGACCCAACAAAGTCATTTCTCCCACTTCAAACCACCCAATCGGTGATCTACAATGTCTACCATAGAGGGCCTCAAAAGGAGCCATACCAATGCTAGAATGAGAGCCATTATTATAAGCAAACTCAATCAATGGAAGGTGATCATCCCAACTACCCTTAAATGCCAAAACACAATCTCTAAGTATATCCTCAAGAGTTTGTATAGTTCTTTAGGCTTAGCCATCCATTTGAGGATGAAACGTTGTACTAAGCTAAACCTTGGTACCAAGACCACTTTGGAAGGACCTCCAAAAGTGTGAAGTGAATTGGGCACCACAATTCGATTCGATAGACAAAGGCACTCCATTCAATCTAACCAACTCATGAATGTACAACTTAGCATAGTCTTCCGCCCCATAAGTAGTTTAACTAATAGGAAAGGAGTTGAATTTGTCATTCTATTAACCACAACCCAAATAGAATCAAAACCCTTTCTAGTCTTAGGCAACCCAACCACAAAATCCATGTTAATTTCCTCCCACTTACAAGTAGGAATCTCTATTCTTAGGTTAGGCCACCCAGCCTTTGGTGTTTGGCTTTGACTTGTTGGCAACTATGACAACCAGATACAAAATTAGCAATAATGTCTTTCTTCATATCACCCCACCAAAATACATCCCTTAAATCTTTATACATCTTGATAGAATCGGGGTGAATAGAATAAGAAGAATTATGAGCCTCGTCAAGAATATTCTTTCTCAAATCATCAAAAAAGGAACACACAACCTACCTTGGTATCTAAGAGCACCATCTCCCCCTAGAGAGAAAACCTCCACCTTACCCTCTCTCACTAAGACCTTCAATTATAACAAGGAAGAGTCATGATCTTGCTTTGCGTTTAGCTCATCAACCAAGAAAGACTTTGAACAATCAACAACCACAATACCACTATTATTAACCTCTTCCAACCTAACCCCAACCTAGCCAACCGATGGACCTCTCTAGCCACCTCTTTGCCCCCACTATCAATATGAGCTAGGCTACTCATAGACACCCTACTCAAAGTATCTGCCACAATATTAGCCTTACAGGGATGATAATACACATCATATCATAATCCTTAAGAAGCTCCAACCACCTTCGTTGTCTCAAATAGAGATCTTTTTGAGTGAACATGTTGGAGACTCTTATGATTGGTAAACACATCAACATGCACTCCATACAAATAATGATGCCAAATTTTCAAAGTAAATATTGATGTGCTATCAAAATACTGCATACTTGGCACCTAAAATAAGGGATTTTGCGAGCTCTTAATGCGACCTTTTATGATTTTTATATGTTTTGTGTTATTATTGTAGAAAAGATAGGTTGGCATTATTTTGGGAGAATATTATAGATTTTGCTGAAGTGCAGGATATACGAGTCATCCTACGAGTGTAGCTCAAGCTACGAGTGTAGGGTGACTCATGGTAAGAAACGATGAGCAAAAATCATAAATTTTCTAAGTGGAGGGCAACCTTATGAGGCCACTCTACGAGTCGTAGGTCTCACTATAACTCATTTAGATGGGTTCGTAGCAAGAAACAGAGAGCTAAAATTTTAGACCAAGAACTGAAGTCCTAGAGTATAAGATGAGCATACGAGTCATAGCTAAGCAATGACTCGTACTAGTGGGTCACAATAGTTATGTCCAAAATGCAAAGTGCCTGATACGAGACCCTGATTATGACTCTTAGGTCACCCTATGAGTTGTACCTGTGCGATGTACCTGCTGCCAACTGTCATTTCTATTTACTTTTTAGGGTTGAATTGTAAATACTATAAATACTTTATGATAGGTTTTTATTAAAGGAGGAGAGACTTGAATATTTTTATAGATTCACTTTGAATATTCTCTCTAGGATATTTCTAGGGTTTACTGTAGATTTCAATTTTTCTTATGAAGACCACTTTTGGGGATTGCAAATTCATATTGTACTCATTCTCCATATTTTCAAGTTTGTGGCTTGCAACTTATAGTTTCTTATTCTTCATTGTTTTGGGTAAACTCTCACCTATATCTTCCATTCTCATTGTTGTTGATTTTGCATTAGTCATGAGTAGCTAAGCACCCACAACTTGGGATTGTGGGAACCATGAGTAGTTGACTTGAAATAACCTAGACTTTGAGCATTTCTTTGATTGGGGTTTTACATATATTGTTTATTTCCCTTTATCTTGATTGTTGGTTAGTGGTGGCCAACAGGAAACCAAACCCAGTCTACTATCAAGATCCCGACCAAGGTAGTGACGAGTATGAAAAGAGAAGTAAATGACAGGATTTGATTGATGTGTTCTCCACTAATCAACCAAACCTGACTAAGGGGAGGTTGACTGGGATGATGGGTAATGGTTAGATGGCACACCATGGTTGTCGGCCATGCGCCATGGTGAAATTCGACCTTCACCTTCACAAGAGGGCTGGAAGAAGCTAAGTTACCATCCTGCATATGAATTTTCAATTGGAGTTGTATTGTGTAGGGTAATTGAGTCAATGAATCATGGGGAACACAATTCCCGAGTTGTCCCAAATTTGAGTGTCTTCTCGCATAGTTAGTATAATATTTATTTTTATTTTGTTCTTAAATCACAACCCCCCCTATTTAGAGATTTTAGCAATCGATGCTTGAAATGATTAACAGTGGATCTCCATAGTCAAGCCCCGTATTCCCCGTAGATTCAACCCTAACCTCTTGTTGGATTAATTGCTGACAGCGATTGCTTTCTTATTGGAGCATGAAACATCATCAGAAAAATATAGCATCATTGCCAGGGAATACAACTAGGTTCTTGACTTGATTTCACTATTATTTAGTTCAAGTATTAATTTCTATATTCTCTTGTATTTTACTTTTATTATTTGATTTCATTGACAGTGTGTACTAGGTTGTATGCCCAATATAAGGATCCAAGGCAATCCCTTAGCTCCGATCAATTTGGAGATACATCAACTCTTTAGAAGAATGGCTTAGGTGAATGAGGATATCGCGGTTGAGGAAGAAATAAATATCAATGATGATATGGAAAGAGAAGAGAATCTACCTTCGAGGGATGATAGGCCAACTCGTAGGGATTTTAACGAGAACGCTTATGGTTGGAATCAATATCGCTTGAACCCTATGGTCATAGATATTATTGGTGCTATAGTGCTTCCTCCATTACAGGTAGATGCTGAGTTCTCGGTGTCAAGTGGATAACTTCAAATGCTCTAAAATCACGGGTTGTTTACGGAATACCTTCAGAGGATCCCCATCATCATCTTTATAATGTTTTCTTTGTCTACAAGAGTGTCATGGGGACACAAAATTTTCTCTTAATACAGTTGGTTTGCGGGTGTTTCCATTGTCACTAACTGGTAATGCAGCTGTTTTATTGTCCAAGCTTCCTTCAAGTACAATAACAAGTTGACAGAGCTTCAGAGAGTGTTTCTAGAGAGATATTTTCCAAGATCAAAGAAGCTTAAGCTTAAAGATCAAATAAACAATTTTGAGCAATTACCGGGTGTCTTTATTAGTAACACATAAGAGAGATTCATTAAATGAAGAGAGATTCATTAAATGAAGAGAGATTCATTAAATGCTTAAGGATGGTCCTTGATCATAAGATTGTTGATGATGCCTTGGTTGAGGTTTTCTATCATGGGAGGCATGTTTCTTGACCAACCTTTTGCATTGATAGCCGCAAGGATAGAACAAGTGGTTAAAACTAATAAAGCATAGGTTCAACAAGAGCGAGGTGCAATGAAGACTTCTTGTGCGGTCAATACCAACAATGAGCAAGATAAGGTCAACGAAGAGATCATGGAGCATCTTGCTCAACTTCGCAAGAGTATGAACTTTGTCTTAAAGCAAAACCAACCAAGTGTCCAAGTGGTCACCCACCAACTCTTAAGGCTCCTATGTATGAAGATCCATTCTTTGATGAAGATGCTTATTTCGTGAGCAACCGAGCAGCGGGTTTCCGGAATAACCCCTAAGGGTCCAACTCGGACTATTGGAGGCAAGGTTTCGAGAATCAAGGTCAGAACTACAAATGTGATGGTGCTTATAGAGATAATCGAGGTGGCTACTATGAAAGAGAGAGAGTGTCGGACACCGAATGGGGTAGAAGAGATGGCTATAGGAATGGTCCTTATGTTCCACCCCACAATCGTGATGCCACGCCAAATGCTTCAAGCATTGAAGAGATGTTTGAGAAGTTGTTGAAAAGAGCGGACCACCAAGATGAGACCTTGAAAGGAATGAAGTCGAACATTTCAAGTATAAACCAAAAGATAGAGTCTCACTCCGTGGAGATTAAACAACTAGAACAACAATCTAGGTAAGTTTCTTCGCAACTGAACCAACGCCAAAAGGGCACCTTACCAAGAAATTCAGTTCAAGATTCAAAGAATGACGAGCATTGCATGGCGATTATGACTAGGAGTGGAAAAAGCACCATAGATCCCCCTATGCCAATGATCGAGGATGAGGCTTGTGAGGAGGGTATTGGTGGTGAAGCTGTGGATGAGAGAGAAGAGTAGGAGAATGTTGGGATGCAAAGAAATGAAGTGGGAGAGCAAGAAAAGGTTAAGATGATTCCAAAACCTCCTCCTTTCTTACTTCAAAGGCTTAAGAAAAAAGAAGAGTAGGTTAAGTTCAAACACTTCCTCTCAATGTTGAAGAAACTATCCATTAATATTCCCTTTCTAGAAGCTTTAGAGAAGATGCCCAGATACGCCAAATTATAAAGGATTTGGTGATAAATAAATGCACTTTGAGCCAAGAGCTCTCACAGGAGCTCCAACAATGTAGTGCGATCATGACCAAATGCCTTGTTCAAAAATGAAAGGACCCCGGTGCATTCACCATCCCTTGCACCATTGAAATGTTGAATTCATAAGAGCATTGTACGATCTAGGAGCGAGTATTAATCTAATGCCTCTTACCGTGTTTGAAAAGCTTGATCTTGACACTTCTACTCCGACAAGAATGTGGTTGCTCATGGCGGATCAAACTATCAAAAAGCAAGAAGGAATACTTCTTGATGTGCTTGTAAAGGTTGATAAATTCATCTTTCCCACATATTTTGTGATCCTTTATTGTGTGGTTGATTTCGAGGTGCCCATTATATTGGAAAGACCATTTCTAGACATCGGGAGAGCCTTGTGGATATGGATTCGGGTCAACTGTGGTTCAAGGTCAATGATGCACAAGTGGTGTTTGACATCCGTCAATCCATGAGTTAAAGAGTGAAGTTTGGGCCATTGAAGACTTTTGCTGATGAATGATGACAAAGTCGAGCCATGATGTTAAACAAGGCACTTTTTGGGAAGCAATCCAAGTATCTTTTATGTTTTTGGATTCTTTTAAGTTTATGTCATTTATTTGAATTGTTAAGTAGTAGTTTGGTGCTTGTTTTGATGTGTGAGACATTGAATCAGTTGTATCATTCTGGACATTGGTGTATCTTGAAGTGTGATTTGCAGAAACTGATCAAAAGCTGAAGAGTTCAAGAAAAATAGCATTTGGAGCAGGCCTACAAGTCATAGCTCACACCATGACTCGTAGTCATGCCTCGTAGAAGAAAATAGTAAGGACTTAAAGTTGGCACACACATTGTACGAGTCGTAAGTGGGGTTTATAGTGCCCAGGTATGGATTCTAAAACTTTTCTAAGTATTAAGTCTGCTACGAGACCAAGACCTATGAGTCATCGGACACCCTACGACTCTCGTAGTCGGGGTTTCGTAGACTCGATATACAAAATTGTAAAAGTTGACCCGGATCAAGTATTTAAGGGATCAAAATTCATTTGACCTCTAATTTCCCAAGATTTGACCGGCTACTTCCCTCCAATGTTCCCCATAACTCCTATTCATCTTCTTTGACCAAATTTTCTATCAACCCACGTCATTTTCCTGTGAGATATGCCGACACCAACTCTCTAGGGTTTTTTCGGCCTCATTTTCGATTGAATAATGAATTTTTCTTATTCTTCACTCTCTCAAGTGGTAAGTTTCCTTGTTTGATTTCGGCACACTCATGCGGTGATTATTATTTATTGTTATGTAATTATGTGTTCAGTGAGGATATTTGGAATACCCTTGAGAATATGCTTAATTAGGTATGAGGACTAGGTTTTGGTCGATTAATGTGCCCTAATGTTATTTTGAATGGTGATTGCTGGTTAACTGTGATGCTAGCATGTTGATCATATGTGTTTAGTGTATGATTATTGATTGATCATCATATAAATTCATGTCAAAGTGGAATTTGATTGTTGTGTGTGTTGATTGAAATAAAAATGGTTTTTGGGACATCCTCAGGATTACTTTAATTTTGATCCCTTTTTGAACTACACAGATTTTGTGTTAATGTTAATGGCTGTGAATTCAAAGATCGAACACTTGTGGGGGATTTTCAAATGGGTTGGGAAGTCATTGTTTAATTATGAATTAGTAAATAAAATTGTTAGGAAATTGTGGTTCGAACGTTCATGGATAGGGTTATATTTGTCAAACATACAAAATTTATTGAGACTTGCTTCAAATCATGCTTGAATGATTTTCTAATTAATGATGGTTATGTGGTGAAGGTGTAGGCACTATAGGTGCCTGTTGTTTTCTGCGACGAGCCTTTCCTACGAATCGTAGGACCCCTATGACTCGTAGTGGCCCCTCATAGGAGGCAACAGTCACCTGTGATTCCTTAACACTTACCATACGAGGCCCATCTACGAATCATAGCATCTGCTACGAATCGTAATAGGGGAATCGTAGGATCTGCCTTAATTTAATTTGTATTTTGTTTCCTACTATGAGCCTAGACTATGATTTGTAGGTCATCCTACGAGTGATACTTGTGGCTCATATCTGGGATTAGAATGATATTTTTGAGGCACCTTTGCACTACGAGGCTATTGTACGACTCGTAGGTCACCCTAAAAGGTGTACCTATGCCACGTATTTGGAAACCTACAACTGATTCAGTGAATATTTTGTGCTTCTTTTGTTGCTTCTTTTCTCTTCTTTCTTATTTGCTTAGTTGTTTGTTGTTTTAACAAACACTATGGTGCTCACTTTGCAATTTGTGCTATTAATTTACAGGTATAATGCCTCCGAAATACAAACAAGCAATATAGGCCTTTAGGAGGAAGTTAGTGGATGAATCCTCTGAAACAAAACAGTCTGAGGGATATATGGAAGTCCACAGAGTCCAAATTGACCCCGAGGCAAATGTGCCTCCAACTCGACGTCGTACTGCTTGGGCCCTAGTATAGGTTGAGAGCCCCTCCCAGTCTGACGAGGAGGGCAGTAGAACTGGGTCCGGTAGTAATTCACCACAGATGACTCTGACTCACACTGAGACAAAATCAGAGGAGGGGTCATATGCTCAGCAGGAGGAGGTAGATTCACAGCCTCCAGTCGATCCAAGATAGGGAGTTCAAAGAATACAAACGGTCTACGTTAAGGGATTGGAGTTGAAAGGGAAAGGGAAACCTATCAGGCAGTTCCACGAGGAGTTAAGGTTAAATGACTCTGGGTTCGACAAGGTACCGAGGTTGGATTCAGAGATTGACAGACTCGGACTCTGATGGAGTTCACAGCGATTTGGCAAATATGCCCCTTATTTGGTCTGAGAGTTTTATGCGGCGTATTATGCTACTCTCCTCTGAGGCCTGCCCAAGAACAAGAAGTCTATTAATTAGCCTAGACCACGAATAGTTTTGGTCAGGGTTCGGAGAGTTGATATTTCTGAGGAGACCATTCAACGAGTTCCGTTCGGGCCCAACTACAGAGTGCCTCTCATTCCACCACAGAGTGCGATAGTAAAATTTCAAAGATGCGAAAAGTGGTGAATGAAAAAGATGTTGGGGTCAAAATCGAGCTACTTCGGTTGATAGCCATCCAGATATACAAGGAGGGTTTTACGCCTATGTGGGTCACAAACCACGCTGATCAGATCGTGAAAGCCCACCTCTCCTTCCGGGACAAGTTTTGGTGGTCTGTCATCTGTTGGCATATCAGGCCAATTTTTACAGATAATGTGATCACCTTGGAGCGAGTAGTACTACTAGCCAGCGTATTAGGTAGCTACAAGATTGATTGGGCCTGAGTCATGGCTGAGCAGATACGCGAGTTCGATGTTAGGACTAGCACCTCACTGCCATTCCCTATCTTGATTCATCGTTTGTGCAATATGGCAGGTGTTCGTGTTGATCCCCACGATAACCCTTATGTAGAGGCCGCACACACCATGGATCCCAGCCTAATCAAGGCTGATGAGAACCCGGTGGCCCTACAGAGAGCAGCTTCTCCTCCCATCCTAGAGTCATTCCCCATTGAGCCTTAGACTTAGGAGCAGACCCCAGCCACCACCAATGCTACTCCAGCTACCGCAGATCCATCTCCAGTTGTTGAGATCAAGGAGACGCTATCTTCCAGAACTCCTGCACCAACACCTTCTAGTATACAGGTTGATTCTTTTATGTCTTCTATTGCTTTCCAGGCATTGGTGCACAGGGTAGCTACATCGGAGTTCTAATTGCGGAGGTTAGCTAGCCAGAACAAACCATGGGTCAGTCAGACGGTCCAGGCCTCAGAGGAGAGGGCAAAGGCATTCGCTTGTGACATGATCGATCAGAGAGTTAGAGCAGTAGATGCCCGAGTATACTTCTTCGAGGAGAGGATCCAGAAGAGGCTCGTGGATGCCCGACCTGCTAACATAAGCGTAGTGACAGAGGAGTTGGCCAAGTTCAAGGTCGACTGTTGAAGATATTAGCAGCCTCGATACCAATCCCCGAGGCAGCACCGGCAGGTGATGATATATTTGACTTATTCAGGGACTGCCATATGCCATGGGAAGAGGCCCCTCGAGAATGATGACCCAGATGTGAGTCGGAAGAGGCCCAGGACTGACGATGAGGCAGCAACACTGGAGGAGGAGCAGAGACAAGTTGAGGTGGTGATGGAGTCCCTAGCTCTAGTAGTTATACAAGGAGATCGAGAGCAGCGGATTGCACAAGGAGAGAGTAGTTCGTAGGCAGCTGCAGCCCACCCTACAGAGAAGGAGACCGGTGGCTCAGGACCCCCAGGACCAGACAGATATCAGTGTCTGAGCACCAAGTGTTTGATATTTTGATCCCAACCCTTACTTGCTATCTATGGATACTTTGTTCCTTATTTCAGACAACATCTTCTTCTCATCGAAGTTTTGGATACTTTTAAATGTTTTATTTTGAATGTTGTTTTTAATTATGTTTGGTTGTTTGTTTTGAAATGTTGGTTTTTATTGTGTATGTATGCATGTATTTGTGTGTGTGTTTTGGATATATGTTTTGAATATGTGTCTTTTCTTTGAAGACAAAGTATCTTATTTTGGTGGGGTGTGGGAAGTTATATATTAGGGTGAAGTCTGAGTAACCTCAAGTCCATAACTTCTCCTATTTTTGACCCTAGGTTTTCTTGCCGTGATTCTTTTTTCTTGTGGATGTTTTAATTTTTGTTGAACTGACACGTTTAGGTAGTGTAGATAATTTGCACATATATAGTTGTTATGATATTTTGGCATATATATATAGTTTTTAAATGTTTTCTGAATGATTTAAAAATTTGGTACCCTCAAAATTTTTGAGATTGTTAGTTATTAGTGCAATCATGTATGTGATTATCAGGCAATATTTGTTCTGATAATGAGAAGGCAAGTTGATGCTTGAAACATGACCTGTGAGTCTTTACTTGATTGTGTATGTGATGCCATGTACGTGTGAGCTTATTTTGTCGCATTCATGCATTATGTGTGGACTCATAACTTGCCTTATTACTTTAAGATTGGACAAGCGACGTGGTTGATTGGGAAAGGATCTTAGGCCATTGTTCATTTAGTGAAGTCCACTTTTGCCAAAATAACCTACCAAATGTGATAGTTTATCCCTTGTTCCTATGGTTTGAGCTTTTCATGCACCTGTTCTTTCTTGACACCCAGCTAGCTCGACCTTGTTTTGAGAAACACCTTGATATTGACCCTGGTCTATCTTTGAATATGTGAACCTTAATAGAGGCTAAAAGATTAAGTTGAGGGTGGCTATGAATGGTGACCCTGGTTTGGGGAATAGATATTGTGTGCTTTACCTTAGGTTAAAAGCCTAAGTTGAGGGTGGCTTTTATTGTGGTAAATAATGAAAATGAGGTGGTTCGTTGGGAAGGAAAGAAAGAAAGAAAAAAGTCATGTGCTGGGTGAGAAAAAGAAAAGAAAAGTTGCCTTGGATTGAAATGAATAGCTAAATGAGTTCAAAAATAAGGCACACCTAAAAAAAGAGAAAGAAACCACTCAGCAAAAGCTTGAAAAAGAAGAATAAGGGTGGATTTAACGAAAATGGTTGAGTTTTGGAGGTAAGGGTGTGGAAAAACATGGTTCAAGGATAGTTTTAGTCACTACTTGCCTAAAATGTGATGGTAAAGACCCATGAGCCTATGTTACAAGCCTATTAAGTCCTAAAGAGACCCGAATCCACTTTGTCATTAGTCCGAAGTTGAGTATAGAGGCAAGCCTACAATGTTAGTCATTATGCATGAATTTCATTTATGAGAGTGAGAATGCTTGCACAGTCCTTGACTTTTGAGGGATTTCTTTTCTGTGAGTAAGAGGGATTTCTTTTCTGTGAGGGCATTTGCTTTGCATGATTGGCATACGACAAGTCCAGTAATTATGGATTATTGATACTCCTTTGCTTGTCATAGTTGGACTGCTGGATACATCTTTGTATTTTGGTTTGCTTAGTAGCTTTGCAATCTGATTTTGAAAATGAGAAGTTGAGTACCTGAATTGGAGTAAATGAATTATATGCCATTAGAGTAGCTACCATGTGTTTCTCATTGTCTGATTAGATTGAGTCGTCACTTAAGGGAAAGCAATATTTCTAAGTTGAGGGTGTTGATATGCTATCAAAATACAACATATTTGGCGCCTAAAACAAGGGATTTTACGAGTTCTTATTGCGACTTTTTATGATTTTTATGTGTTTTTGTGTTGTTATTGCAGAAAAGATAGGTTGGCATGATTTTGGGAGAAAATTGCAGATTTTGCTGAAGACATACGAGCCATCCTATGAGTCATAGCTTGTCGTAGGGTGATCTCGTAGCAAGAAACAGTGAGCAAAAATTAGAAATCTGCTAAATGGAGGGTCGTCTTACGAGGCCACCCTACGAGTCATACCTGCGTGACGTACCTGCTGCCAGCTATTTTTTTCTATTTACTTTTTAGTATTGAGTTGTAAATACTATAAATACTTTATGATAGGTTTTTCTTAAAGAAGGAGAGACTTTGAATATTTTTGTAGATTCACTTTGAACATTCTCTCTAGGATATTTCTAGGGTTTAGTGTAGATTTCAATTTTTCCTTTGAAGACCAACTTTTGGAGATTGCAAATTCACATTGTACTCATTATTCGTTTATCCAAGCTTATGGTTTGCAACTTGTGGTGTTCTTATTCTACATTGTTTTGGGTAAACTCTCAATTATGTCTTCCATTCTCATTGTTGTTGATTTTGCCTTAGCCATGAGTAGCTAAGCACCCACAACTTGGGGTTGTAGGAACCATGAGTAATTGACTTAAAATAACCTAGACTTTGTGCATTTCTGTGATTGGGTTTTGCATGTATTGTTTATTTCCCTTCATCTTGATTGTTGTTTGGTGGTGGCCAACATCAAACCCTGACTGTTGTCACGATTCCAACCAAGGTAGCGACGAATAGGAAAAGGGAAATAAATGACAGGATTCGATTGATGTGTTCTCGTCTAATCAACCAAACCTGACCAAAGGGAGGTTGACTGGAACAATGGGTAACGATTAGTTGGCACATCATGGTTGCCGACCATGCATCATGGTGAAATTCGACCTTCACTTTCACAAGGGGGCTGGAAGAACCTAAGTTACTGTCCTACATGCGAATTCTCAATTAGAGTTGTGTTGTGTAGGGTAATTGAGTCAACGAATAATGGGGAACACAATTCACGAGTTCTCCCCAAATTTGAGTGTCTTCCCGCATAGTTAGTATAGTGTTTATTTTATTTTTGCTCTTAAATCACAAACCCCCTCTCCCCACTTAGAGATTTTAGCAATCGATGCTTGAAATGATTGATAGTGGATCTCTATAGTCAAGCCTTGTATACCCTGTCGATTCGACCCTAACCTCCAGTTAGGTTAATTGCTGACAGCGATTGCTTTCTTATTGGAGCATAAACATCATCAAATACCACGGCAGCCAATTCAAGATCATAAATAGGATAATTCTTTTCATGTACTTCGAGTTGTCTAGAAGCATAGGCTATTACCTTACCATTTTGCATCAAAACATAACCCAAACCAATTCGAGAGGCATCAAAATACACAATAAACCCTTCTAACCCTTCTGGTAGAGACAAAATAGGAGCAGATACAAATTTATCTTTCAAGGTTTGGAAAATCTTTTCACACTTTTCAGTCCACACAATCTTAGCCTTCCTTTGAGTCAACTTAATCATAGGAGAAGCAATAGAAGAGAACTCATTCACAAACCTCCGGTAGTAACCCGCTAAGCCCAAGAAACTCCTAATGTCCGAGGGAGTCAAAGGTCTAGGCCAATTTCTAATCACATCTATCTTTTTAGGATTCACCTTAATACCATCTCCCGACACCATATGTCCTAGAAAGGTAACCTCTTTCAACAAAATTCACATTGCTCATACCTAGCATACTACTTCTCTTCCCTTAATCTTTGTAGCACCACTCTTAAATGAGCCACATGCTCTAAATAAATTAATACTTCATCACTAGAGACCGCCACCAACATGCCAAGGTAGGGGTTTAAGACCCTATTCATGAAACTCGTAAATATAGTCGGTGCATAAGTCAACCAATCAGCTTCTCCACGACTAAAAATGCTTATTCCTAGCCCGAAAGGGCACCTAGGGATATCACCTACCCTCGTCCTCACTTGGAGACAAAACCCGAACCAAAGATCAATATTAGAGAAGTGACTAACCCATTGAAGTTGTTCAAATAGATCATACATCCTTGGGAGGGGGTACTCATTCTTTATGGTGACCCTAATAAGTTGTCGGTAATTAATACACTTTATAAGGGAAGTAACCTTCTTCTATACAAATAACACTGGGAAGCTTACTAGGAATGATATCAAGGAACTCAATAACCACCGAAACCACTAGGAAGGAACTTAGACTTAACATCCCTAACCCTCACAAGATGATAGAGACTCCCTTTAGAAAACAACTCATGGGATTGAATGCAAGAAATGAATCTACCCTTGACAACTGCATTATGATTTTCCCACTCAAGAATGGGTTCACTAAGGAATTGGAATCTAACTCTTTGGGTCCTACCAATAACAGAGACATAATATGCATGCAACTAATCCACCTCAAGTATAATATCAAAATCCACCATATCTAATTCAATATAGTCACAAGACAAGATCTATACAATATAACCACAGGACAATTCCTATGGACCTTCTTAGCAACAATAGACTCACCAATGGGGTAGACACCAAACGTTCACACAACAACTCGCAACACACATGAAGCCCATGAGCAAACAAAGGGGATAATGAAAGTGATAGTGGCACCCGGACCCATCAATGCACACACATCAAAGTCAAAGGAAACTTCAACATACCAGTGACAACATTGGGCGCCACATCCCTTCCTTGAGCCTCTTGATCAACGTGACCACCTTGTTCTTGAGGTTGACCACCTTTACACCTTTTTCGATCATGAAGTCAATCAACAACCTTGTGGCCTACCTCATCACAACCATAACAAGCATTGTTCCCCCTCAAGCATGGGCCTCTATGAATACTACTACAATTTGAGCACTTGCATAAGTCACCACAACACCACCACCTTTGGGACTTTCAAACTTTCCTTTCATATGGTCCCTCTTAGTCCTTCTATCCTCCCTCTTACTTCTTGTAATCTCGAGGGCACTCACTTGTTGATTGAGTTGAGTTGTCAATTTTGTCACCGTTTTTGCCAATACCCATAGAGCATTGCGAGCCCCCACATTTGATATATCGCGTCCTGAGTAGCTTGAGGCATATTCTGAAATGCAATGACTAAAATAAGAAATAAGACTTAAGGGACTTAACTCTATCGCACGGCATAGGTCAAAAGAAGGGAAACATTTCCTAAAGTTCCTCATAGCCTCTTATTCATAGTCGTGGCGCTCTTCACAATCATGAATAAGACTCTAATCAATACGGTGTGTTGGACTCCGAGGACCATTAACAACTTTGTTCTTTGATACCAAGTTTGTCACGACCAAAACTAGAGCCTAGACGTGGCACAGTGAATGAAGAACCTGAAGGGACCCCAAACAAGCCTCTTGGCATATCATACACACATCTTTGGTCGCGGAAGCAAGATAAAAGCAAGAAAAAACATAAACAAGGGAAATTGGGACTAAAGATAGAGAGTTAAATACTTAAATAACATAGATGATTCAAAACTCAAGCATAACACATAATTTGTCCAACACCACCTCTAGAAATAGAGCTTAGCGAGGGCCAAGACAAGTAGCCAGGCTCACCTAATAGTAATGACCATAAGTATTCCAAAATATACAAGATGTAGTCTAAGCATAAGCATGAAAGAAGATAGATATTATCCCCGTACATGAGGACTCACCAAAGCTAACTTAAACAATCCGTCTAGCCACGTAGAGGAGAATTAATGAGAGCTCCGGTTCCTACATGGTAATATCATGTAGGCATAGGTATGCATTAGTACATTTGAATGTACTAAGTATGTAGGATGCAATGCAACAAGAGATAGACAACGTAGGCAAATGCAATATCAGAAACAATGGATAGCATAATAACAATATTTCATATATGAATGATACTTGAAGTAAAACATGCTTATGTAGAACATACTACATATGAAGGAAGAGACCATCTCTATAGACCAAGAAAACTTAGTACTTTGCCTCCAAGATAGACCACCACTTAGAAGTTATTGAGGTACCGACTCCTTAATTGGTTGACGGACATGACCACTCTCCATCAGAAATGAATGAGGTACCAACCCCTCAATTGGTTGATGGCTTACCACCCCCATCCAAGGTGATTGAGGTAACAACCCCTCAGTTGGTTGACGGACATGACCACCCTCCGCTGGGAATGATTGAGGTACCAACCGTTCAATTGGTTGATGGACATGACCACCCTCTACCAGAAGTGATTGAGGTACCAACAGCTCAATTGGTTGATGTCTTACCACCCCCATCCGAGGCAATTGAGGCATCACCCCTCAATTGGTTATGGTCAACTCACAACACAATAGATACTCTTCATGAAATCAACATATATATACCATCCTTTCATCATCATAAAGTCATTTAACACATATACCATGCAGAAGGCCTTCCATAACTCAAGAAACATAATCTGGACATTTTATCAAACACTTGGCGGGTGTGTAATGTTAGTGTAAAACCATGCAATTCAAGAGTAAAATCATGAAAGAAAACTTAATGTAAAACCACCCACTAACACTTGGTAATACCCTCATCTAATATACATGAAAACCCTTAATGAAATCTCAAGATAGGTCTATGATTCATAGCTCAAACTTTTATAAAACCCCAACATAGTTCATAGTCAAATTCATAATAGAAAACCCATAAGTAAAATCAGCTCAGAAATATGAGATTTATGTAAAAAGGAAGATAGGGCACCATGGGTGAAAGGACCCAATAGTTGAAACCCACATACCTCAACTTTGGAGAATTTCTTGATGAAGATGGAGATGAAAACTTGAAGCTTGAGTGAATTCCTTAAGATTCGGAATGAGTTTGGAACCCTTGATTTTGAGTAAAATATTTATCTAAGTGTTTGGGAAAGTATTGGGGAATGTCTTGTATGATATGAAGGTGAAATATGGCTAAGTATAAGTATTTTCACGAATAGGAAGACTTAGATCTAAGACCCAAAAGCCTTGGAATAAACAAGAAAACTATGCAAAAATAACACCGGTCCACGATGGAGGCGCCTCGCAGTACCATCATTGACAGAGACTGGATAAAGCAAAATTATGGATTTTCGAATTTCAATATGGTTGCTCTAAAATCAGGCTTAGACCCATTTACCACTCAATTTTTTCCCCTGATCAAGAATATGAAGTTGGATTTTCAATATCACAGATGGATTATGAGATATATGGAAATTACTATTCTGTGCACTTCCAAGGCACATTTTTAGGCACCTTTTGGGGTCGTTTCACCAGCAAAAGATACTCTCAAGCTCATAAAATCTCAATTAATACTGCAACTAATACAACCTGAATGTCGGAACACTAGCTAAAATTAGGTCCTTAAACAACAAGAATAACCATAAGTATCAAACACCATAAGTTTTCATAAGCTCATAATCACTTCCATTAGGAATCACCCTCGCCCACCTTTAACGCTTTTGAAAAAAATCCTCAGTATCCATACTCCAACACTCGTACCCACATGCCAAACTTAAGAGAATTATGTATACCATAAGCATATAACATTTATTTATCACTAAATATCTACATAATCCATCATGATAGTCTATATTGACTTCCATCAACGAGGTAGCATCCATCTAATCAAAAATCATCAATGACACACATAAAATAGTAAATCCTTTCTGTAGTGCTTCCATTAGTCATTTATTATGATTGAAGGATCCACCCTAACATGAAGCACAGAGTTCCTCATATCACTGTTTGTCATTCAACCTAAATCGAACCTTCTGAAAAAGATGTCCACAATCTTTTATAACTTTGTGGAAAGTCGACCCACCTTACATTATTACCAAACTCGAAGAGAAAATCCATAAAATTTACAACTCTGAACCATGAATCTATACATGATGTCTAATCTTCTTCACTTTTCTTAACTTGCATCTGTCACTAATGTTGCAAGGATGTCTGGATGCTTAACCCATACTCACGGCCCAACCCTACATGCTCAAACTCTTTGATACCCAAGGCCAATGTACTCTCTCCTAACCCATTTATTGTCATTATTTCTTAGAAAACTCTATAGCAGATTACCTTTTACTTCACACCAACTATTAAATGCCTCTTTATTGAGTTTTTTCACCTTCAAAAGTAACAGAATCTATAACCGAAGCCATAAAGAAATTCGTCTTCACACTTGAGCCAACCCCTGTAGACTTCTATCTCATATCTTACCCATTCGTCTTGTAACCCCATAGATGCAAGCATAACTACATTACTATATGCTGAACAAGTAAACAAAAACCATGCCAAATTACGAAGATGATCTTATAGTTGATATAGTAACCCAATCCCAAGTTGCACTCTTTTTCTATCATTTCCATTTACATCCTTACAAGTGAACTTGTCGAAACTTCATTAGTCCATATACTTGCTATCTCAATATCAACACGCTCCTCTTGGATTACCTATATAGACCTCTGGAATAAATTCACACTTAAACATATTAATATCCATTCCAAGATTCACTACTATGACTTTTCTCATGATTGATTCCAAACTAAGCATCCATAGTAACAATCAATTGGTTCTCCCAAAATATGGCGATAATGCCAACTCCACTACCCGAGTAAGGGCAAAAATTGATAACTCCTTAGTAACTATTGTCTGTGCTCCAAGATCAATGCCTCTGTCCTAGTATATTAGTTATACACCCAAATTTACACTCCAAAAGGAATAGTAAAGTGGTTGTTGATCAAATATGGAATTCAACCAGAGTTGAGATCGATCCCACAGGGAATGCGTGAGAATACATCTATTAGCACCGTTTTCAGATGTAATATCTATTCCTAAAACCAAAGTGCATAAAGTAAATGGGGGGTTTCGGTGTTTCAAACTAATTTACTAAAATGAAGTAATAAGTGAGTATAAGAACGACTAGATTTCAAACAATTTATGCGAAGCTAAGGTTGTGTTCCCCATGACATCTGATGCGATAGCCGAATCTCATGGTAAACTTGTTCATTATTATGTATACAAGATCCAACAAATTATGTAACATCTAATCACCTCTCAGTCCTTCTTACATGTATATCATCTATAACCTTTCAGTCTCAGAATGTATATGTACTAACACTTGTTGTTAATCTCGAAATACTCTCACCTTTCGGTCTTAAGTACTTAGACTAGGTTAAAAACCCTGAATTTCTGTCATAGAACTCTTTTCCTAATCAAAACATCCCTTTCAGGCGTGCAAAAAATAAAGGCTTAACGCATCGATTCATCAAGGAAGAAATTATAATGAAGATTACTACGATATATGCGCTAATCAATCCCGAGAATTTACCCCATATTCATCTATCTTATTGATTTGTCATGGTTACCACAACCCTAGTTGTGGGTTTACCTAGCATATTCAAGGAAGAAAACTCGCAGTGATACAAAGAATTCATAATAAATAACTTATTATTGAAGAATCAGTGAATCCACGAGTTACAATCTTGAATTGGATAAGCAAAATCCTAAAATCTTGTGAAATCTCCAAGAAAATAATATTTTTCAGTGTTTTGTAGCTCTAGCCATCTAAGACTACTCAAAAACAAAATAAAATAACTATTTATATACAAAGAAAACCTAATCCAAATTAAAATAGGAAAAATCCTTCGGCATAGACACGGGCCACCATATGGACCGTGTGACGGTAGACGAACCGTCAAACGTCCCGTGTGGCTGCCCTTGCCTTCAACCCCATCTGCCTCTTCACGCCGCGTCAGACAGCCTGTGTGGCAAATAACGGTCCGTTTAACTGGTCGTCTGACTTGCCTTCACCTTTTTTGCTCCATGTAGTCTTCACGCCTCATTTCAAGGACTGTGATTGGTCACACGGCCCGTGACAATCTCTGTCTAGCTCCACTTAGACCATTTCACTTATTTTTCGATCGTACTGCTTTCGCATCACTTTGACAGTACTTGGAACGGCCCGTCATGCCTCCCACGATCCGTATGATGTACGGTCGGACCTACCTTGGTTCTTGTTGCACTGCCACACCGTCCCAAATGGCCAACTGTGAGGCAATGAAGGACCTCACAACTCATGGTCAGTCACACGAGCTATGGAGGTCCACATGGACCTTTACTTGGCCTTAATTTTTCTCTAGTTGCCTGCACCACTTCCGAATACCCACACTTTGGCCATTTTAAGTTCATTTTACTGTTGTTTGTCCCTTTATCCATGCATCACTAATTTTTCCTGAAAAACAACAAAAAACGAAAATTATAATAACAAAATTACTTGAGAATGAGCAAAAATTCTTTGTTTAAAGCGTTAAAAGAGTTGTATTTCTATGACTCATCAACATCCTCAACTTAGAATGATTGTTTGTCCTAAAGCAACAACAACTCAACCAAACAACGCATAAATGCAAGTGCTCACTCAGAATATGGATCGCTCCCATAATTTTCAATACATATGCCCCCGCTAACAAGTTTAAGAATGTGCTCACACCCCAAACGGACCAATAACGATTAAGGAAAACATAATGCATGCATGGTTAGTCCACATATGATTAGGAATAATGATACCCCAGTTGAGTTAGTAACCAATTAATGCAAAAGATAGTGCCCTCACCACAAAGAAGTCTCACACTCAACATAAGCATGTAAAACAGAGACTGGAATGTAGTCACTCACTCTCAAAAATGACTTTCAGTGGACACACCCATATCGATCATAAACTTGCCCTTATTTTCACCTCCTTAACTCTTGAATGGCCTTTTCAGGATAACATTAGGACTTTTCAGCTTGTAGCATAGGCTCGGGCTCGGGTGAGGTATATTTAGAATTAAAAAGACTAAACGGCCTCTCCCAGGCCCTTACTTTGACATAGCCATTTGCTTTTTGGTCACCAACTTTTCTTGCCCCTATCATTTTCACTTTCTATAGTACAGGAAGTGATTTGTGTGCTATTCACTCATTTCTATTCTTTTTCATTTTGCTCATTGATTTCCTCATGGTCACAACCTAATTTTTTTTTAATGCTTTTATTACTTTATTCTTTTCCACACACATTTTTCTGTTCTCCCTACACTAGCCAACCTCAACTTAAGCCTTTGGCTTGAGTCAAGGTTCACAATATCTTTCTAAAGTACCAGGGCCAACACAAGCCATCCTCAACTTAGGCTTTTGCCCTAGGCGGAGGTTCACAATGTCCTTGGAGAGACTAGGGCCAAAACAGAGATCAACAGATAAATTAGGGAGGTGAATTTGTGTGATTACAAAGAAAAGGTCAATTAGGCTCAACTTTTGGTTCAAAGGGATAATTTTATTTGGTTGGTCAATTCTTTTGGCTAAGTGACTATTTAACAACAATGGCCTAAGATCTCATTCTAATCTAATTATTCAATTATTTCAATGGGAATAACCAGACAAGTTTTATCTCACAGGTGCGTCGACTAAATTATGCAATTATCTCACACACACATGGCACATCTTCTACACTAATTTGTACTAAATCACATAGGCCTGCTTCATTTATCAAGATACCAACCATACACACATAATACTTACCAGCAATCATGCAAGTTGGCAAGGATGAGATGCAAACACATATATACTTAGCATTGTCACCATGGAACATCACAAAGATCAACACAAGGGCTACCCTAGACTTCTGTGAACACTTATATTTACACAAACATTACAACCTAAACATGTTAGTTCTACTAGATACTACACCTGAGAGAAAAGAAATATGTCAAGAAAAACTCTCAAGTGACAAGATGCCCCACCCCCTCCAAAATGATAGTATAGTTCCCTCACTATACTATAACACAAGTTAACGAGCACATAGGGGATAGAACATACCTGGGACGCCCTAGACGTCAGCAATGTTGGTGGGACAAGATCCTCCTAGGGTATCTTCATCAGCATATGTAGCACCCAATCCAAAGGCGCTACCAGAGGCTCCTACCTGTTCTGCCTCTGTGGCCAGCCACTCTCGTTCTTCCCGTCAGCTGCTACTTGGAATTGGGCCCTGGTGGCCTTGCGTATCTACAAGTCTTCTTCCTTCAATGGGTCATGGGGAGGACTCTTTTGGTGGTTGTGTCACTTACCCTTGTCCTTCCTCCTGAGCTGATCAGTGGGTGGCACGGGTGCCTCAGATGGGGCAAGTGGAACACCCCATATCTTATCCAGATTCGGCGTCGCGGGTACATTAAATAGGTTCATCTAAGACTCTGGAGGTAGGGTCGGTGCAGGGGCCTGGTACTGTGCAGTCAGCTTAGCAATCTGAGCCTTCATACCATTCACCGTCTGTACCAGATCCATCATTTCATCCCCAGTCATACTCCCGAACATGCTACGGAAGTATCCCTTTAACGTGCTGACTTGGCTCTACAAAGTGGTTATTCGGCTCAGAAGGGCTTTGTTACGTTGGTCTACCACCAGCTGTGAATGAGACTGGAGCACCTGCGGAATACTCTCTATAATTTGGTAAATAATAGCGCGTGTCTGCCACTAGTCTGCTACTAATCTGGCGAAAAACTCGTAGGGTTGATATGTATACCCTTGCAGAACTGGAGGAGCTGCACCACTATCCTCGGGCCACTCAGAAGCCACGCCTGATGGTGGGGCGGTGGTGTAGTCCTCAAATGGTAAGAGTTGTTGCGGAGGTGTGGATGGGAAGTTTCTCGGGCCCCCTAGTGAACGTATTCTGCTCTTCATGAGAGGGTTTAGGACATCCTTAATCAGGGTAATATTGGATGCGCCCTTGGGAGCTATCTTCTTATCCAAAAAATGAGTAGT
Organism: Solanum clarkiae; assembly: GCA_011800125.2. Classification (NCBI taxonomy): domain Eukaryota; kingdom Viridiplantae; phylum Streptophyta; class Magnoliopsida; order Solanales; family Solanaceae; genus Solanum; species Solanum clarkiae. The sequence goes on from JAABOM020000001.1 coordinate 8,944,431, forward strand.
AGGAACACCAGCCCATTTGCAAAGGGCACGGGAAGGGCATGCCAGCTCTCTCAGTTAAATCTCGATCTTGCATCTTGAAAGCAATAATTCGGCCCATATTTACTCTGTATCTGGACATCAGGCAAGCTATTAGAGAAGCATACAAAGGTTGGAGTAGGTTATCATTTCCTGTGGGTCGTAACTTGGCCCGCACCACAGACCTCTAAAATTTTGCAGCAAATGTCAATGATGCTTTGGTGATAGGACACTTGGGTTCTGTAACCCAAGGCTCCTCCGGCCCCCGAATGGCTATTCAATCTGCGATCCATCTCAACAGTGCAACACTAGATGATGAATCATACATTCGCACTGTGTCCATAATGTGCAAGTGTCTATACAAGAACTGGGCATCTAGAGGAGCTTGGTAATTTGGCCTAAATATGAATCGGTTGATGGTGGTTTCTGATATACTCTCTCATGTACCATGCACCATTACATGTGACCGCAGGGACCTAGTAAGGGTGACCTGTCTCTTCACCTTTCTTATTTGGGTACCCTTCACCGAGTTCAGTAGACTAATGGCATAGTTAGAATAGAATTCTTCAAAAATGGCGGGCCTATAATACCCTGGTATTTGCGCCATCCAACCGAACTTATATGAGTTAAAAGTATCTCTGATTTTCGAAACTCTGTCAAGTTGGTCAGTGATTACCCGAACCTCTAGAATGACTGGCCGCTGTTTGAACCTCTTGGAACCTTTTGTAAGTCTGTTAGTATAGATATCCTTAGCGCCTGGGACTGTCCATCGGCCCCTCAGAAAGACAATAAGTGCCCTGGCAGTTTTAGAGTTTTTTGTTCGAGAGACTGCAAAATAAATAGCCTCGTCATCACTGTACCAGAGTTTGACCTCATTCACCTACTCTTCAATATCGTGACCCTCAGCCTCCGGAGTTTGCCCCTGCTTGTCCTGGTCCGAAGTGTTTTTCTTTCCAGGGCAGATGCTTCCCCCTCAACTCCCGTGAAAGAAAACCCCTCTTCAAATAGGGAGCTCTGCGATGGCCTGATGCACGGGCCCGCATAGTACGAGGAGAGTGAGGGGAGATATTGTCTGTATACCAAACTTTGGACCCACTAGATGAGTCATCGCTTGAGTCACTCCCAACCTGATTACTAGATGATACGGTTGGGGAGTCATGGAGGTGTGACACAGGCTCGTCCCTATCATTGTGTCTGCCTAAGCTGCATCATGGACCCATAGTACCTGCAAGTGCCACAAAGGAATACACGTCGTTAGAAATTATTGCATATGTAGGCTGGCACACTAACACGTACTCAGACTTCCCTTGTGCCATTAAAGTGACAATAACCCTCAAGAATGGCGTCACCAGGTCTATCATAGGGCCATTGCACTTAAGAATATATATGAATTAAAATCAGAAATGAACCTAAGTAAAATAACGCAGCTGAAACAGGGTCAATGGGACCCTACACGGCCCGTGCAATGAGACACGGTCTATGAAAGGGCTTGTTGGGGGATGCTTAATCGTGTGGATGGCTTGACGACATGTCATGGGTCGTGACACAGTCCGTAAACCATGAAATGGTCCGTGAAAACAATCATCGACCCCCTCCCCTTTGACTAATTTTCAACTCATTATGCACATACACACAAACTCATGCAATTTCAATCCACTTAATCATGATTCAATTTACACATTAGTATATACCAGTCGATTCCCCCAAAAGTCGGGTCAAAAATCACCCAAGCTCTTCACTTTCAAAGTTACGACCTTAAGAACTTAACAATGGTGGTTTTTACCACCACATGAACACCCAACAATATTACCATCCTTTATGATTCCTTCAACTAAGAAAGAAACAATTTAGGGTCAAGATCTACACATGCAAGCATCAAAATCAACATTAAAAAATAGAGAAATTAAGTTCTTAGTTTAAGGAGAAACAATGAAGAAGAAGACTTGCTTGAGTAAGTAGAGACCCACAAGAAGATTGAGCCATGAATTGTGAAATAGACTCACGAATCATCACTAAGAAGATGTAAAATTTTTGGGGATTTTGAAGGGGGAAAATGTGAGAGAGGGAGAGAGACTCATGAGGTGAAGAGAGAGAAGGGAAAGTTGGAGATTGAATGGTTAGGATGCAAGAAGAGGCGTTTAAAATAATCTTGGTCAAATAAGTTGACCAGTCAAACCCTCTACACGGATGGACACATGGCATGTTGCACATGGCATGGTCCGTTTGGACTGTCCATCCCACCTCACTTAGAGGAAATAACCACTTACCTGGACCCCTATTGGTTGATGACATGGCAACAAGCTACCAGACGGATCATGACACTTATCACGGACTGCTAGGTGCTCCATGGTCCCACACTCAGCACCCTGTGGTCTCAATTTTTGCATGTGCATCATGATGGTATACTACACAAGCCGTTAAGACTCTCACGGATCATGAAAAGACGTCATGTGTCGACATTTGGTCTTTTTCGGTGAGCCTACACGGCCAACGCTCCCCTAAGGCGTATCTCGCGAGTCGTTAGACATGACATGGCCCGTGTAAAAGGGTCGTGTGTCAACACTTTGGCAACGTTTTGGCAATTTCAGCCTTAAGATATGTTTTCCATCATGTCTGCACTCACGACTCCAAAATAACATATGTACTCACCTGGACAATCAAAAACACAAAAATACATGACATATAAATTAATTAGTGTTTTTATTATTTCTTTTTACAATGCATGGGTTACCTCCCTTGGAGCGCTTGATTTAACATCGCAGCACAATGTGTTGCCTTGACTACTCAAAATTCGTCAAGAAGAAAAACTTCAATCATGGAGGCTTCTTCTGCTGCACCCAAGTATTACTTCACTCTCTGCCCATTTACCTTGTACCGATCCCCATTTTCGGCTTCTAGCTCAATTGCACCATGGGGAAACACCTGGCTAATCGTGTATGGACCAGACCACCTTGACTTGAGCTTACCTGGGAACAGTCTCAACCTAGAGTTGTGCAATAAGACCTTGTCACCGATATCAAAGTTCTGTTGGGAAATATGCTTGTCATGTTTTACCTTTATTCTCTGTTTTTAAAGTGTTGCACTCTCATACGCATAGAGGCGAAACTCATCCAACTCATTGAGCTGGTCAAGTCTCAAGTCAGCAGCCTCCTCCCAATTCATGTTGAGCTTCTTCAAAGACCAAAGTGCCCTGTGCTCCAACTCCATGGGCAGATGACAGGCTTTACCAAACACCAACTGATATGGGGACATACCAATGGATGTCTTGTAAGCTGTTCTGTAAGCCCAAAGTACATCATCAAGATTTCTTGCCCAATTCGTCTGGGTAGCATTTATAGAATGGACAAGATTTCCTTGATCTCTCTGTTTGACACTTCAACATGTCCACTAGTCTGCGAGTGATAGTGTGTGGCAACCGTGTACTGTCAGACTCCATATTTTGCTAGAACAGCATCGAAATCCTTGTTACAGAAATGTGAACCCCTATCATTAATGATAGTTCTAGGTGTCCTAAACCTGGAAAAGATATTCCGCTTCCGAAATTAGACAACACTCTTGCTCTCATTATTTGGTAATGCTACCACCTCAACCAATTTGAAGGTGTTGCCTTATCACTGGCACTGGTCACACCTAAGCACCAAATCATGGGCATCTTTATAGATGGTGGGCTAGTAGTACCCACATTGGAGAATCTTCTTCATTATTCTGGCACCACCATGATGACCCCCTTACTGCGGATGAGTGATAGGCGTCCATGATACTCAACATCTCCGCTTTTGGAATGCACTGCCTGATAACCCCGTCAAAACATGTTCGAAACAAGTACGAGTCATCCCAGAAGTACCTGCATATATCAAAAAGATTCTTTTTTTCTTTGGTGAGGGTTAAGGCCCTCTAGCATAATATCGCTCACCAGAAAATTAGCAAAATCAGCAAACCAAGAAATGAGGTCAACAGAAGTTGTCAATACTTGCTCATCGAGAAAGGAATCATCAATGTTCAACCAATCCTTCAGTCTTGACTCATCCTCCAATCTGGACAAGTGGTCTGCTACTTGGTTCTCAGATCCTTTTCTGTCTAGGACCTCAAAGTCAAACTCCTACAGCAGGAGAACCCATCTGATCAGCCTTGGCTTAGCATCTTTCTTCGCCATGAGATACCTCAAAGTTGCATGATCGGTGTGCACTATTGATTTGGTGCCCAATAAGTATGTCTGCAACTTGTCAAACGCATATGTCACGGCCAACAATTCCTGCTCAGTCACTGTATAATTCTTTTGAGCATTATTAAGAGTCTTGTTGGCGTAGTAGATAGGGTGGAAGATCTAGTTATGCTTCTGTCCGAGCACAACACCCACAACAATTCTGCTTGCATTTCACATCACCTCAAACGGGGTAGTCCAGTCAGGTACAATCACCACAAGAGCAGAAATCAGCTTTTGCTTCAGGGCCTCAAAGGCCTATATGCAGCTATCATCAAAATGGAACTTTGCATCCTTCTCCAATAGCTTGCACAAAGGATGTATGATCTTCGAGAAGTCTTTTATAAAGCGGGGGTAGAAATATGCATGCCTAAGGAAACTCTGGACCCCTTTCACAAATATGGGAGGCAGCAGTTTCTCAATCACCTCTATCTTTGCCTAATCCACTTCTATGCCCTTCTCAGAAATCTTATGGGTAAGAATTATCCCCTCTTTGACCATGAAGTGGAATTTCTCCCAATTTAGCATAGCCTCCTCACAACATTGTAGTGCCTTACTAAGATTCAACAAACATGTATCAAAGGAGTCACCTACTATAGATAAGTCATCCATAAATACCTCGAGGGTGTCTTCAACCATGTCGAAGAAGATTGACATCATGCAGCACTGGAAGGCCACTAGTGCATTGCATAGCCCGAAGGGCATCCTTATAAAAGCAAAAGTCCCATACGGGCAGGTGAAAGTAGTTTTCTCCTAATCCTCCTAGTCTATAGATATCTGATTGTAGCCTGAGTACCCGTCCAAGAAGTAGTACCACCGTCTACCTGTTAACCTGTCTAACATCTGGTCCATGAAGGGCATGGGGAAATGGTCCTTCAAGGTCCACTTATTCAACTTTTGGTAGTACATGCACACTCGCCATCCAGTCACCGGTCTTAAAAGGACCAACTCATTTTTGTCGTTGGCTATCACTGTCATGCCCCTTTTTTTCGGGACACACTGCACTGGACTGACCTACTTGCTGTCAGAAATGGGGTATATCACCCCAGCATTTAGCCACTTGATGATCTCCTTTTTTGCCACCTTTTGCATAAATGGGTTTAGCCTGCCTTGGGCACACAGTTATCCTCCAATTTTATCTTGTGCGTGCATATCCCTAGAGGAATTCCCTATGATATCTACAATGGTCCAACCAATAGCTCGCTTGACTTTTGGAAGACCCCAGCAATGTCTCCACCTGGTCTTCATGAAGATCTGCAGCTACAATCACAGGAAGAGTGTTATCAGTGCTAAAAGATACATACCGAAGGTGTTGAGGCAGCTCCTTAGGCTCCACATTTAGAGGCTCCTTGATGGATGGTTTAGCCAGCGGCGTAGACCTGTTCTGCAGATTTAAGTCCAACTTTTTGTGGACAAATGGCCTGGTTCCCTACCTTACAACGCATCATGGTGGTTGCATACCCACTAATACCATCTTTTGGGAAGTTCATCAACACCGCTGCTATCGTATCCATACTCATTATTTCCTCTAGTAGGATCTCAGACAGGCAATCATTTTCAACATCTAGGATCGACATCACCGCTACCTCTTTAGGTCTCTTCATTGGAACGCACACACTGAACTTCACCTATTCAGTGTTAAGTCTGAACGTCAGCTTTCCTTGATTTACATCTACCAATGCCCTACCAGTAGCCAAAAATGGTCTCCCAAGGATGATGGGAACCTCAAAATCCACCTAACAGTCCAGAATAACAAAGTCCACAGGAGAGATAAATTGACCCACACGAACCAGCACATCACATAGAATCACCACAGGTCGCTTTACTAATCTATCAGCCATGAGTAGCCGCAATATAGTGGGAGTGGGGGCTCCTAAACCTAGCTACCTATAAACTACCAATGGTATCAAGTTGATGTTGGCACCCAGATCACAGAGAGCTCTTGTGAAATTAAATGCTCCAACGGTACATGGGATAGTGAAAGATCCCAGATCTTCCTTCTTTTCTACAAGAGATCATGTGGCAATGGCACTACAATGGTGGAGATCGTTTGTCGGATCGATCGTAGTTGTCCTCTTCTTAGTCACTAAGTCTTTCATGAACTTAGCATAGCCCGGCATCTGCTCAAGTGCCTCCACTAGAGGGATGTTCATTGAAATCTCTTTTAGCATGAACAAGAACTTCTGAAACTTGCCATCTTCAACCTTCTTCTGCAACCTCGGTGGGAATGGTGGTGGTGGCTTAGGAATGGTTGGCAGGGCACTACTGGTGTCACCTCAGGCTCTTTAGCAAACTCAGGCTCTATTGGTGTCATCTCAGCTTCTTCATTCAACTCATTGACATACACATCCCATCGGTCGGGCATCACCTTTAGCTTTATCTAGACCTGTATTACTAGGTATAAAAGGGTCAGAGAGTACTTTACTGCTCCTCGTGGTTATTGCCATGCAATGACCGTTATTTTTTGGATTCTGAATAGTGTCGCTCGACAATAACCCCGCTTTTCTCTAGTTTATGGCTACTGACAATTACCCCATCTGCTGCTCTAGTGGTTTGAGTGATGTGGAATGTGAGTCGACCAACTGTCAAACATTGGACATCTCCCCTTTTATATCTCGCATCCCTACCTCAGTGGACTCAACTTTGTCAAGCACTTTTGCCATCATCTCTTCTAATTTTAAGGTTCCACCACTATCATTCTGAAACTCACGATTCCTATAGTCATCTCTGTTATGCCAGTTTCCTCGATAGTTCTGATCATGACAATAGTTTCGACCTTGGTTACCGATGTTGAATGGCCGATAACCTCCCTGGCTACCTAAGAAGTTCGCCTCCTCATTATAATTATACCCTTGATCTTTCTACCTAGGCATTGTGTCTACAACTTTTACCTTTTCTGCACCTCCGTCTAGGAACCGCTTTGCCAGCAAGTCTAGTTGGGTCTTCATATGTGCCATGTCTTGATCCTTTTTGTCCTCCTTTCGTCACTGTTCCACAGTCATCTCAAAGACTAGCCTCGAACAGTATCCATCACTAATGTACCATGCCCTGTTGTTCTTGGCTACTTGATCTAAGATCACTACTATGTCTGGGAAAGTCCTAGACATGTATGATCCCCCACAAGCAGCATCGATGATCGATTTTGTCACAAAGTTGCAGGACCTGTAGAAGACTGCCTTCAAATGCTCATCTGTGAGGAGATTTTCGGGGCACTACTTAAGCTTCTACCTGAATCTCTCCCAAGTCTCATATAATGCTTCATTCAACAGTTGCTTGTGAGACGAGATGTCGTCTGTGATTTTCAGTTGTCTTGATACGGGGAAGAACCTCTCCAAGAATGCCTCCTTTAACTCTCCCCAAGCGTGCAAGGAATCATGTAGAAACTCATTCAGCCACTTAGGTGCAGCACCAGAAATAGACAATGGGAATAACTGCAACCTCATTGCCTGCTGACTGACCCCAGGAATCTCAGACGATTGACATGTCACCAAAAGGACATGCTGATTTGCATCCTCTGTTGCTGCTCCGCTGAACAACCCATTTGACTGTAGCATAGTGCTAGTGATATTGAAATTAACACCTGCGAGAATGGGGAAATATAATTGCCCCAATGGTCCTAGCACCCTCATCATCATCATTCATTGCTTGGGGCGGCCAAGGCACTTGGGGTCTAACACCGGGCAGCAGCACCTGTCTAAGTGGTGCTACCGGTGGTACCTCATTTCCAGCATTATCATCATCACCCAAACCTTTGTTTTCCCCACCTGCAGGGTTCACAGCCAACTCTCTTAGTCTAGCTGCTTCGCGTTCTTGGGCATTCATTTTGCGGATTGATTTAGTAAGCTCAGGATTGTAGGGAACAAGTGCTTCACCCTTGCTTCGGGAGTTTGGCATACAACACAGGATCCCTACCAAGAAACAAAAACAGGAAACAAAATTAAAATTAGGGACTAGTATTACAAACTGAATATAGAAACTAATAGACTATTACTTCACCGTATTCCCTGGCAACAGCACCAAAATTTGATATGCCCAAATTTACACTCCAAAAGGAATAGTAAAGTGGTCGTTGATCAAATACAGAACTCAACCAGAGTTGAGATCGATCCCACAGGGAATATATGAGAATATATCTATTAGCACCATTTTCATATGTAATATTTATTCCTAAAACAAAAGTGCATAAAATAAATAGAGGTTTTCATGTGTTTCAAACAAATTTACTAAAATGAAGTAATAAATAAGTGCAAGAATGACTAGATTTCAAACAATTTATGTGAAGCTAGGGTTGTGTTCCCCATGACATCTAATGCGATAGCCGAATCTCGTGGTAAACTCGTTCATGATTAGTATATAAGATCTGACAAGTTATGTAACATCTAATTCACCTCTTGGTCCTTTTTATATAATTATCATCCATCACCTTTCGGTCTAAGAACGTATACATATTAGCCCTTGTTGTTAATCGCGGAATACACTCACCTTTCGGTCTCAAGTACTTAGACTAGGTTAAAAATCCAAATTTTCATCATAGAACTCTTTTCCTAATCAAAACATCCCTTTCGGGCATGCAAAGAGTAAACGCTTACCCTAATGCGTCGACTCATCAAGGAAGAAATTATAATGAAGATTACTACGATATATGCGCTAATCAATCCCAAGATTTACCCCCTGTTCGTCGATCTTATTGATTTGTCATGGTTCCCATAACCTTAGTTGTGGGTTTACCTACCATATTCGAGGAAGAAAACTCGCAATAATACAAGGAATTCAAATAAATGACTTACTATTGAAGAATCAATGAATCCACGAGTTACAATCTTGAATTGGATAAGCAAAATCCCATAATCTTGTGAAATCTCTAAGAAAATAATATTTTTCAGTGTTTTAAAGCTCTAGCCATCCAAGACTACTCAAAAATGAAATAAAATAACTATTTATATACAAAAAAAACCTAATCCAAATTAAAATAGGAAAAATTCGTTGACATAGACATGGGCCATCACACGGCCCGTGTGACGGTAGACGGACCATCAAATAGTCCATGTGTTTGCCCTTGGCTTAAAGCCCATTGGCCTCTTCACGCCGCGTCAGACGGCCCGTGTGGCAATTGACAGTCTATTTAATGGGTCGTTTGACTTATGTTCACCTTTTTCGCTCCATGTAGTCTTCACTCCCTTGTGTCAGGGACCGTGGTTGGTCACACGGCCCGTGACAAGCTCCGTCTAGCTCCACTTAGTCCATTTCACTTGATTTTCGACGGTACTACCTTGTGTCACTTTGACAGTACTTTGAACAGACCGTCACGCCTCCCACGATCTATGTAATGTACCGAGGACCTGCCTTGGTTCTTTTTGCACTGCCACGCCATCCCACATGGCCAAGTCTGAGGCAAAGAAGGACCTCACGACTCGTAGTCAGTCACACGAGCCGTGGAGGTCCACTTAGACCTTCACTTTGCCTTAATTCTTCTCAAGTTGCCTGGGCCACTTCCGAATACCCACACTTTGGCCATTTTACATTCATTTTAATCTTGTTTGTCCCTTTATCCATGTCTCACTAATTTGTCCTGAAAAACAACAAAAAACGAAAATCATAATAACAAAATTTCTTGAGAACGCGCAAAAATTCTTTGTTTAAAGCGTTAAAAGAATCTTATTTCTATGACTCGTCAATTAAATGTACCACATCGAAAGACTGATGATGTATATGCTCCAATAAAAAAGTGGTCGCTATCAGTAGTTAACCTAACCGAGATTAGGCTCGAATCAATAGGGAATACAAGGCTTGATTATAAGATTTCACTATTAATCATTCCTAGTATCTATAACTGCACTCTCTAGATGGGGGAGGGGGGTTGTTGTGATTCAAAGAACAACTTAAAATGAACACTAATTAAAATTTGGGAAAATACTCAATTTCGGGAATAACTTGGGAATTTGTATTCCCCATGGTTCGTTGACTCAATTACCCTAGGTAAAATAACTATGATTAGTGAATCAGATGCAGGACGGTAACTTAAGTTCTTCCAGCCCTCTTATAAAGGTGAAGGTTGAATTTCACCATGGCGCTTGGTTGGCTACCATGGCGTGCCAACTAACCATTACCTATTGTCTTAGTCAACCTCCTATTGGTCAGGTTTGGCTGATTAGACGGGAACATATCAACTGAATCCTATCATCTACTTTCCTTTTCCTATTCGTCACTACCTTGGTCGTGATCGTGATAGTAGGCAGGGTTTGGTATTGGCCACCACCAAACAAAATTAATCATAAAGGGAAATAGATAATACATACAAAACCTCAATCATAAATATGCAAAAAACCTAGGTTATCTCAAGTTAACTACCATGGTTCCCACAACCCCAAGTTGTAGGTACTTAGCTACTCATAGCTAAGATAAAACACATAAAAATGCAAATAATAGACATAGTTGAGAGCTTCACCAATAACAATGGAGGAGATAAGCACCACAAGTTGCAAACTCACAAGCTTGATTGATCAACAAAGAGTACAAGGCAAGATTTGCAATTCCCAAAATGAGTTTTCCCAAAGAGAACACTAATCTACCCTAAACCTTAAGAAAAGATTCAAAAATATATTGGAGTAATGTCTATTGTTCAAACACTCCACAAAATAACCTAACTTAAACTATATATAGTGCGTACGAAATAACCTTAGAAATCAAACAGAAAAGATAGCTTACATCTGATAAATTTCGCAGTTGCGACTCGTAGGTTGGCCTATGAGTCATAGCCAGGGTCTCGTATCAAGTTATTGGCATCTTAGACTGAACTGGTACGACCCATAGCTACGAGTCATTTCTTGAGCTACAACTCGTATGTGGGTCTCATAGTGTTCGTCTTCAGTTTTTTGTCCAATATTTTGGCTCTCTAATTCTTGCTACATGTTCACCTATACGAGTCGTAGTGTGTCTTATGACTCGTAGGCTGGGGCTTATAGAGGTGACCTTCACTTGGCAGATTTTTGATATTTGGTCTCTGATTCCTGCTACGACACTACCCTATGACTCGTAGCGTGAGCTACGACTCGTAGGAGGGCTCGTATGGCCTATACTTCAGCAAAATCTGTAACTTTTCTTTAAAATCATGCCAGCCTAACTTTTATGCAAAATTAACACAAAAACAAATCAAAACACTAAAAAATCGCTTTAAAAACTCATAAAATCCCTTGTTTTAGGCACCAAATGTGTTGTATTATGACAGAACATCAACATCCTCAACTTAAAATTGTTGCTTGTCCTCAAGTGACTACTCAATCTACACAAACAAAGAGAAATACATAGCAACTAGACTAATGTCACATATATCAACTTCTCTGATTCAGGTACCCAACTACCATTTTCGAAACAGGATTGTAAAATTATTTAGCAAACAAGAACATAATGGGATACCTGGCAATCCAACCATGATAAGCTAAGGATCATCAACCTTCCATAATCACTAGCATAATCATATGCTAATCAAGTAGTGCAAATACCCTCACTAGAAAGAAGTTCCTTATACTCACTCAAGCGTATTCAGAAATCAGGGACTGAAGAAGCATTCTCACTCTCACAATTGAATTCATGCACAATAACTAACACTATAAACTTGCCCTTATACTCATCTTTTGACTCGGTGACAAAGTGGATTTGGATCACTCTAGGACTTAAGAGCTTGTAACATAGGTTCATAGTGCTTTGGTGTGGCATTTTAGGCATTTAGTGACTAAAAACTATCCTTGAACCATGCTTACCAACACTTTTACCTTCACAACCTATCCAATTTCACTAATTCCTCCGTTATTCCACCATTTTAAGCTTTTCCCAGGCTGTTCTTTCACTTTTTATAACTGTGTCTCAATTTCAAACTCATTTTTGCACATCTTTTCAGATTAAGGCACTTTTTCTTTTCTTTTTCTTCACTTGGCTCATGATTAATCATTTTCTTTCTTCTCACCCCAACTAACCACCTTATATTTGTTACTTTACCACAATAAGGGCCACCCTCAACTTAGGCTTTTAGCCTCAGGCGAAGTACACAATATCTATGTCTCAAACCAAGGCCACCAATGTAGCCACCCTCAACTTTGGCACCTCAATCAAAGTTCACATATTCAAGGATAGATTAGGGACAATATCAGGGTATTTCATCAAATAAGGTTAAGTCAGCAAGGTGTCAAGAAAAAATGAATGCATGAGAAGCTCAAACATTCGGAGCAACGGATTCACTAGTTCATTTGGTAGGCAATTTAGGCAAAAGTGGGCTTCCTATCAGAATAAAGGCCTAAGATCACCTCCAAATCAACTAAGTCATTGAACCAAGCTTAAAGTACGAGGGCAAGTTCTGAGTCCATACAATATGCATGAATGCAGCAAAATAAGCTCACAGCACACATAACAATTGCATCCACAATCAAGTATAGACTTACAGGTCATGCTTTCCATCTCATTACCTTCACAATATCAGAACAAACATTGCCAGATACTCAAAAATGTATGAATACATCAATAATCAGAACCTCAAAATTTTTGAGGGTACCCAATTTTGCATCAAAAGTTTAAAGAAAACTTAAGAACTATATATATGCCACAAGATAACATTACTATGCATTTACAAATTATCTATACTTCCTAAACATGCTAGTTCAACAGAAAAATAAACATCCACAAGAAAAAAGAAATACGGGAAGAAAACCTTGGAATCAAAAATAGAGAAAGTTATGGACTTGAGGCTACTCATACTTCACCTTAATCGATAACTTCCACTACCTCACCAAAAGATGATACTTTGTCCTCAAAGTAAAGACAAAAATAAAAAGTTGCAAGGGGCATACCTTGGGTTGCCTCCTAGGAAGAGCCTGGTTTAATGTCGCGGCATGACAAAAAGTGTTTGTATTCAGGCCTCTTCAAGGTCCCAATCTTCCACTATTTTGACCTCTGCCAAGTCACCCATATACCTTTTTACCCTTTCTCCATTGACTTTGAAAGTGTTGTCATCCCTACTCTCTAACTAGATAGCACCATGGCCAGAAACGCGCACAACTCTTAAAGGCCCCATCTATTTAGATTTGAGTTTTCCAAGAAACCACCTTATCCTTGAGTTATAAAGCAACACTATGTCTCTTGGAACTGGCGATCTTTAATTCTGCGATCATGTTGAACCTTCATTCGTTATTTGTATAAGGCGGAGCTCTCATAGGCTCACATTCTAAACTCATCAAGTTCATTTACTTGCATTAACTTAGAGGTTACAGCTTCATGCCAATCTAGATTCACTTCTTTAATACCCATAATGTTTTGTGTTTAAGTTCAACCGGCAAGTGGCAAGCCTTTCCAAACAACAGTTGACAAGGACACATTCCGATGGGAGTTTTAAAGGCAGTCCGGTAGGACCATAAAGCATCATCCAACCTCCTTGACCAATCAGTACGATGTGCATTCACCATTTTGGACAAGAATTGCTTTATTTCCCTATTCGATACTTCCACTTGCCCACTAGTTTGGCTATGATAGGGCGTTGGCACACGGTGTTTCACACCATATCTTTCAAGGAGGGCTTTGAACAGTTGGTTGCAGAAATGAGAACCTCTATCACTAATAATTGCCCGAGGCGTACCAAACCTAGAAAAAAATACTTTTTCGGAGAAATCTTGTAACACTCTTACCCTTATTGTTCAGTAAGCCATGGCCTCCACCCACTTAGAGACATAATTAACTGCAACCAGGATATACTTGTTACCATGCGAGCTAACAAATGGTCCCATAAAATCAATACCCCAACCATCAAACAATTCGATGACCAAAACAGAATTCGGGGGAAGTTCGTGCCTTCGCGACACTCCACCCTCTCTCTGACATCTATCACATGACTTTGCATAGTCATGTGCATCTTGATGAATAGATGGCCAATAGTAGCCACACTACAACACCTTGTAAGCAGTTTGAGCTCCACTGTGATGGCCACCCACCAATGAAGAGTGACATGCTTCAAGAATGCTCATCATCTCTATTTCTGGGACATATCCACGGATGCTCCCATCAGCACAAATGTGAAATAAATATGGCTCATCCTAGAAGAACTTCTTTACATCATGCATAAATTTGCGATGTTGATGGATGTTTAAATCAGGGGGCACTATATCACTCACCAAATAGTTAGCATAGTCTGCAAACCAATGTATAAGATCGTGTGACGTTGCCAGAATTCTTTCATCAGGAAATGAGTCATTTATGTACAGCGCATCATCAAATTTCACCATAGCCTCATCTTCCAATCTAGAAAGTGATCAGCCACCTGGTTTTCTGACCTTTTTCTATCAATCACGTCAAAATTAAATTCCTGCGAGAGAAGTACCTACCTAATGAATCTTGGCTTTGCATATTTCTTTGCCATCAGATATTTGAGCACCGTATGGTCTGTGTGCACAATCATTTTAGCTCCCAACAAGTACAAACGGAATTTTTCAAATGCAAATACCAATGAAAGCAATTCTTACTTGCTCACGGTGTAATTCTTTTGAGCCACATTCAGTGCTTTCCTAGCATAATAGGTCGGGTATAAGACTCTCTCTCTTCATTGCCCCAACACCATGCCGAGTGCCACTCCACTCGCATCATATATTAGCTCAAATGGTTGTGACCAATCTGGAGCTACAAAAATGGGTGTTGTGGTTAGCCTTCTTTTCAATTCTTCGAAGGCATTCGTGGATGCATCATCAAATACAAACTTGGCATCTTTTTCTAGCAGCTTACACAAGGGTTGTGAGATCTTGGAGAAATCCTTTATGAAACGATGGTAAAATCCGGCATGGCCTAAGAAACTTCTGATACCTTTTATCAAGATTTGTGGAGGCAATGTTTCTATCACCTCAATTTTTACTTTATCAACCTTAATTCCCTTGCCCGAAATTCTATGACTAAGCACGATGCCCTCTTTGACCATAAAATAAAATTTCTCCCAGTTTAGCACCAAGTGACTCTCAACACATCTCTGCAACACATCACGCAAATACAAAAGACATTTTTCAAAAGACTGGCCAATGATACTGAAGTCATCCATGAACACCCCAATAGTGCTTTCAACCATGTCCGAAAAGATAGACATCACACATCTCTGAAATGTGGCTGGAGTCGCAAAGTCCAAAGGGTATTCTCTTAAACACAAAAGTACCATAGGGACATGTGAAAGTTGTCTTCTCCTGATCCTCAAGAGCAATAACAATTTGATTGTACCCTGAGTACCCATCAAGGAAATAATACCATCCCTTTTCTGCCAGTCTATCGAGTATCTGATCCATGAAGGGCATAGGAAAGTGGTCCATCTCAGTGAAAGCGTTTAATTTTCTATAATCCATGCACACTCTCCATCCAATGACTGGTCTCATGGGGATCAACTCATTCTTTAAATTAGGCACCACTGTGACACCTCCCTTCTTTGGAGCACACTACACTGGACTCACCCACTCACTGTCAGCAATCGACTAGATTACTCCCGCATCTATCCACTTGATGATCTCTTTCCTTACAACCTCTTGCATTGGGTGATTCAACCGCCTCTGATGCTCAATACTTGGTATGTAATCTTTGACTAACTGAATCTCATAAGCATATCCCGGCGAGAATACCGATGATGTTTTCAATTGTCCATCCAATGGCTCTCTTGCACTACTTGAGAACTAAGACTAGGGCTTCTGTTTGAGCTTCACTTAAATCTGCTGCAATGATGACGGGTAATATACTATTCTCTCCCAAGTAGGCGTATTTCAAATGCGCTGGTAATGCTTTTAACTCTAACTCTGGTGGCATTTCTACAGAAGGCTTTGTAGGTGGTGTCTCCACATTGCATAAATCCAACCTGGCGCAAATGACGCTCTAAGAGCATTTACTGTTTCTTCATAATCAGGAATGTTGTCACCCTCAAAGATCATCAACACGGCTACCAAAGGATCAACAATAAGCCTCAATTCTATAGGAATTTTGGCTTCATCATCCTCATCAGATCAAATCATTGAGAAGAGTTGGAACTCCGAACTCTTCTCATCCTGTTGACCCACTTGAAACACCACCGCCTCCTTGCTAAGCCTAAAAGTGAGTAGACTCTTCTCCACATCTACTAATGCTTGTCCTATGGCTAAGAAGGGTCTTCCTAAAATGATTGGAATTGTAAAATCAACCCCACAGTCAAGTATAACAAAATCTATAGGAAATATAAATTTGTCTACCTTTACCAATATATCATACAAAATCCCTATAGGCTGCTTGACTGTTCTGTCTGCCATCAACAACCACATCTTTGTAGGGACAAGGCTTCCCAAACCAAGCTCTCTGAATATGGAGAGAGGCATTAAATTGATGCTAACTCCCAAATCATACAGTGCTTTAGCAAATGCTAGTTCTCCTACAGTGCATGGTATGATGAATGCACCCAGGTCTTCGTGTTTTTGCACCAATGACTTTGCAGTGATGGCACTACAGCATTAAACATGTTTGAGGTCTTGACTCACTTTTAGCTTTTTTCTGACTAGATCCTTCATCCATTTGGCATGTCCTGGCATCCTTTCAAGGGTTTCAACTAGAGGAAGGTCCACTGTTTATTTTTTAAACATTGCCAAAAACTGTTCAAACTTACCTTCTCCTTTCTCTTTCCAAGCTTTTGAGGGAAAGGAGGAGGGGGCCTAGGAAAGGTTTTATACTTCTTGGATTGCTCTTCTGCGTTGCATGTTTGGGTTCCTTCATTCACACTCTTCTTGTGGTTCCCATTCTTCACCTTTTGTACAGAGGGATCTATCGTGCTCTTGGCACTCCGAGTCATCACCGCCATGCAATGCCCTTCATTTTTAGGATTCTGAACCGTATTACTTGGTAGGGTGCCCTTTTAGCGTTGGTTCAATTGTGAAGATACTTGCCCAAACTGTTGTTCAAGTTGCTTAATTGCCACTGAATGAGACTTTGTCGTTTGATTGATACTAGAGATATCTGCTTTCATTCCATTTAGGGTCTCATCGTGATGGTCTTCTCGCTTCAACAACTTTTTAAACATATCCTCAATCCTAGAATTGCTTGATCCGGCATCACGATTGTGTGGTGCCACATAAGGACCATTTCTATAGCCTTCTTTTCTGCCCCATTCTACGTCTGGTACTCTCTCTCTCATAATATCCACTCCTATTATCTCTGTACATCCTATCATATTGATGTTTCGACCTTAATTCCCAGAACCTTGCCTCCAATAGTCCAAATTGGACCCTTGGGGGTTGTTCCGGAAACCCACCGCTTAGTTGTTTACATATCAGGCATCCTCATCAAAGAATTGATCATCATATGTAGGATTAATTGGGGGTTGGTGAGCTATTTCCTTCACACTCGCTTGGTTTTACTTCAAAACCAAATCAATGCTCATACGAGGTTGAGCAAGTTGCTCCATAATCTCTTCATTCACTTTCGCTTGCTCACTATTTGTGGTAACCGCACAAGACCTCCTTGTATCGTCACACTCACTCTGACCCCATACTCTGTTGGTCTTCACCACTTGCTCCATTCTTTCTGCCAATAGCCAAAACGGTTGATCAAGAAAAACACCTCCCATGATCGTGTTAGCGCAAGATTCACTATTATCATCAAGTGCTCTATAGAAGATCTCGACCAATGCATCATCAACAATTTTGTGCTCAGGGACCATCCTAAAGCATTTGGTGAAGCTCTCCCATGTAGTGCTAAGAAAGTCTCCGGGTAATTGCTCGAAGTTATTAATTTGGTCCTTAAGCTTCAACTTCTTCGACCTTAGAAAATATCTTTGTAGGAACACCCTCTGCAGCTCAACCAAACTCGTGATGGTACCAGAGGAAGTTAAGATAACTTTATAGCTGCATTGCCAGTCAATGACAATGGGAACACCCTCAATCCAACAGTGTCAATAGAAATATTTTGTGTCCCCATGACACTTTTGCACACGAAGACGATATTTTGGAGATGATGGTGGGGATCCTTTGACGGTAACCCGGTGAATAGGCCACGGTTTTGGAGCATCTCTAGCAATCCACTTAATACCGCAAACTTAGCATCTGTCGGTAGAGGGGGAAGTACTATAGAACCAGTAACACCCATCGCCATAGCGTTTTATCAATATTGATTCCAGCCATAAGCATTTGCATTAAAATCTCTAAGTTGTGGTCAGTTAACCATTGGAGGTGGATTCTACTCTCTTCTTAAGTCTTCCTCATTCGCATGCAAATCCTCCTCAACCTCAATGTCCTCATTCACTCGAGCCATCCTTCTTGGTAGTCAATAGATTTCCAATTTTAGTGGGGCTAAGGGATTACCTTGGCTCCTTGTGTTGGGCATACAACCTAGTACACCCTGCAAAAGAAATCAAACAACAAAAACAAACAAAAAAAGTAAAGTACAAGAGACTTTAGAAATCAATACTAGAACTAACTAATAGTGAATTCAAGTCAAAACCTAGCTGTATTCCTCGGCAACGGCTCCAATAAGAAAGCGGTCGTTATTAGTAATTAACCTAACTGAAGTTAGAGTCGAATCCACAGGGAATACAACGCTTGACTATAAGATTTCACTAAAAAGCATTCCTAGTATCTATAACTACAATCTCTAGATGAGGGGGTTTGTTGTGATTCAAAGAACAACTTAAAATGAACACTAATTAAAATTCGGGAACAACTTGGGAATTTGTGTTCCCCATGGTTCGTTGACTAAATTACCCTAGGTAACATAACTATGATTAGTGAATCGCATATAGAACTTAAGTTATTACATCCCTCCTGTGAAGGTGAAGGTCAAATTTTACCATGGCGCTTAGTCGACTACCATGGCGTGCCAACTAACCGTTACTTATTGTCCCAGTCAAC
This sequence comes from Solanum clarkiae, assembly GCA_011800125.2. Lineage (NCBI taxonomy): Eukaryota > Viridiplantae > Streptophyta > Magnoliopsida > Solanales > Solanaceae > Solanum > Solanum clarkiae. The sequence continues at coordinate 8,963,514 of JAABOM020000001.1, forward strand.
CTCCCTTTGATCAGGTTTGGCCGATTAGACGGGAACACATCAATTGAATCCTGTCATCTACTTCCCTTTTCCTATTCATCACTACCTTGGTCGGGATCGTGATAGTAGGCAGGGTTTGGTGTTGGCCAATACCAAACAACATTAATCATGAAGGGAAATAGATAATACATGCAAAACCTCAATCATAAATATGCACAAAACCTAAGTCATATCAAGTTAACTACCAATGGTTCCCACAACCCCAAGTTGTGGGTGCTTAGCTACTCATGACTAAGATAAAACACACAAAAATGCAAATAATAGACATAGTTGAGAGTTCCACCAATAACAATGGAGGAGATAGGCACCACAAGTTGCAAACTGACAAGCTTGATTGATCAACAATGAGTACAAGACAAGATTTGCAATTCCCAAAATGAGTTTCCCAAGGAGAACACTAATCTACCCTAAAACCTAAGAGAAGGTTCAAAAATATATTGGAGTAATGTCTATTGTTCGAACTCTCCTCAAAATAACGTAACTTAAACTATATATAGTGTGTACAAAATAACCCTAGAAATCAAGCAAAAAAGACAGCTGGCATCTGATAAATTTTGCAGTTACGACTCTTAGGTTGGCCTACGAGTCGTATTCGGGGTCTCGTATCAGGTTCTTGGCATTTTGGATTGAATTGGTACAACCCATAGGTATGAGTCGTACTTGAGATATGACTCGTATGTTGGTCTCGTAGTCTTGGTCTTCATTTTTTGGTCCAATATTTTAGCTCTCTGATTTTTGCTACGAGTTCACCTATATGAGTCGTAGTGTGTCTTACAACTTGTAGGCTGGGGCTCATAGGGGTGACCTTCACTTAGTAGATTTCTGATTTTTGGTCTCTGATTCCTGCTATGACACCACCCTACGACTCGTAGCATGAGCTATGACTCGTAGGAGGCCTCGTATGGCCTATGCTTCAGCAAAATCTGCAACTTTTCTTCAAAATCATGTCAACCTAACGTTTCTGCAAAATTAACACAAAAACATATCAAAACACTAAAAAGTTATTTTGAGAACTAATAAAATCCCTTTTTTGGGCACCAAATGTGTTGTATTATGACAGCACATCAAAGACTCACCAGATTCACCACTAGAATGCATCATACTCTCTGAGAAGTTCGTGCTCGAAGACTAATGTTTCTATCGTCAATCCATCTAGCATGATTAAAGTCATGGTCTTGGCATAACAATCTAGGGCAACACAATTCAGAGATATCCATTCCATACCTAAAATAACATCCAAATTCTACCATATCTTTGGATAAACTTGTCCACCCAAGCCTCACATTCTACTAAAGTCAAGACATAGTTAGTGCACCCAATCACTATTAAAAGCTCATCTACTAGGGTCGAAACATAAGCAGGCGCAGACGTAGTATCGCATAGCAAGTCAAAACCCAATGAAAAGATATATAAACACATATGAATTAGTGAAGGCAGGATCAAATAACACAGATGCAGGGCAAATCGGAACAATACCTGTGATCATGGTATCAAAGGCCCCCGCATTGGGCCTGCCTGAAAAAGCATATCAATGGCCACCTCGACCTTCACTCATAGAACCGGCCCCTCTACTACCGAAATAGGTGGAAATATCATCTACTCCTCTACCGTATGTGTGTCCACCTCTATCAGTTTGACCTCTACCACTACCCCTAGTATGTGGGGTTGAACCTCTAGCTGGTGGTGTTGTGACTGGTGCTACAGAATGTGAGCAACGAAGCCTAATGTGCATCCGTTTGGGACATTACCAAATAATATGATCTGGAGATCTACATCCATAGCATGACCTAGGGACGAACATTGGTTGTGAGGGAACATGAAGAACATTGCAACTGCCCTGGCCCGTAGGCCTCTACTGAAAACTAGATGATCTCTACATATGAATCACGAGGGCCCTGACCACCATCTGATATTGTCAATGAAGCACGACTCGACCCTCGGGGCTAAAGTGGACCACCCCCTTACTCATATCTCTGCCTCCTAATGAGGTATCGAGAACTGTCCCGATAAATGGTCCTTTTTGGGGTCTCCAAACTCCTCTCTACGCACAAGCTCTACCTCCTTGGTGGCACTAACCACAAATTGAAAAGACACTCCATCTCTAGACATTCGAAACACTAACTGTCGGATGGGATAAGTCAACCCTCTAACAAACTGGCGAACTCTCTCTGTCTCCGTAGGAATGAGGGTTGTTGCATGCCGAGCCAACTGGTAGAAACAAATCTCATACTCTGAAACTATCATAAAGCTCTGCCTCAAACTCTTAAACCTCAGACGACTCCCCTCCTTAATAGGAAAGAATCTATCATAAAAAGCACAGGTGGATGTCTCCTAAGTCATCAGAGGAGAATCAACTGGAAAAGATCCCAAATAAGCCCTTCACCAATCCCTACCCAGTCCATCAAGCTAGAGGGTAACATATCGAACATCGTGGGTCTTGGCTAGCCCAACGGTCTCAAGTATCTCCTTACAAATAACCAAGAACTCATGCACATCCTTGGTCTCTCCACTCTGGAACTGAGATGGGTCTATCTTCTTGAACCCTCATATCTACGCTGCTCCTCATCGATCAAGCTAACTGTTGGAGGAACCTCAACAATAGGTGTTGCTAGTGATCATTCCACTTGTCTAGTCCTCGAATAGAACAAGAACATAAAATGGCATCCTCAAGGCCTGCTAAAAAAATAGGCAGCTACCTCGCAAGAAATCTGGAAGCTCAATCCAACAAGAAAGAAGTCTAGCAGGATGAACTAAGATCACAACTTATAAAAAC
>JAABOM020000001.1:8966425-8983489 GCA_011800125.2 Solanum clarkiae
ACACACACACACACACACACACACACACACACACACACACACACACACACACACACACACACACATATATATATATAAACAATAATAATAAAAATAATATAATAAAAGATATTAAAATCTTAGGTTTAGTAAAAAATTATGTGTCTACAGTTTGCCCCTCTTTGATTAAAAGCACGAGAGTTTGCAGATAAAGAAGTAGACAAAGTGATAAGTTCTGATCGGAATCTTACTTGCGAGGAAAAAGATGCGATCGATTCTTGTTTTGGGCAGCCTACATATCCCGAGTCATAAGGGAATCTTGTTAGTGTAGTTCAAGGAGTTGAAATAATGAGTTGTAAGTAAGGTAAGGTCTATCGATACTCCAGTTTTGTCACGATCCAAGCCTAGGGCCTAGACGTGACACGACGAATGAGAATCACAAAGGAATCCCAAACGATCCTCTTAGCATATCATTACACATCCCTGATCATGGAAGAAATTATACAACAACAATAGATCGAAAAATGGGAAATACGGGGATAAGGGACGTCTTTGATATCATAGAATCATAACAAGTTAATATATAGCATTAACATGTCATAAGGTTCCAACAATACCTCTAATACATAGATAGGAGCGGGGGCCAAGACAATCTTCGGGCTCACCCTCATGGTTATAAGTCTCCAACATAAGAAGAGTCAATACATAGCATAAATCAAGAGAAGTATGTCCTCGGAGTTGAGGACTCACTTGCTTGAGAGAATTCGTACTAGCCACGTGGAGGAGGAGGATGATCAAGTGGGGCTCTTGTTCCTAAATGGTAATATCATGTAGGCATAAAGTACGTTTTAGTACATTCGAATGTTCAAAGTATATAGGATGCAATGCAACAAGAGATAGGCAACATAGGCAAAATGCAATATCATAAGCAATGGATAGCATAATAACAATATGACATGTATGAATGATTCTTGAAGTAAAACATGCTTATATAGTACATATTACATGTGTAGGAAGAGACCATCATCATAAAACAAACAAACTTAGTACTCGGAATCCAAGCTAGACCACCCCTTGGAAGTGATTGAGGAATCAACCCCTCAATTGGTTGATGGTTGTTACACCCTACCATCCATGGTGATTGAGGTATCAACCCCTTAATTGGTTGATGGCATTACTACCCCCATACCAAGTGATTGAGGAATCAACCCCCCAATTGGTTAATGGGCATGACCATCCCCATCCAAAGTGATTGAGGTATTAACCCCTCAATTGGTTAATGGGCATAACACCCCCCATCAAGATGGTTGAGGCAATTTACCCCTCCTCAACCAGGTATGGTAAACTCACAACATTATATATGAGTTCCATGAAATCAACACATATATACTTTCCTTTCATCATCATAAAGTCATTCAAGTCATAGGTCATGCAATAGATCATCCATAGCTCAAGAATCCCAAAATCAGACATTTTATCAAACACTTGGAGGGTGTGTAATGTTAGTGTAAGATCATGCAATTCAAGAGTAAAATCATTCAAGAAAACTCAATGTAAAACCACCCACCAACATATGGTAATACCCTCATGCAAGGTACATCAAAACTCTCCATCAAATATCAAAATGGATCATAGATTAATATATCAAAACATGCTTAAAGAATCACACTTTTTATAAAACCTCAACATAGTTCATAGTTACATTCGTAATAAGTAAGGCCCATAAGTAAATCAACTTAGAATCATATAATTTATGTAAAAAGGACGGTTGGGAACCATGGTTGAAAGAACCCTATAGTTGAAACCCACATACCTTAGACCTTGATCTCTTGAAATTGAGTTGGGAAAGAATGGAGATTGGAATGGAGTCTTGAAATCCAAACTTGTTCTTGAGTTTCCTTTAATTTGTATTGGGGTCTTGGTAGAGGCTTTTGAGAGGATTTGAGAGTGTATTCAAGTTGAGAGTAATGAGTTTGATCCTATGGAATAGGGTTTAAGTCGTTTAGGCAGGTTAAGATAACATTGGAAGTCTAAAAAGGTCATTAGAATGAATTAGATTCATGAAAATGCTATTAATGAACGGATGGAAAAATTAGAAAAGTGAAGCCCTACTGAGGCCCACATGGGTTGTGTGGAGTGCCCGTGAGGTGAGACTTGGTCAAAAATTGGAAGTTGGAACACTTAGAAAAATCACGTTTCGTCACTTTGACGGGAAGCTCCACGGGCCGTGTGAAACTACAGGGTTCGTGTAATGGCCCGTGGAGTTACACTTGGTGAGAAAAATGTTGCTAGGAGACTCCACTCTAGGACAGACAGCTCATCAGGCTTGCCACGGCCCATAAAGAAGGCAGTGGCACTACAATTGGTTAATAACTTCCCCCTCATGCCAACCTTGCCTCATTGCACACTCCCCTGGCTAGACACACGGTCAGTGGCAAGCCACACGGCCCATGCTATTGGTTGTGCCACATCTCTTAGGCCAAAAATGGCCTTTTCCAGCTCATGACAACCCAGATGGCCCATCCAAAGCCCCACCACCTGTCAAGGTGCCCGTGTGGTTTCACTGCACGGGTGAGTCTCATGAAAACGGTCATAACTCCTTCATCCGAACTCGAAATGAGGTGAAACCCAGTGCATGGAAAGGTAACTCAAAGGGCTTTCATTTGACGTGTCGTGAGTCGTCCAGTTCCAAGTGTGCTAACTATTTCCTCACCAACTAGCTAATCAGATGCGAGCCCCTTCTCGGGCAGATTCCTGGATTCAGCAGCAGTTCGATAGGTTGTCCTATTCGGGAATCTATAGATCTATGCTTATTTTCAACTCCCCGAAGCATTTCATTGATTATTACACCTTTTCTCATCTCTGGGTGCCTAGGTATCCACTGCAAGCCTTTCCTCGTTTGAACCTCACCCTTCACTTTTCTACTATCACCTCAAAAAAACCAAACTCTCCCTTACGTAAAGTTGTTAGAGTATGATTAACCTCTGGATTTGAAATCACTACTTTTTAAAGTTGACCTTGGCACAAACCAACTCCCAAAACTCAACTCATAAGGAAGTATTGAACTCGTCTAAGTATTAGAAGTCTCCCATATCCCTAATAAACTCCCAACCTAACCAAATGAGGCTTGAAACATGCATATATAAGAGCATGGAGTTACGAGGTGTCACAATATCTCCCCCTTGAGAAAATTTGTCCCTGAATGTCACAGAAACGTACACAAGGAAAACAATCCTGAAGTTTTTTAACCCAACATGGATGTAAGAAATGCACTTAAACATTATTCTTAAAAAGTTTCAACATGAACATCAAAATGACTATAACCTTGTCAAGATGAACATGAATGCATGCAAATGACATAAGGGCTAAAACTTAAGAATTTAAATCATATAGGGACTTAGATTAGTACCTTAGGCTTGAGTAGAATGGAAGATATATGAATATCACTTTTTCATGTCCGCCTCGGCTTCCCATATGGCACTTTCAACTTGTTGGTTTATCCAAAGAACCTTGACAGAAGCTACCTCTTTGTTCCTCAACCTCTTCACTTGTCTATCTATGATTTCTACCGGAACCTCCTCATAAGTCAAGTTGTCTTCAATAACCCCCATAACATCAAGAGGCACAATAGCACTAGGGTCACCCACACACTTCCTCAACATAGACACATGGAAGACCGGATGAATCATATGGATGTCATTGGGAAATTCCAACTCATAGGCCACCTTGCCAATCCTTTTTAACACTCTATAGGAACCCATAAATCTAGGGCTCAACTTACTCTTTTTGCCAAACCGGACCACACCCTTCATGGGTGAGACCTTCAAATAGACCCAATCACCATATTTGAATTCAAGATCCCTACTCCTCACATCGGCATAGGACCTTTGTCAACTTTGGGTGGTTTGCAATCTCTCTATAATCACCCTCACCTTCTCCATGGCCTTTGTAACCAAATTCAAACCTAACAAGGCTATCTACCCCACCTCAAATCATCCAACTGGGGACCTACAATGCCTTCCATAAAGAGCCTTAAAAGGAGCCATACCAATGCTTACATGATAGCTATTATTATAAGCAAACTTAATCAATGGAAGAAGATCATCCCAACTACCCTTAAACTCCAATACACAAGCCCTAAGCATATCCCTAAGAGTTTGGATAATTCTTTCAGCTTGGACATCCATTTGAGGGTTAAAGGTCGTACTAAGCTTAACGTTGATACCAAGACCTCTTTGAAAGGACCTCCAAAAGTGTGAAGTGAATTGAGCATCACGATCCGATATGATTGACAAAGGAACTCCATGAAATCTCACCAACTCATGGATGTACAATTTAGCATTGTCTTCGGCACCATATGTAGTCTTAACTGGTAGGAAATGAGTCGACTTTGTCATTCTTTCAACCACAACCCAAACAGAATCAAAACTCTTTCTAGTCTTAGGTAACACAATCACAAAATCCATGTTAATTTCCTCCCACTTCCAAGTAGGAATATTTATGTCTTGGGCTAGGCCACTCGCCCTTTGATGTTCGGTTTTGACTTGTTGGCAATTATGCCAACCAGACACAAACTTAGCAATGTCTTTCTTCATACCTCCCTACCAGTACACCTCTCTCATATCTCTATACATCTTTGTAGAACCCGTGCAAATGGAATAGGAAGAATTCTGAGCCTCATCAAGAATCTTCTCCCTCAAGCCATCAACACTAGGTACACACAACCTACGTTGGTACCTAAGGGCACCATCTCCCCCTTGGGCGAAAACCTCCACCTTACCCTCTCTCACCAAAGCCTTCAACTCTAACAAGGTGGTGTCAAGATCTTACTTTGTCTTCACCTATTCAATCAACAAAGATTTGGAATCATCAACCACCACTACTCTACCATTATCAACATCCTCCAACCTAACTCTCAATCTAGCCAACCGATGGATCTCTCTAGCCACCTTTCTTCCTTCATCCCCAACATGTGCAAGGCTACCTATAAACACCTTACTCAAAGCATCAACCACAACATTAGCCTTACCGGGGTGATAATGCACACTTATATCATAATTCTTGAGAAACTCCAACCACCATTATTGTCTCAAGTTGAGATCTTTTTGGGTGAACACTTATTGGAGACTCTTATGATCGGTAAACACATCAACATGCACCCCATACAATTAATAAAAGTTTCAAAGCAAAAACCACGATGGCCAATTCAAAATCATGGGTAGGGAAGTTCTTTTCATGCACCTTGAGTTGCCTAGAGGCATAAGCTATCACCTTAACATTTTGCATCAAAACACAACCCAAACCAATCTAGGAGGCATCACAATACACAACAAACCCTTCCAACCTTCCAGTAAAGACAAGATAGGAGCGGAGACAATCTTATCCTTCATGGTTTGGAAACTCTTTTCACATTCATTGGTCCACACAAATTTAGCCTTCTTTTGGATCAACTTAGTCATAGGAAAAGCAATAGAAGAGAACCCATTCAAAAATCTCCGATAAGCCCAAGAAGCTTCTAATATCCGATGGGGTCAAAGGTCTAGGCCAATATCTAATCACTTTCATCTTTTTAGGATCTACCTTAATACTATCCCCTGACACAACATGACCTAGAAAGACAACCTCTTGCAACCAAAACTCCAGTTTCTCATACTTGACATACAACTTCTCTTCCCGCAACCTTTGTAGCACCACCCTCAAATGACTTACGTGCTCCTCTCACTATGGGAAAAGATCAAAATATCATCAATGAAGACCATAACAAACGAATAAAGGTAGGGTTTGAAGACCCTATTCATAAGATCCATGAATATAGCTGGTGCATTAGTCAACCCAAAAGACATAACCGCAAATTTATAATGCCCATACCTAGTCTGGAAGGCCATATTGGGAATGTCACACTCCCTCACCTTCACTTGGTGATACCCGGACCGAAGATCAATCTTAGATAAGTGACTATCCCCTTGAAGTTGGTCAAATAGATCATTAATCCTTGATAGAAGATACTTATTCTTGATGGTGACTTTATTAAGTTGCCGGTAATTAATATACATTCTAAGAGAACCATCCTTCTTCTTCATAAACAACACCGGTGCACCCCAAGGTGATTGGTTAGACCTAATAAAACCCTTCTCCAACAAATCTTTTAATTGCTCTTTCAACTCCTTTAACTCCGCCGGAGCCATACGGTAAGAAGGAATAGAAATAGGTTGAGTATCCGGAAGGATACATATGCCAAAATCTATTTCCCTTTCGGGAGGAACATTGGGAAGGTCATTTGTGAAGATATCTAGGAACTCATCAAACACGAAATCGACTCTATGGTAAGGAGTTTAGACTCCACATCCGTAACCCTCACAAGATAATAGAGACACCCCTTAGAGATCAACCTTTGGGCTTTAATAGAAGAAATAAACCTACCCTTGACCACCACATCATGATTCTCCCACTCAAGAACGGGTTCATTGGGGAATTGGAATTTGACCCTATGGGTTCTACATCAATAGAGGCGTAGTATGCATGCAATCAATCCATCCCAAGAATAATGTCAAAATCTAACATGTCCAACTCAACAAAGTCACATGGCAATATTTTGTGCAAAATGCAAATGGGACAATTTTGATAGACCGTACTGGCAACAGACAGATACACCAACAAAAGTAGACACCTCGTATGACTCACACAACAACTTGGATTTAATATGCAAATTTTTGGGAACAAAAGGGGTAACAAAAGAAAGAGTGACACTCGGATCAATCAATGCATACATATCAAAATAAAAAAACTTTTAACATATCAATTATGACATTGGGAACCTCATCAACTCTTTGCCTCCTATAAAGATCATAGAATCGATTGTGCCTTGGGACACCACCTTGTTGGCCTCCTCACCTCAAAGGAACCGAATTAGCACCCTGGACTTGAGGACGAATATCCTTACCCTTGTTGTGATTACATAGACAATCCATCACCTTATGTCCCACTTCACCACAACCAAAATAAGCATTGATGTCCTTCAAACATGGGCCACCATGACCCCTAACACACTTTGGACACATAGCATTAGGCACCATACCACCATCACCTTGGGCCCTTGGGTAGTCATTGGCAAACCTGCTATTAGGAGCATGAGAAGACCCTTGGCCTTGGTGAAACCAACCACCCTTGGGACTTTGGAACTTACCATCAAAAAGAGCTCTCTTGGCCTCACTACTTCTCCTCTTCCTCAACCGTTCCCCCTCTAATTGTTCGGCATAAGTCATCAAGTGGGACAAATATCACTAATCAACATAACGGCCCGACACTACTTATTCACTAAATCAGATACACACATCATGAACTTGATCATTCTAGAGCTTGGGTTGGCAACCAAGTATGGAGCATATTTAGAGAGTTTGTTGAACTTTAGGGAATACTCCCTCACACTCATAGATCCTTGCCTCAAATTCATGGACTCCATCATTTTGGCCTTCTTAAGCTCAAGATGGAAGAACCAGTTGAGAAATGCCACCTTAAACGCCTCCCATAGAATCACATTATTGTTCTCCTTCTCCACTTATCATTGTGTATACCATATTTGAGCCACCCCCTTGGGTTGGTAAGCCGCCAACTCCGCCTTCTCTCCGACCTAACACCCATGATATCCAACACCTTATATACCTCATCAATAAATTCTTGAGGATCTTCATCCACCTTAGACCTATAGAAATTTAGTGGATTTATCCTCATAAATTCCCTCACCTGAGATGCCGGAGTAGGAACATGAGGGGCTTAGGCCCCTTGATTGACTTGATTTGGCCATGGCTTGAGCTAGCAAGGTAAGAGCATCCCGGAGCTCTCCATGGGCCGGTTGTTCGTCGGGTGTGTGGGCTCTTCTTCCTCTTGTGTTAGGCGTAATCTAAAAAAGGAAAGGAACATTCGTTAGAGAGGAAACCTTACCTAACTTCTATAGCACAACATAGATCATGAAGAAGGGAAACATTACCTAAAACATCTCATAGCCTCTTGCTCATAGTTGTGGTGCACAAGACAACCATGAATAAAACTTTAATCAACATGATTTGTTGGATGTCGAGGACCAATTACAACTTAATGCTCCGATACCAAGTTTGTCACGACCAAAGCCTAGGGCCTAGACGTGACATGGCAAATGGGGATCACGAAGGAACCCCAAACGAGCCTCTTAGCATATCATACACATCCTTGGTCGCGGAGGAAATTATACATCAACCATAGATAGAAAAAGGGGAAATACAGGGCTAAGGGACATCTTTGATACCATAGAAGCATAACAAGACAATAGTATAGCATTAACATGTCATAAGGTTCCAACAACACCTCTAATACAAAGATACAAGTGGGGGCCAAGACAATCTCTGAGCTCACCCTCATGGTTATAAGTCTCCAAAATAAGAAGAGTCAATACATAGCAAAAATCAAGAAAAGTATGTCCTCGGAGTTGAGGACTCACCCACTTGCTTGAGAGAAATCGTACTAGCCATGTGGAGGAGGATGATGATCAAGTGGGATTCCGGTTCCTACATGGTAATATCATATAGGTATAGAGTATGCATTAATATGTTCGAATGTACTAAGTATGTAGGATGCAATGCAAAAAGAGATAGGCAACATAGGCAAAATGCAATATCATAAGCAATGGATAACATAATAACAATGTGACATGTATGAATGATGCTTAAAGTAAAACATGCTTATATAAAATATATTATATGTGTAGGAAGAGACCATTATCATATAAACCAAACAAACTACTACTCGGAATCGAAGGTAGACCACCCCTTGGAAGTGATTGAGGAATCAACACCTCAATTGGTTATGGTTGTTACACCCTACCATCCATGGTGATTGAGGTATCAATTCCTTAATTGGTTGATGGCATGAACACCCCCGTCCCAAGTGATTGAGAAATCAACCCCCTAATTGGTTGATGGGCATGATCACCATCATCCAAAGTGATTGAGGTATCAACCCATCAATTGGTTATTGGGCATACCACCCCCCATCAAGATGGTTGAGGCAATTTACCCCTCCTCAATTAGGCATGGTCAACTCATAACACTATAGATACTTTCCATGAAATCAACATATATATATATATATATATATATATATACCTTCCTTTGTTACGAAAAAACAAACCTACATTTAATTGAAAAGGAAGATAAGAGATCTTAAAAAATAAGATAGAAATTAAACTACAACTCTTGGGTAAGTAAAAAGCATAAAGAAAAATAAGACATACTACCAAGACTCCTTAGTAGGAGGATAAGTAGCCTCCCAATTGTTGAGCTGGACATCAGGGCCAATGAATTGTATATCTTTGTTACGGGGTCTCTCCCCAACCTTAACCATGTCAACCTCAACAAATAAGTTCTGAAAATAGCTGCTCAGCTCTGTGTCCACATCTGATACTAACTTTGGAGGTGGTAGCTTGGAAGACTCAACAACATGGATTTTGATGAAGGACTCATTGATAGGCGGTATTGGTCTAGAGAGTGACCATTCTCCCCTTTTCTCATTTTTGGCCCTCTTTTTATCTCGAACTGTGGCCTTGTACCCTAAGCCAAAAGTATCAAGGCTTTTAAATTGGCTCACTGGATCAACTCTGCCTTGCAAAAATGCTCATAAGCCTTTTCCAGTTTTAAACCCATGCCTTAACATTTCATTTATCACCATAACAGATGCAACGGGCAATTGTGGCTTTGGATGAGATTTCTCTCAAGGATATGCTCAAAATCCACAACCTCACAAACTTGATAACCCAGTGTATTAGTCTCATTATTGTCTTTGATAAAGAAAATGTAAGAATCTTTATGATAGATAGGTCTCCTTCACCATGAATAATTACTTCTTGTCTGTCATGTTCGAACATAATCATTTGATACAATATATATGGGATTGCCCCAAACTTATGTACCTACGATCTTTCCAACAACAAGTTGTAGGATGCATTGATGTTCAACACTTGAAAATCTATTGCAAAATCAATAGGGCCTATGATTCGTATGAGCTTAATATCACCAATGGTATCTGTTTTGGCCCCATCAAAAGTTCTAACAGATACATTATTGGCTCATACCTTTTGAATACTGATATTCAGTTTTTCCAAATTTGACAGAGGGAAGATATTGGCAGCAGAACCTCCATCAATCAGGACTCAAGTGACATAGGAATGCTCACACTTTACAGTGATATGAAGACCTTGGCGATGTCTATTTCTTTCCACAAGTAGTTCATCGTCGAAAAATGTGATCTTATTTACCTCAAAGATTGTCCTAGTAATTCTTTCTAGTTGGCTTATAGTAACCTCTTTAGGAACATATGGTTCATCCAAAATCTTCATTATAGCCTTACGATGTTCATCTGAGTGCAATAACACAACAAAGAGATCTGTGCTGGTGTTTTCTTTAGTTGTTCCATGATGGAATAATCTGGAAGATTCATCTTTTTTAAGAATTCTTCTACTTTTTCCTCAAAAATTGGCTCTTAATTGGCATTGGGTCATTTCTTACTTATTTAGTCTTTCTTAACTCCATCGGGGCATAACATCGCCTTGAATGGGTCAACCTCCCTATTTCATCGACTTCTTCATTGATTTCTTTCCCCTTGTATGTGACAATGGTATACTTATGATTCCAATGGAAAACCTTAGGGTTAGTCATTGGAAGTTGAGACACCAGCTTAATAATTATAGGTGAGGTAGGGCCCCCCTGCAAAACCAGGATGGGCTTGCTTGTCCCTTTGGGAGCAATTAGCTTTGGTTCTTTCTGGCTTGCCCAAACATTGTCAGTCGGTCCTTTCACAACTAGGATGGGCAAGCTGGATGGACTTAGCCTTTCTGGTATCTCTTTCGCATTTTAAAGACACTACTTTTGTCAAATCAATAACATTTCTTGCACTTTCTGCACCTGCTTTGACCCTAAGGATATGCTTGTATGGGATCTTCATTTCCTCAATGCTATGGATCACCTACAACATGTTGGTTTTATTATCCACAGGCAATGGATTTTGATTGATGTTTGGACCCTCTAGACTCTGCACTATGACTTGATGTGTATCAATCAAATACTGGGTTGTCCTTTTCCAATACCAACATTTTTCTATGTCATGCCCTGGCGCATCAGAACAATATGCACGTCTCTAGGAATAATCTAGGTTTTTTAGGGGAGGATTCAGGACCTTTCTTTCAATAGGGCTCAAAATATTCAGTGACCTTAATTTTTGGAATAAGCTAGCATGATTCTCTAATAGGAGTAAAGCTGTCCTTAGATACCTTCCCTTTCTTGTACTCTGATCTAGGATGAAAATTGGTTATAGCAGTACTTTGGTAACTTTGTGGGGCTGGTGGTTGAATCTGAGGAGTTGGCACGCTGTTGCGGACAAGTAGGGCGTTGAACATATGATTGTGAATTGTAAATAGGATACTACGGATGCAGAGTGGGATATGGTGGCATTTGAGAAGGAAAGTAGTATTGTGGGTAGTTATTTGGATTATGGACGTAGGTCCTGGGCCCTGATACAATGGTATCTACATCTTACTTCCTTCTCTTCCCTGCAATATTTCCTGAGCCGTTCTGAAGCACTTGCATCGTGGCTTTTAAGGCAGCTTGACTCATAATCTTTCCTGATTTAATGCCACTTTCTACCATTTCTCTGACTTCAATAATCTCAACAAATGTTTTTTCAACGGCAGAAATCAAGTAATGGAAGTAGTCAGGTTCTTGTATTTTGGAGAAAGACGTCGATCATCTCTAACTCCTTTATTGGGGGTTTAACCCAAGCAGCTTGCTCCCTTCATCTAATCGCGTATTCACGAAAATATTTAGCAGTCGTTTTCTCATGTTTGCAAGTGAGGTGCATCTGGAACAATATCAATGTTGTACTGAAATTGTTGCACGAAACACCAAGCCAAATCATCCCAGGGATGATAGTTGGCAACGTCTTGATCTATAAACCAATACAATGGAATTACTACTAGGCTTTCCCCAAAATAAGCCATGAGTAATTCTTCTTTGCCTCTAGCACCCTTTAGTTGATTGTTGTACCTTTTCAAGTGGGCAATAAGGTCTCCATGACTATTATATTTCTTAAACTTTTGGATTTTAAACCCGATAGGCAAATGGACATGGGGAAACATGCACAACTCACTAAATGGGATGTCTTTGTGGACTCCTGGTCACTGCATGCCTCTCACACTTTGTTCCAAGATTTTTATTTTCCTAGCCATTTCTTCATGTTCCTCACTTTTTTTGGGTTTATCAACCTCTACAGGGGAACTATATTGATGGGCATGATGATAAGAGCTTGGAATTTTAAGTGTCAGCTCAGGGGCATAACCCTGATCATTTTTAACTTAGGATGGGGGATCATCGTTGGATTTCGGCATTAACGTTGGCTGAGGTACTATATTAGTTTATGCTGTTTGCACAAAAAGAGGATTACTTATCATTGGCATGCCATAGGGCATATAGTGAAAGTTCTAGTGGAGTTGGAAGTGTTAACCTGTGGGCCAAATCCAGTTAGATAAATTGGATTATTTGTTGGGACTGGATAGGGGATCACATATTCAACACATATATTCATGGATTGAAGAAGGTGGAGCGTGTCCATTCATCCAAGCTTTGTACATTTCATTCATTTGTTGTCTCAACATCCTTACTTCCTCCACTGTCACCACTTCTGATGAAACCATCTGGTTTTCCTCGTGGTCCATCTCTTTCCCATCTTGGCGGGGCATTTCTCTTTCCCTTTGACCTTGTATTGTATGGATGGGATGCCAGCTTAACCGTGGACTAATCACCTTTAAATCACTTCTCTCTCTCTCTCTCTCTCTCTCTCTCTCTCTCTCTCTCTCTCTCTATGTAAAGTAGCAAATGGATTAGCATTAAAAGTTTTGCAGATTATAATCACATATTATATATTATACACCTGCATATATTTTCATTCTTACCCTGGGAGGCCTTATGTTTCATCCTAGCATATCTATGCACGTTTGTTTTGTTATCATAATTGTTATTATTGTCATCATATATAAATATATTTTAAAAGGTTTGATCGAACCCATTGGGTTGCCTACACATCATGTCAGTGCATAATCAGATCTTTGCATAGTTTGAGGTGAAAGAATTCTTTTAGTAATATATGTATATAGTTAAAGAAAATAAGACATGAAATAAACAGAACCTAAAATGCCTTTCAACAAATTTTGAGACACAAGCAACATCACTAAAATAAAAGTTTCGTGAATTGATGAATGACTAGAATCTAAATAAACTCGACTAAATAGATGGTGGAACAATGGATAAAAGGAAATAACTTAAACTAAACGACTGTAACAAGAACGAAACAAATGTTATTAGACTCATGTCCCATGAACCAGCCATGTGCACACCCTCAACATTCTTACTCATGGGGCATGCAGTGTCGAACGTCCTCCTACCCCTAAATATGTATCCTGTAATGAGGTTGTGAGATACTTGGCAAAATCAGGTACTTTCGTCAAAAATTGTACATGACTCATCTTTTGGTAATCTAAGCCCATTTGAGTAGTGCGGTCAACTAGACAATGGACCTTTTCAAGAAGCGACATGTAAGTTTGATCCCACCTCCGTATCTGCTAGTCACGAGCGGTAATTATGTCTTTAACATATCTTTCTTGAGCCGAGGCTGACTCCAGTTCTTCTCGCAGCTTTCGCCTCTCATGGATTCACTGGGATCTCTCTTGGTCAAAATTGGTCTAACTTCTCTGATCATAATCCCTCAACTATATATGTCGATATGCCGCCAGTTCTGTAACTTGTGTCCCCCTAATAGTCGCTAGTTTAATCTGACCTTGAAGTAAAACTTCTTTTTGAGCTGCCTTATCCCTTTCTTCTTCGAGTTCTACTTGTTTTTGAGTTAGAGCAACTTTAGCAAGCTCCAAGTCTGCTCTTAGTGCCTAATTAACATCAAGGTAATCACACATGGCCAAGTCGACCCTTATTTTTATCTCTGCCTCATGATCAATTGACTCCTTTACAAATCTTTTTGGTCAAACTTGCAAAGGCAATTGTTTTCAAACCAATCCGAGTATTTTCTGTGAGTATCTCCCCTATCATGCTCCTTAACCATAGTTTCGAATCTCGTGATAAGACAACCATCCCAAATCTTCTAGACAAATTCTTTAGGAGGGGCAGACCCTGGTCTTATTTCAGACACAAAGTCTTTGATTTCCTAAGTAATAGGTATTATCTGTCATCTTCACAGTTGACGTAGGACAAGAAACGTACCTATGGTTGGACACCCCTAATACCCATCAACAATAAAAAAGGGTGAACAAATATACATGTGTATGATCTCTGTCCAAGGGAACCAAGGAAAATTCCATGTGATCTCATCTGAAGTTAATGAGTGCAAATGCTCGATCCAAGTATTGACCCATTCCGGACACTCTTACTTTTCCACCATTTTTGGATAGAATGTGATATAATTACTGTGATCTGGAATAAACCTTTCCACAGTATGAGGTTGGTAGAGATGTTCTATTGTCCATAATTGCAATAATATGTTGCACCCTTCAAAGAAATCCTTTCCCCTTCGACAGACAATTAAAGCATGGTTAATGTAAGCCAAAATCATTGGGATGATGATATGAACCTCTTTCTCAATCAATACATTCACTACCCTAGCTAAGTGAATCTTAATCTTCTTATCTCTCCTCGGAAAAATCATTGTTCCAAAAAAAGCCACCATAAAAGAAAAACATCTATATGTCTTCCATGTTTTGAAGCTTCCTTTGTTGCAAAGTTGTTTCCTAAATTGTCGGAACCCTTCCTCCTTCCCATAGCTGTCATATAAAAATTGCAATGAGATATAATATTTTTCCAAGGATTCTACCTTGGTTTTGCAAATGTTCATATGTTGAAAGAATTTGTTGAGGAAGATGTCCTTAGAGCCACGAGTTTTTGACGGTGCAATTTTGCCTGAAATCTAGTATGTCCCACTATTTCCTCCAAGGTCGAGGTCGGCTCAAAATTTGAGAAGCGAAAGACATCATTTGCGGGATCCCAAAAAAGATAATAGCGTTTCAATCACATCCCTCATAGGGTTCACCTGCATGATTCTGGGAAAAACCCAAATACTTGAATATTTTACTTTGCTCTACCAGACCCATTTTATTCCACCACGTCAAACGTTGCATAGGAGTACAATCCATAACCTGAAGTGGTACATTTGCATCCCTTTTCCTCTTCTGACACTTTCCTCAAACCGGTTGAGACATGTTGTACCTAGAAGAAAAGAGGGAAAGCCAGGGAACACCAAAATTTGCAAGACACCTAATTTAATGACCACTTAGACTATTACTCATATAGGTGTGGAGCAATAACAAAAATATTCTTCTCAGGATAAGGATTTGGAGAGAAAGAGGTAAGGATTCATTCTTACAGGGTGAATCTTTTTGAATGTCGCGACCTGACTTGAATAACCTAACATAGAGTACACTTTGATCAAGCTAAAAAATAATTTATAAGCACTAATGCAAGTTTCATGGCAACTTTTTTCCTTCCTATTATGTAAATAACTAACTGTGCCTGATGATCTTATTTGAAAGCTTCCCATTTAAAAAACTTAATAGTGTGTTTAAATGTCCGACACACTTTTAGTGTTAAAATTGTTTGAAAGAAAATTATTTGAAAATACTTTTATTATAAAGTTTTATACATAGATAAATTTTAGGATGATATAAAATATTATTATACCCCCTTTTTATTGTTTCACTATTATTTGAATTTTTTTTTTTGTAAAAATGACAATATATTTTAATTTGAATATGAAAATATCAAGCTATTTAAATCATTGATTTTGCAAAGATAAATTATATCAAAAAAAATTATTTTATTAATTTTGACTAGGTAGCCTAATGCCGGTCAACAACCTAGGCATTCCCAAGAATATTGCAAATAACGCATAGGATGCACATATAAGTTAAGTAAAAAGGGACACCTGTCCTAGATGGACCCGACGCCTGTGTCGAATCTTATTAAGTCAAATGCGAATGATGCAAATAGGAGGAGCCTAATAAGGATACCCATGGTTGTGATTGAGTTTAACTAGGTCTAAACCAAATGAAAATAGGTGTCTAGACTAGCTTACTTGAGCGGATACTCGAGCAAGGAAAGGACAATTTGTTAGTAGCAGCACTATTTCAACTTTTTTGCTGGTCCAACGTTGTCTTATATGTGCAACTAATAATCCTTCACTGGGTGTCAAGACACTCCAACTTTATCTCAACAGAAAGTAGGATGCATAACTGTATTCCTGGCTACCCTATGTTTTCATAGACTTAGAGAAGGTGAACGAGAGAAGACAGTTTATAAGTCATTCAACAATATCACTACAATAAAAGTGAGCAAATACTACATTAAGCCAACAAACACAATATATATAAATAATTAAAGCAAGTATCAATCAATATAATAAAGCTCGAATTCTGATTATTCCGCAGAAGAGTCGCCAGAGATGTCACACCCCTTTTTGGCATGGGAACATGGAATTTCCGCTTTAAGTGACATTATTGAAAAGGAATTATATTTTATTCAGAGTCGCCACTTGGAATTGAATTTTGGTGTTCCAAGTCACCTTCTTTAATCCCTAATCAAAAGGAAATGACTCTTTTATTATTGGGTCTGCGAAACTAAAAGACCGGGTAAAGAATTCTGTTAATCGAGGGGAAGGTGTTAGGCACCCCTCGAGTCCTATGGTTTTAGCACGGTTAGTTTTATCAACCTATACTTGTCTTAGATTATTTTTGGGATAAATTGTGTCTACGAACCTTAAATTTTTATTCTTGATATAAAATTATTTATTTTATGAGTCTCAACTTCGATGTGTCACCGCATTCTTCGTCTAGAAGTTAGAAGCATGATTGCCTTCTCTACATCTTAATAATTTTTGTAAGAAAATTTTAACTTGGATTAAAGAATTTTTTTAATTAAAACTCATCTAGTCATGATGCGTCACCACATCCTTGATTTTATTTTATTTTTTAATTTATTTTTCTTAGTGTCTCCAAATGCAACCACTTTG
>JAABOM020000001.1:9005613-9018527 GCA_011800125.2 Solanum clarkiae
TTATGTTATCTTTGTCAATAAGAAATTGTTATTTAAAGAGTTATATTATTTTTATGCTATATAGAAATCATCTTAATTAAAAAAAAAAAAGGGTTAACTACACAAAAATTAAATCAACTTTATAGCATGAGTATTTGTCAAAAGCGAAAAAAATATAGATTGAAAATATTTTTATATAGTTTAATTTTTGAGTCTTATAATGACAAAAGTATCTTTAATAATTTATTCTTTTGTGAGAGAAAAATGTTAAAGTAGAGATAATATATTTTTTATGGATATTTTTTTATTATAGACGCATGGTACACATTCAAACACACGTATACTAAATTAATATTACTTTAAAAATATGAAGATCCTTAGAAATATTTTTTAAATATTTGTAATATTCAATTTAATATTATTAACATAATATACGTACAATGCACGTATACTAAACTAGTATATATATATTTCAATAAACAAGTTTGGAGCAGCAGCGAGAAGAGCGTAGGAGTGCTGGCAATGGTTTAAAATAATGAGAAGGGAGAAAGTACTTAGAATTACTTTAGTTAAATATACTTTTGAAAATATGAAAAAACATTTAGGATAAAAAAGTAATTTTCTTGATCAAACTATAACAACTTATAAGCCAAAAAAAATAAAAAGTTAGGGGATGCTACTTTGAACTTTTAACTTATTTTGAACTATTTTAAAATTTTTTAAAATTATTTTAAAAATTACCAAACACTTCTATAAGCTAAAAAGGATTTAAAAGTTGATTTGACCAACTTTTAAGCCCATTCAAACACCCTCTAAATCTAGTAGCCAAAATTGAAGCTTCTGCCTTAAAACTAATGTACCTTTGCCCCCTAAAGAATGCATGTTTCGCACCTCTTTGCAGAATAAGGCTGTTAAGCTGGCACGAATCTTACTGATGTAGTAAAAATATATAGGGAATGGGGTCAAAGACCTAACATACACCTACTTGATTAAGCTCAACATCATCATTTACCAAAAGAGATCCAGACTGCTAAAAAGATCGTCGAAAATAATATATATTATCTCGACCCATGTAGAAAGAGGAGAAAAAATGGCATCCTTATTGCACCAATGTATGCATATCTTGAGTCTTCCATCCTAATACATACATAATATATATCTTTTATAAAACATTTATATCAGATGCATCGATGTCAATACACCAATGAACTTTCACAGACAAGACGTAGTATAACACAAAAACATGCTCACTTTCCACAATTGAACCCATGACAAACTGAGAGAACTATGATGAGGATCAACGCAATCAGAATACCCAATACTATGAGTTTGACCTTCATATTTTGCAGCCACATTTTTCTTCTGATTTGTGTCCCTGTATTCCGGAAATCCTGTGCCTGTTTCCAAAACAAAGCAGCAGTCAAGCTCCAATCCTGTGCCTCTGGCTCAGAAACTTTAACAGAAGTCAGAGATGGCAATTTACTCGAAGCAACTTGGTCCAAAAAATGATGAAGCCTAACCATTTACTAGTGAATGTAGGCCAAAGTAGATCAACTTTACCTCCACGTCTACCCATGTGTTGTCAAACACAAATATGTGATAGAAAATAGGAAGCACTTGGATTATACTGCCTCATCACAATGCACAAATACAGCAGATATAAACCTTGCACCAATGCAAAGTGATTTTTGTAGTGCAAGAACCCATCGACTGAGAGTAGGGGTGTGTATCGGTCGGTTCGGTTCGATTTTATATTATCAGTTCGATTTATCGGTTTTCGATTTTTAAATATGCTAAACCAATAAAATAATTTTTATCGATTTTCGATTTATCAATTTTAAGTCCTTAACGGTTCGGTTTTTGGTTTACCCGATAAGAATGATAATGAGAATTTGCATTAATAAAAAGCAGATAGAGTACGAAGACTGTGTTTACAAACTTACAAAAACTATAATTAGTTAATTACAAACTAAAATACTAAAGCGGATGACTAATCACTTAAGTACTATAAAGATTAAAATATGTAAAGTATTGTTATAGTGTCCTATTATTATTAAATTACTAATATTTAATATTTATGATAGGGTAAAATAGTAAATTATTATAATCTTATTGGGTTATCGGTTTACCCAATAACCCAATAGTAAAAACCGATATCGAACCGATAACCCAATAATCTTTTTTTCCAAAACCATTAAAAACCCGATAACTTTATAACCCAATAACAATCGCCCAATAATGTTTTTATCGGTTCGATTTATCGATCTGTTCGATTTTTGCACACGAGGGGATGCAGAGCAGAGCATCAGACTCTAATCATGGGGTAGCCACTGATCAAGCAATGAATGATGATTTGATATCACCATCTCAACCTAGGAATTAAGTACGGTCGCACAGAGATATAGACCCAATCTGACAAGCTCTACAAGAACTTAAATGAGCACCCGATCCCAGAGTAACTCTAGAAATCCCATAAAAGTTGGAAATTGGTACTAGTCGTGGCCACCAGTAACCAAATCAAAGCAGTTTTAGCTAAGAAACAGTCTCAAATGTAAAACATTCAATAGAATTTAACAAATTTTCAAGTTAGTTCCACTACAAGGAAAATCGGTTCATTTGACTACTGAATCCAATTTATTTTCATACCGCTTCCTGAAAGCTTGATTAAAGTACACTGGCATGTCCAAACATTAATATGTTAAACCCCAGCCTGGTCCCAAAGAATTAAGCAAAATAATAACATAGAAACAAATGTCAATACATTATAGCAAAGAACAAATGAACGAAACATGAACACAAAGAGATGGAGAAACCTGATGATGAAGGTTCTCTGTCTTATCAACGAGCAGCTCTATCTTTTCTCCACGATCAAGAACCTACAATTTTTTAACATAGAAACATAGCAAATCACCTGTCGTGAACATCCTTGAACAGTGAGAACATCATACCACATGGAACAACCATTGAGAAGAGAGAGTAAACTCATGAATAATCTTGAGCAGAGAGAATGTAATAACATTGTGAGAAATATGGGAAAAATAATTTATTGAATTGTATATTTACACGTGTGTTTACATTGCTAAATAAAGATCCCATTTATAGACACTACAACCTACTCCAAATCCAATTAGGAAACAACATACTATTCCTATTCCAAATTCTAAATAGGACTATGTAATCCTATTCCTATTCAAACAAACATAAAGGAAAATCAGGATTGAGAATAGAGAAAAAGAATAGTAGTTGAGATTCACTCTTAAAATGATACTTATAAATCATGAATTATATTCTTCCACTTACAATTCCTCTAATCTGTTTCTCCTATTTAGAGTAATATCAATATATGACGGCAAAGATATAAGCAATGTAATGGAGAAATGTGTGAAAAAATAGTAACCAATTGACAGTATCAAGGAAGATCACAGAATATGAGTTAAAAGTTTCGCAAATATGAAACTTGGAAACAGTAAAGATCACGTGTGGGTACAATTTTTTTGGGAGGAACAAAATAATATTCATTTACGGGGCGGGGCTCAGGAATATAAACTGATGGTGTAGCAAGTACAAGGCCAAACTCATAGATGGCTCCTTAATCTTGTTAGATACATTAATTTTAACACTTAAACTCGGACCATACCTACTGAACACTTGAATTCAAGCAAAACTATGCCAATTAGAAACAATCTGATTACGTGGCAGAGTGTGCGCAACACTTGTTTTTATTGGACAGAGCATGAGAGAGCATTTCTTTTATTTTTTTAAGGGAAAAGGGTCAAAAATACCCCCAAACTATTTGAAATGGAACAAAAATACTCTCCATTAGGTTTTGGCTCAAAAATACCCCTCCTTGAAATTTTTGGCTCCAAAATACCCCCCTCTTTAATAGAAACAAAAAAGGGCCAAAAATACCTCTTAACATTAGAAATGGAGCAGAAAGAACCTTCGTTAGTTTTTGGCTAAAAAATATCCCTCCATTAAATTTTAAATATTATTATTTAAAATATCCCTCTTCCATTAAAAATCCAATCCCAACCCATCTTCAAATTAATTTTGTCAGACTTTGAATAATCCAAATTCTTACTTTATTAAAATAAAAAACTTTTGTTTATAGTTGCAATTGATTTTTCTTTTGGAAATGATAACTTACATTGATTGTGTTAAATTGCTAACATAAGCATAACATCTACACAATTTCGTAGGTTCAGAAAATTTGCAGAGTTCAATCCTATTAAACTCGAGAAACTGATTTGAGGAAGCAACAATTATAACGAGGATGAATCATAATTATCATTTAGAGATGGACTTTTGAGACATTTGCAAGTGAATGCAGTCCCTTTCGATATGAAAAAGCTAGTCTCGGACCTAGTATCTGAGGAGAAAACCTCTTAGAACCCTAAATAGGGTTTCACGTGGACTGATAATGTGACGCTTTTTGTCCACATAGTATGCATGGTGTCATTTTTGTTAGAGATAAAGGTACTCTTTTTTTTTTGGCAAAATTTTAAGAAAAGGATATTTTTGAGCCAAAATCCAACCAAGGGTATTTTTGCCCCTTTTTCGTTTCCCGTTAGAGAGGGTATTTTTGATCCAACTTTTTTTTTGGGGTTGGGGGGGGTGGGGGTGGGGGGGTAGAGGGGCATTTTGGCTCCATTTCAAATAGTTCGAAGGTATTTTTGGCCCTTTTTCCTTTTTTTTTTTTTTAATTTCCTTTTCCTTTGCCATCGTGCACCTTCCTCTCTCCTGCTATTAATGCCAGAAAAAAAAGCACCCAGATCTGATTCTCGTCCCTTCTCTCCTCTGTTTACTGTTTATCTTCTCTTCTTTTCAGCATCTTTTTTTGAGATTGCAAAAAGCACTAAGTATTATCCCTAATCACCCAGTTTTATCAAAAGCGAAAGTGCAGAAAAGCTCTAAGGTTCATTGGGCTTTTAAGAACGAAGAGGAAATGAAGTGTTGGCTTTATTGGGAAAAAAGCAGAATTGGAGAAAAATACAAATACATGTTTTGTCCAGGAATAACATAATAAGAATAAATAACAAATATATGACCCAAAATACTGAAAACAATTGCAATAAGGTGATATCTCAATTGTTTAGTGTTTCCTCTTCGGGCTGCGCTTCTTAGAGTCGTGATGATAGACACTAAACTGCATCAGGCGAGGTAAAACACCCAACATGCTTTCTGCCTCGCTTCAGGGCTTAAGCATGCTCCAAGTGAGCCTTTGACAAAACTATAATCACCACATGCAAGAGTGTAACAATTATTTAATTCCACCTCTTTGGCCTTATCCTTACTATTACTCTCCATGATCAGCTCAGGTGCATGGGCAATAGTAGCTCTCAAACAAGAGTAGTAAAATGAAGCGATGTATCTCTGAATCTTGTTTCTTCTAGCCAAAAGCCAGTGCCAAACGCTTGTATTTCACATTTTTAAGGACCTCAATTTGGCCGGTGAGGGTTAAGGGAGGACACATCAAGGAATTGGGGCACAAGGGAGGTTTCCTTCCTTTTCCCCTTTTTTTTAGGTTTGTTTTCTAAAATAGGAGATGTGGATTAAGAGAATTCATTTTCAAAAGCTATTTTTTTTTCTCTCTATTATTTGGTAATATCTAGTTGTCGCTCCTTACCACATTGGCATTGAGTGAGTAGGCATTCATGTTCTTAAATTTATTTGGGGCTATAAAATTGGTGTTCAATTGGTACAAATTTTGAGTATAGATGTACAACTCCGAGTTAATGTGTTGAGATGAAAATATAAAACACATTTAAGGGGCTGTCTATGAATTTGGTCTAAGCATAATGAGCAACAAAATAAATACCACATGTGACTGGTGACACCAAGTAGATTTCATTTCGATCGGTTTATTGATTTTATGCCCACCCCTTGTTCTAGCATCAATGCCAAACATGGAGAAACAATAACAATAAAATAAGTGAAGAATGGGAAAGAATCACCCAAAAAAAGCTAAAGTCTGGCACAAACCCAAACACAATTTCCACTCTTCAAATTTAAGGAATGGGAGGAGCTACTTCAAAGCAACAGTGACGGGAGCTTAAATATCAGAAATTAAACACACATAACAAGAGTTTGATGATGAAGTGGTTATGGAAGTTCGCATCCCTGGAAGAAACTTTATGGAAGGAGGTGATCAGACCACAATATGGCATGCCTGATAGATGGATGGCAGAAGAGGTGAACACTCCTTATAATTGCATTGTATCAGGTCAATTAGGAATCCATGACAACTAGTTTCTGACGGAAAAGTTGCGAGGGTGGAAATGGAGAGGTGGCAGCTTTCTGGAAATATATATGGTGTGGTCAATGGCCTTCAAAGCAGACTTTTCCTGAATTATACAGCTTATGCCAATTCCAGGATTCTACTCTGACAGAACTATTGATGGGACAAGGTTGGAACCTTCATCTTATAAGGAACCTCAATGACCGGGAAATGACCATTGTAGCAGCTTTTTAGAATACAATCCCTCAGAGTTTCAATCTTATAGAAGAGGATAGCTTGGTGCGGAAACTGGATAGAAAAGGTATTTTTACTGTCGGGTCAGCTTACAATGACTAGACAGGAACAAATACACAGGAGATAGGGTGGTCATGGAGAATGAACCGAAGACCAAAGTCCATTGGCAAAAGAAGCAATCCTCACTCATGATCTAAACAAGAGAAAATTCAGCCTCTGCTCTAGATACTATCTATTTGAAGAACAGATAGAGATTGTCAATCATCTCTTTTTGCACTGCAAATGGACAGACCAGTTATAGCAGATGCTCATCCACAAGAGGAAGTTTGGGTGGGTGAAGCCTAGGAGAAATTAAAGTAGTGCTAAGAAGTTGGAATAGAGATGGCAACGCAGTGAAGGAGGAGAGATTGAAGATGGTCCCTACATGTATATGGTGGACTATATGAAAAGGGAAGAACCAGATGTATTTTGAAGGCAAAAAGAGGATGCATTAGGCCTTTATTATTTTTGGTGTAAACAAGTAGTATTACACAACACAAGATATTTTTGATGCAATTGACCGGCTGCAATTAGAAATAATAGGATTTAAAGTGACAACTTTGTGATGGGGGGACTCCACTTTATTGTAGCATACCTGTGGATATACAGAATAAAGTTACCATTCTCAAAAAAAAATAAAAAATTACGGAACTAGTAGATTTTATAAACTCCTCGTGAATGTTTCAGTTTGATTCAATGGTAAAAAAATTAGAAAACCCATTACAAGCTATTTGATTGCACAAAAATATTCTGCAGCAAGAGTAGAGCTAGTTCTGTCCTTTCTTTTGTTCCAAAACAACTACTCTTCTTCTTAAATCTCTTAATATCAAGCCTATTCTTTTAAAAAAACTGGTAGCATTTTGTATTCCTCAGCATTAAGGGCTATGCTAGCCACCTCCGAGAAGTTGCTACAAACAAGGAAAAGGAAGAAGAAAAAGTTTGAGAAATACTTACAATGCTCCTATGAAATCCACTAGTTGGACCTCTTCATCTATGTGGTTCTTTATACAAAAAGCCTAACGAAGTAATTACTTTCCACTTAATCTTTTCTATAGTACATTATTTCCCTGTCCTCAGCATTAAGGGCTATTGTAGCCACCTCCGAGAAGTTGCTACAAAGAAGGAAAAGGAAGAAGAAAAAGTTTGAGAAATACTTACAAAGCTCCTATGAAATCCACTAGTTGGACCTCTTCATCTATATGTGGTTCTTTATACAAAAAGCCTAAGGAAGTAATTACTTTCCACTTAATCTTTTCTATAGTACATTATTTCCCTGTAAAACTTTGATTTTTTTTCATTCCATACGGTCCACCAAATCCATGATAGAACTGATCTCCACCAGCTCTTTTGACTTTTGTTGCTTCCCCTTCTAATCCAGCAGCTTAGTAGACATGTTGTGTGTGCTGGCATGGTCCAGCTAATGTTGGATATGCTGGTGAAAAGGACTCAAACCTGTGCTGTCGCTTTACACTGTAGAAATGAATGCTTGTTGGTCTCGAGGTCTTCTTTACACAAGAGCCGCCTTGATGCAAAATTGATGCCCCTCTTTTGCATTGCCTCATGAGTCAAATAAGCTCTTCTGGCTACCAACCATGTGAAGCATTTCACCTTGGTAGGAGCCACATTCTTCCAGACTATTTTCCAAGGGCCTACAGACCTGCCTGCTTTTCTCTCTACCCCCCATTTTTATAGCCTATTAACACAGAACTTCCCATCCTTTTGGTGAGCCCTAGTCGGTCTATCTGGATCCAAATTAGTCTCAGGAAGCCCACCTATCAATTTCAAGAGCTCCACCACCTCACCACTTTCCCAGTCATTAAGAAGTCTTCTGAAAACTAGGTTCCACCATGTGTGGTCCACATCTCCTCTATTCTGTAATCAGGGTTAGAGCTTATGGAAACAGTCCAGGAAATAAGTTCTTTAGAATCCCTTGAACACCATTTGTCTGTCCAGAAATTTGTCTTATCTCCCCACCCACAAGAATCTTAGTGTTGCATTTTTGCTGTCCAATAATTTTTGATAGTTCTCCACACCCCAACTCCGTAGGTAGAGATCACTTCATTTGTCCACCAGTGGTCTTCTCGCCCATATTTATGATGAATTACCTCTTTCAATAGGGCTTGATTTTTATAAACATATCTCCATAGCCATTTGGATGTAAACACTTATTCTGTAATTTTAGGTTTTTGACTCCAAATCCCCTATTCTTCCTACTCTGTTGGACTGCCACCCATTTCACCAGATTGAACCCCTTATCAATTTTGTTTCCTTTCCATAGAAAGTTCCTCCTCAAGACATCCAATGCCTTTTATCACCTTCCTAGGAACTGGGTACAATGACATCAGATAAGTTGGCATAGAATGCAGCACTGAATTAATCAAGGTTACTCTTCCTCCCAGAGATAAGTATTGAGACTTCCATAATGTCAATTTTTTCTCAGACTTTTCTATTATGCCATCCCAGATCTCAATGCTTTATGTTGGGATCCCAATGGCAGGCCAAGATACACCGTCGACAGCTTTTCCACCTTGCACTGAAGAATGCTTGCCACAGATTCAAGCCTAAAATTAGGTCTATTAAAACTGATTTACAACATTAGTAAATCATAAAAGTGATGAATTTGATCCAAAAGAACATCTGCATCCACAAGGGTTAAGCCCAAAAAGCCACCGACTCCCCCCACCCCCACCCCCAACTATGAGACGAAGACCATTGTCATCTGTATAAATTCTTTCAAGTTCAAGCAAGTTAGAATCCTATAATATATTCAGACATAAGATGACATTTAGAGTTCTTATCAATGAGAATTGCACTTTCATTATCACAATAGAGAACTCCATGTCAGTTCCATGTTCCTAACGACTAACTGAAGTGCTAAAGAGAAATTCCACAAATCATTCTTTGTTTTTGAAAGCAAAAAGTTAGATAGCAATGACTCTTAAATTTGAAAAGATATTAAGTTTTTCCATCAATCTCGGATGGAGCCAAAGATTCACTATTTTTTGGCTTTGGATATGATGGAATAAAGCAAAATGACTCTTTAAACTGTCTGCGCTTCTTTCAATTATGAAGTATCAGTTAGTCAATGCAACTTTCGACGCTCATCATGGGTCATCCGGAAACAGTCGTGCTATGTTTTTAAACATAGGGGTCAGGATGCGTACATCAGACCTGCCCTCGCACAATGGGCGGGAGCCTTTGAGGCATTGGGGTAATGTTGTTGTTGTTGTATGGGGGCAAAAGAAAGGTGTTATTTGATGGTTATATATCCGGTTTAAAATGATTTCGTTGTAGTTTTCTTGTAATTGACTAAAGTACTATAAAAAATTTTATGCTTTTTTAGGGTAAGTTTGATGTTCGCTAAGCATTGTCTGTTGGGTTGACTTTTTTGTTTTTCAATTTAGAGTAAGATGATGGTTTATGTAACTGTTGGATATTATTTTAGTATTTTTTTATGTCATTATATTGTCTCTTTGATTAAATTTATGGTATATGTTGGTCTTTTCCTATTTTCTCTTTAAATATTTTTATTCTCCAAATATGTTATGATGCTTTTTTTTTTGTTTAAAACATGTGATAAACTTTGTTTGTCATTAGATTGGGGGGTCCTGACTATATTGTTTTGGGACTATATTACCTCTTTTATTCTGTTTGAAACATGTCACTAAGCTTTATTTTTTTATATGTCTGTCATATTTTTATTCTTGCAGTATTCTTTTTTTTTTATATATAATTTTTTGGGCTGTAAAATGTGCTGTTAAGTTTGCTATAAATTTGGTTAACATATTGGTAGAATGTACACAATTTACTGAGCACCAATATTGGTTGAATGTTCACAAATAATTTGGTCAACATGTTGATTAACATGCTGGGCAAATGTTAACAAATAAATTGATCAACATGTTGGTTAATATATTGGCCAAATATTGACAAACAGTGGTCATGAATGCTGGTTAACATGTTGGTCAGGTTATGTTACTATGTTGGTTAATGAATGGGAGTTCTGTTTAGAAATGTATTCTTTATGTCATGATATGAGTTTTTGTTTTGGTTTAGGGTAACACAAAACAATCTAAATGGTTTTCAAATATAAACTTTGGTGCTCTTGGTGAAATTTTCAAGAGGTTAGAGAAGTTGAATATGCTTGACTTATTCAAACATTCACCATTCAACTACCTTTTTGAACTACTTGAAATGCATGTTCAACAACAACTTATAAGACACTTGGTGATAAATAAGGTGCCCAGTCACAGGAAAGATACCTTCACTTTTTGTTTGAATGGTTCTCTATTAGAATTTGGCATTACTAAGTTTAAGGCGGTAACTGATTTCAAATGTGGTACATTGGATGATTTTGTCCATGACTTGGCCAGCCCGTACAAATTGATGGTGAAGTATTTTTTGAATTTCAAGAATAGAAGTGTGCCATAGGAACATTTTATCAGGGTGTTCAAAGAGGAAGATTTAATTGAGCTAGATGATGTATTCGATATGTGCATCCTCTATTTTATTAGTACTTTTATACTGTCGTCTCCTCTGCAGAATTCATTTGTTCCTGAAGACCATTTCTTGTTGGTTGAGTCAGGGAAGTATGTTGATTATCCGTGGGGCTATTTGTCCTTTCTTAATTTTAGGGACTGAATCACTAAATAGGTTGCTGCGGGTAAGGATAGGGTGTTGTTTTGGGATTTTCTTTGGCTCTTCAAATCTGGTTTTATGAATGTTGCAACTGAGTTGATCGGAAGGTTGCAATCCATCGATTTAGATGGAACCCGCGAATATTCAAGTGGGATATTCCAAACAGGAAAATATTTTTCAACCACTTCAAAAGAGGGATG
Source organism: Solanum clarkiae (assembly GCA_011800125.2). Classification (NCBI taxonomy): domain Eukaryota; kingdom Viridiplantae; phylum Streptophyta; class Magnoliopsida; order Solanales; family Solanaceae; genus Solanum; species Solanum clarkiae. Next base: position 9,016,942 of record JAABOM020000001.1, read on the forward strand.
TTTCGGGCAGATGGGAATCTAGTAAGTTATAATGTTTGTTGCATATATATTTTTTTGGCTAATCTCTTTTTTTGTATTAGTACACGTTTAGGAATATGTCATTCACTATTGATAAGATGGTCGTAATTTGTGTGGAAGACCATCCGTTGGCAAATGGTCATGGTATTTGTATGGGTGAAAAGCGGGCCCGTCGCGCTATCGATCCCTTGTAATTACAATAGATCATAACAACGACCTTTGAGGGATGATTCAGTAGGTTGCAGGGTTAATGATATCAATAAAGGAGAGACGTCGAGCAAGTTTGAATCAAACAAAATTGATAGCCACAAAGAGGCTTGAAAAAGAAATTCAAATGGTATGTTTGGTAAATTTTTCAATGCAGAATTTCCATCATAAGTTGCATTTGTACGTTATTGTTACTCTTTTGTTAATTGGTTCCAGGTTTGTAAGCAACTGACAACTTTGGAGGCTAAGGTTGTCACGAGTTTGTAGAATTAAGGTTTTAATTGAGGAGTCATTCAAAAAATTTAAGCCCGAGACCTGGAAGGAACCAGGTGGTAACCCCCAAAGTGGTAATCGTGGATTATCGAAGGTATTAATTAATTAATTTTATCATTTTTTCTTTTTCATAAAATTTCAGAACTATAACATCTAATTACTTTTATCATTTTTAATACTAGAATTGCTCTCATCATGAGGAGACGAGGAAAGAACCAACTGTGGACCCTCAATTCGGTAATCGTGGATTACCGAAGGTATACTTAACTACTTTATACATTTTTCCTACTCTGCAAAGAAGTTAAAAAAATAAAGATGTTTTTATTGGATTTCTAATATTATTTTTAATACTAGGCTTGCTCTGATCATCAAGACAATTTTTCAAAAGATACAAGTGGTATTTGCGATCCCCCCAATATTCTTTCTTCAGTTGATATGGTTTGATATATGTTATTTCTTTTACTTTTTCTATTTTTGGCGATTCTTATATTTTGCTCAGCACTTGCTGATTTTATTTTAGTTAAATAGGGGAATGGTATAAACTTTGATGAAATTTTGGTTAAATTTAGGGTATATTTTTTTATCCAATTTATATGTGTGAATTATGCATGACTATTTCTTATATTTTTACTTTTTTTTTATTATGTCATTCAATATCTTTCATTTTTTATCATTTAATTAATATCATATGGGGGGAACATTACTATGTTGGCGCAATTTTCTCGTTTAATGGTTCTTTTCCTGATCCTTTACTTTATGATTGTTCCCCTAGTTGTATCTTTTACTATTTATGTACTATAGTGAATGATTAATTTTATTACCAGTATAATGCATAAAAGAAAGTTGAAGACGTGGTTGCCAGTACGAAGGAGCAGCAACATGACGATGCATTATTATCAAATGTTGATAATTGTTCCTATCTAAGTGACATCTTCTAACAAAGTATCTACCATAATATATTTTACGTCTGTAGCAGTCCAATTTTTTAAAACTAAGACCGAGTCATCTTTTATATGATATAGGATTTTAATTGAGGATTCTTAATTGAGCATAGATGTTAAAGTCAATTTCTTAGTATGGGAATAGAA
>JAABOM020000001.1:9018627-9035576 GCA_011800125.2 Solanum clarkiae
GGCTGCGTACATCCGACCCCCCCTTACCCCGCAATGGGCGGGAGCCTTTGAGGCATTGGGGTAATGTTGTTGTTGTAAAGGACCTTCAAACTTAGGTAAATTCAAACTGAGCAGGACCAAAACAGAGTACTTGGAGTGCAAATTCAGTGTAGTGAGGGATTGAGCAGACACTGATGTGAGACTTGCTACTCAACCTATTCCCAAGAGAGAGAATTTTAAATATCTTAGGTCCATCATCCAGAGTAGTGGCGATATCGACGATAACATCACACACCCTATTAGGGCAACATGGACAAAATGAAGGCTTGGCTCTGGAGTACTGTGTGATAAGAAGATACCACCTAAACTCAAAGGTAAGTTTTACAGGATGGTGGTTAGACCGTCTTTACTGTATGGGGTGGAGTGTTGGGCTATCAAAAACTCATATGTTCAGAAGATGCAGGTCGCGGAGCTGAGATTGTTGAGATGGATGTGTGGACATACCTAGAGTGATAAGATTAAGAATGAGACCATTCGAGAGAAACTAGAGGTGGCCCCTGTCGCTGACTAGATGAAGGAAGCGAGAATACAATGGTTTGGACATGTGCAGAGAAGTGGTGTCGATGCTCCTGTTAGGAGGTGCGAGAGGTTGGATTTAGGAGTTACACAGGGGTAGAGGTAGACCAAAGAAGTATTGAAGGGAGGTGATCAGACAAGATATGGTGGAGCTTGATCTCACCGAGGACATGACCTTTGATAGGAAGGAGTGGAGGTCGCGAATTAGAGTAACAGGTTAATAGGTTAGGTTGATATTTGACTGTGGGGTATAGTAGGTTTAGTCGTGCCTTTATATCTTGTGTGCCGTTATCCGTCTTATATATATTTATTTTATCGTATTTTGCATACCATTATGTGTTTTTAGCTACTAGTCGCTCTTTCTGTTCCCTTTCTTTCATCCCCTGTCTTTCATATCTAGTTTATTCTGCTTATGGATTTTTGATACGAGGGTTCCTAGGAAACAGCCTCTCTACCTCTATGAGGTAGTGGTAAGGTCTGCATACATTCTACCCTCCCCAGACCCCATTTGTGGGATTCCAGTGGGTATGTTGTTGTTGTTGTTTGAGTTTTACAATCAGATATGTAAGTTCATGTTTTTGATTGCAATTTCTATAAACTGCATGGACTGTCTTTATTAGTTAAAATTTTTGTGATCCATACCTGTTTTGATAGATTATTTCTTGTTGAAAAATCATAATGTTATGGAACATATTCTCCAATGCATTGTTTTGAAGTCTAGTGTTTTTGCAGTATATTTGAAGTTGGAAAGGTTGGACAAGAATTTAATCAAGGGGTAAAATGCTTGCCAGATCGTGTTTGGCCTTGCAAAGACAGATATAGAGAACAGCATTATGACTCACCAGGACATGTCTGGAGACCTCCAGGAACTTTTGTAAATATGCCATCGAATATATCTTGTATAAAGATGTCCAGAAAGCACCCTGCACCCGTTGGTGATGCTTCTTCAAAGCATGTTTTGTATCCTTTTAAGGGTTTAGCAATTAGTTGCTTATTGCCTCATAATATATGTTTGTTCCTCATTGTTATATTGTCCTCTTCAGTGATAATGAAGTAAGTTAGCTGGTCTGATTTATGTCTTTGGTGACTCATACGGCATGTCTGGTTTCAATCTAAGGCTCTAAGTTTTGGATATGTTGGGTATATAAAATTTTACTTGCCTGTTTGAAATTCAATAAAATTACTTTGGTGTTTGCTGGTGTAAAGCATTTGTTTCATCTTCCATTGATCCATTTTTTTTAATACTCTGACCTACAAATGGTATTTTTTAGATTTACTTTTTGCTTCTTGTATATTGGAGTACTAAAATAGTTAAATTGACCTGCTTTTTGTTCTTGTAGATGTTCAAATTTGTAAAAAGTAACTGTTAGGTTCTTTGTCAAAAAAAGAGTAACTGTTATCTTTGGTTTTTGGCTCGCTGCTCTTTAAAATTTTTAGTTTTTCCATCTCACTCTAAAATCTATAGCTAATCGAAGACAACCAGCACAATGATGGAGGTTGTATGTTCTTGTCACATTTAATTTCCTTTTCTTTTCTTCTTTTTTTTTCTTTTTTTAAGAAAGGTAATAAAAATGGTAGCGGCTGGGGGTTTTCTTGTCATTAAAAAAAAAAAAAGGAAAGTTAACAAAAATGTCTGTGCCTCACTTGTGAGACTTAATGCTAGAGCTCAGGATAACTACTCTGGGAGCTGGATCATCTGGTGGAACAATCAACATTCTGAACCTCAGTAAACCATTAGATCTTAATTCAAGTATACCAACTGATAGAGCAAGGATTTCTGAGATTGCTTCATTTGAGTATACAGTTTGGACAGCAGATTGTAGTCATGATCAGAAACAAGCAATAGTAGGCAAGTCCTTTCCTTCTTATTTGCAGTTACTAAAGTCCTTTTGCTAATATAGAAATCCAACTTTGAGATTGATTGGTCTTTGAAATGCAATTCCCATGCTGATATTCCCATGTTGTACTCTCATTTGAATTAAATTCTGCTCTTTTGTGATCCAAGTTGTCAAACTTTAAATCAAATTATGGGTATGTCTATTTAATTTATTTGTCCTGCATGTTTTATTGAAGTTTCAGTAAGAAACATACTCTCCTTGATTGCTGGTTTCTTATATCCTGCTAATGTTATATAGGCACTAATAGAGGAGCTGCAATGTTGGACATAGAAACAGGAGTGAAATCTTGGGTTTGTCGGTCTAAAAGCGACATTTTCTCCATACAATTTGATAATTCAGTAAATTTCTCGTACTCCATCCTTTGTGCTTTAATTACTTATTATTGCATTGCATAAAGTGCAATTAGTTGTACAAGAGAATTTATAATCTTGTGAATGTTCGTATCGACAATTGGTTTAGAGGATTTTAAAATACACGAAGATAACAAATATCGTTGTCTGTTACTGAACTAGTTATCCAAATTGGTCATGCTGATTAACTTTTGTTTCTAGTGTTACATGATTAATCAATTCAAATCTATGCACTTTCAGTTTTCTTCTTTATTGATACACATGGATGTGAATGTATTACATGCGTAGCTTCTACATGCATATCGTTCATCTGCAACAAGGTGTTCAGTTGATTAATTTTTGTGACATTGGAAATGACAAGCATCCTCTGGAATCATCTGTATCATTTCTTATGCATCTTGGAAGGTGAAGTTTCTGACATTTTCAGAATATTCCTTTTTTTCTATTGCAGGAAAATATTGTTTTATGTGGGTTAAGAAATGGAACAATTTTGTCCATCGACACCCGTCAGAAACCAGGAGAGTTTTCTGGTAGGCTTCCTCAGAATAGAATTCCGTGCCATTCTGATGGGTCTTTTAGTAGGTTTACAAGCTCTGCTAGAGATTCCTTCCAGGTATTAACTGCTCCATTACGAGTGTGTGTGTGTTCTTTTCTTTCAGTGAACTTCCCTCCAGCCCACCGCATTTGCCAGTGCAATAGTGAACTTCCTCTGTTCCAAATTATAGACATGGTTTGAGCTTATGTTATCACTCAAAGATGAGCAATTAGAGAGTTCATTTTGAAGGGGACAATTGTTGGGAGCTTTCGAATTCAATTCTGAAACATAAAGTTGAATCTCCCTTTATCATCGGGCAATCTAACATCCATTTAGAAACAATAAATTTAGTCATTTTAAGTGGATGTCAAGTCAAAACAACCATAGATCAAATTACATTGGTTAATGGAAGACAAGGTAAAAACTAAAGGCATCATTAGGAGCACCTGATTAAGAGTTTTAATCATTTGAACGTGTTTAAAATACAGAAAATGGTGTAGTTGTCCCAAATGTTGCAACAGTGGAAGTATTGGATGTGAAAATTTTCCTTTAGTTCAATAAGATAACAATTAGTTCATGTTATTAGTATCAGTTCCACTTAGGTAGGCCTTGGGGATTATGAATGTGACAGAAGAACTTACATCATTTCCTCATGTTTAATTCATTGTCATTGGACTATTTTTCTCAAATGTTCTAGTAATGGAAGTATTTAATGGGAAAATTGTTTAGGCAGTTCAGGAAGACTCTTAATGCTGTTTTCTCGTTATGAAAATCAGTTTTCATTTAGGAATGGCCTCCAGGCTATGAATTTCAGCTCTACTCTTTGATTTTCGTGATTGAGGATATTATGAGACCTCCATACTTGTTAGATGAACACTTGTACAAATTGGTGGATATCTTTTATCTATGCAGATCAAAGGGACGATGTATCACTGCAACACAATATCTATGCCTTCATCAGTGTGTTGGTTAGTGAGTTCTCTTTGCAATATTACATGAGGATTTTTCATTTCTTTGCTTAATTCATTAATAAATTCTTTTCTTGAAATTTTTTTCCTTTTTTTGATATTGCAGTTTGGCATCTTTGAGACTTTATGATCAATGTTTCCTGGCAAGCTCTATGGATGGATCGGTTAGTATCTTAATGTGATTTATTTGGGCTATGTACTTAGTTTTTCTTTCAGCTGTTTTTGCAATCCTTAATGATGAGCATTATCTTGATGCTTGAAATCTCACACAAGTCTGTTCCTTAATGTTTGTGTTAAAAGGGCTCCAGAAGAATTGATCCTTTTATATAGGGTACTAGCTGGAGACAGTTTGTCCGTTTGCATATAATGTAGTTGTGGCAGTGGAAAATCCTCTTTGGGAACATGCTTTATTGAGATTTTAAAAATACATAATGTAGTGATGGACGCTTGAGTCTCAAATTATTCCATTTCCTCAGATGCCAAGAAGCTTATGATTATTGTCATTATTCGTTAGTTTCTGTTAGCTATCAATAACTTTAGGCGGAACCCATCAGCAGCCCCCTAAAGTTGGCACCATTTTTCATTAGATACCTCAAGTGAGACTTGTACATTTTAAACAGCCATAGTAGGGTCCTGTTGTGTCATTTTGACACTTCCGCTTGAGTTTTTAAAAGTCTCAAGCACATGATCACGATCACTTCTAACATGGATTAAATGACCAATTGAATTGCGCCAACTCATTCTAAATTGCCACATCATTATACACACACTAAAAAGTTAAAGAGAAAAAACAATAGCCAAACACATGGCAAAGTGTCCAATGAATCAATGATACGAGGGCTTTTTGTCCAAATAATTATTAAAAAAAAAAAAAGGGTTATGACCAATTTTTTTTTTAAAAGAACTATTTTGTAGCTCGCCTAACATCGTCATCTTCTCCAAGCTTTAACTCCAACAAATGGAGGTCGGATTTTCCGATACAAATTTTTCTTTAAATAAGTCTCTTTAGTTGTCGTAATCAAATTGGAAGAAGATGGGTCATGTCATTGTTAGTTTAACATATAAAGAAAATCAAAATTCTTAAGGAGAAATCAATATTTGGGATTGGAGCACTCCCAATTAGGCATGGTTATGACTCTGATCGTAGAAAATTTGAGTTGCTTGCTATTTATAATATTGAGCTTTACAACAAGAAGACCATTCACCAATCTGTCCAAATATTTGTGTTCATGATTTTTGTGGTATAAAATGCGTTCTTTGGTGAAATTTTTCTCCTTTAAAAGTTAGTCATCCTATTGATACAATTGTTTGCTCCGTGTATTTAGATTGTGAAGTCAAATTTTTATTTTATTTTCTTGTACATATATTTTTAGACAAATTTATTTTGTTTTATTTTCTTGTACATGTATTTTTAGACAAAATTTGATTTTCTTCACTTTTTGGGTTATTGTTAGAAGCTTTATAGAAAAAAATTTAAATGAATTTTTCTAAGAGAGAGAGAGAGTTCGAGGCCTCATTTTTTTCATTTAATAAAGGTCTGAGTCTTAATCATTTAGATTCATCCCATTAACTGTGTTTGGTTTTTAGATCTGAATCTTAATCATTCAGATTCAACTCATTAAGTCCATTATTTCTTTTTAAAAATTGCCTCTTAATGGGTATGAAAAGATCTGAACAAATTAGATCTGTAGGAGAGTCTTAACATGTAGACCTATTTAATATACTTTAAAATAATCACTCGTTGCTGTTCTCTCTTTTGTGTGGCTTTCTGCTGTGCTACAAATTTCTTCCTCTCTTTTCTCAACCTCCAATTTTCCCCTCTTGAACTGGTAAGTCTTTATAATCTTTACCAGATCTTTTTATACCAACAATCTTTTTTGTGTGTATTGATAGTTGTCAAGAACACTTCATCTCTACCATTTCTAGATTTGTGTACAAAGCTTTTGAAGATTCTACTGCAACATGAGTTCATAGTTGGAGTCCAAGTTGTACCTATTCCTGTCCTAGTGTCTCTTCTGTATCTACTACATACTATAGATATAGATACACTTGATGGAGTTGAAGATCTAGTTGGTGATAAAAATGGTAGATCTTCTAATAATTCTCCATCCCAATCTTCACTTTTGATTATAAGAGTTCTGGAATGAAAAGAAAAATCCCATCGTCGCAATTGGAAATTGATGAGAAGATGAGTATTGCTTTGCAGTTTTTGACTAAAAAAATAGTGCATCTAGTTTTGAAGAGTGCAAGGAAAACTAGATGGCCTTGTATGGGAAGAACCATACAATACACCTGTTAGTATAGTTTGTGAAAGTGACATCTACCTAAAAGGCTTGGATGATGCTAGAGATTCACAAGTTAGAGAATTGGATTAGAATCATTTAGGAAAAAAATAGGAATTCTTTATTCTAATTAGTTAGAATATATGTTAGGCGTTAATAATGTGAAACCTTCTTTATTATTTGATTAGTTGGATAATTGTTTTATGAAAAGTTGTTTATATTTTTTTTAAAAAAAACATACCTAGTGGAAGTCTACATGTAGGGTCTGGGAAGGGTAAAATGTACGCAAACCTTACCACTATCTGTGTGAGATAGAGAGGTTGTTTCCGGAAGACGAATGGTTGTTTATATTGAATTCTTAAAAAATTGTGTAATAATTTTTATGTGGATATATAATTTTTATTTGCATATCATATATTCTGTAAAAATCAAAGGTAAATATTTAAAATATGATATAAACACATTTGAGTTATAGTGAATGTCTATTATGTAGATTCCTTTAAGAGTTAGGAATCCTACTTGGAGACCAAGTTAGTTTCCTACTTGGAGACCAAATCAGTTGTTTTTCCTATAAGCCTCGTTCATCTTCAGCGCAAGAGCGCTCGATTAGTGAGCTATTATGCTCTCTTTTAAGGGTGGCTGCTTCTAGGCAAACCTCCTGGCTGTCTCTGCACCCCTACCTCCTTTATCACTGAGTAGTCATTTAGGGGCCTTAGTTGGTGATCCAGGTTGTTTCCCTCTCGATGATGAAGCTTATCCCCCACTGTCTCACTAGCCGACCTTGACCCCTGTTATTTTGTGGTCTTATCTAGTATTCAGAGTTTGCCTTGATTTGGTACCGCTCTCGCGGCCTGCACTGAAACAGTGCTTTACCCCGAGATGTCCAATCAACTGCTGCGCCTCAACGCATTTCAGGGAGAACCAGCTAGCTCTGGGTTCGAGTGGCATTTCACCCCTAACCACAACATTAGTCGGTTCGGACCTCCACTTAGTTTCACCCAAGCTTTATCCTGGTCATGGATAGATCACCCAGGTTCGGGTCCATAAGCAGTGACAATTGCCCTATGGAGACTCGCTTTCGCTACGACTCTGGTGGGTTCCCTTAACCAAGCCACTGCCTATGAGTCGCCAGCTCATTCTTCAACAGGCACGCAGTCAAAGCCCTGGCTCCTGCCACTGCTTGGGAGGTTACGATTTCATGTTCTATTATATTCTTCAAAGGGAATAAGAAGTCTTCTCTCTTCTCCCTACTTTATTTCTTTGTATGGTTTTATATAGTTTCATAACACGTTATCATCACGAGGCTCTACCATATTAAAGAGTGAAGGTTAAGTTTGAAGGCTAGGGTATTATTTATTTTCATTCTTTTTAATATGACTAATTTTATGAAACTTGAGTTTGTTGCCCTTCATAGTTTGAGCAAGAACTACCCTTCATGGGTGTTGGATGCTAGATATCTTGTAGACATCATTAAAGATGAAAATAAAGCATTAATACAAGATTTTTGCTAAAGTTATGATATTCTTGTGTCATCGTCTTGATGAAATTTTAAAAATTTGAATATCTCACAGTCAATATCCACTTGTTTTGTGGAAAAGCCTAGAAGAAATATATGATCACTAGAAGATGGTCATACATCCAAAAAACATGATATGATTAGATGCATATGAGGCTTTTACAGAACTTTATGTCTATTCATGAGTATAATTCTGGTATGTTCAGAATCACTTCTCAATTGAAACTGTGTGGAGAAATAATTAGTGATATTGATATGATGGAAAAGACGTTCTCTACTTTTCATGCCTCAAATGTGCTGCTACAACAACAATATTGAGAAAAAGGTTTCAAAAACTATTCTGAACTGATTTCTCATCTTCTTGTGGCTGAACAGAATAATGAGCTATTGATGAAAAGTCATGAGAATCGACCTACTAGATGTACACTGCTTTCTAAAATGAATGAGGTGTATGCCCACCATGTGAGGAATGAAAAATGTTGCGGTTCTAGTTGTGGTCGTGATAATGGCCAACACCAAAATTCTTTTCTTGGTGTCAATCATTCACCAAAGAAAAGTCACCACCAAAAGGGTGTTATCAGTGTAATGGAAAAGGCCACTATATATGTGAGTGTCGTACTCTCGAACACTTGGTTGAGCTTTATCAAGCATCACTAAAGAAGAAAAGAAGAAAGAGAAAAATTTGAAGTAAATTTTTATCTCTAAAAATTATGTTGATATCACATAATTCGATATAACAGATTTCTTCGCACACCCAAAAAGAAAGATAAATCACTTGATTGGTGATGATTTTATGGTTGTGGAAGAATGAATAGTTTTTAGTTCTATTGCACCAAAAGGGTAACACATCAAGTGAAAGTTCTGAGCATGTGATAATAAATATTGTATTCAACTCCCTTTGATTCATTATCTAAGATATTTTTATATGGGAAAGACGTTAGGGTTCAAGTCTTGATGCAACAAATTTATGATATAATGATGACTAAAGCAAAATAAAGTGCTTTTGGTGAAAAGTCGTAAAATATGTTACATTAAATTGCTCCATTCTCTAAAGTGAATGTGGTTGCAGTGCATAATATCTGAAAGAAAACAAGTGATTGAGTAATATACGTGAACATAGAATGAGGTACTAAGCTATCATAAATTGATATGCTAAGATGATTGTGTTCCATTTTTGATGAATGAGAACTTTTGGAAAATTCTACAGATACAGATCCATTCCCTTGGGAATGTGATAGTATTCAATAGAACTTCTTAATATGAATGTGCACTTTGTTGTGATAAGATCACAACTCATCTCTAGAAGAGAGATAGAGTAATTGAGAAGAAATTAATATGAAAATTACTTCCTAAGTAATAAATTTGAAATTTGTTCATGTAATAGTAAATCAAAAATTTACTAAAGCAAAAGGCACGTGTCATGGTAAACTTGGAGTTTACATATTAGACATATATTGAAGAAATAAAAGATTCTTTAAGATTACTTGTTCTCATGATAAGTTAATTGGATCAACTAATGTTGGGACTGAATTCCCTAAATACTGAAAGTATGAAAGGTGAATATGGGTACATTTATGGTCATGTGATATGTGAAATAGATACATCTATAAGATAATCATATGTATTTATTGTCAACTTGAAGTTTGACATCCGTAAAATTGTTTGTGCAAGATAATTTAGTTAAGAGCATAACTTTCAGAATATGTAATCCAGACAATTCATCTTGATAATATTGATAAATATACAAGCTGATTAATACTAAATATCTTAGATAAATGATCAGTCATTACTTATGAGAACAAAGCTTCATGGTCTGAAATATGATAAATTGTAGACAAAGATATGCATTAGTCTAATACATTATGATCAATTTCCCCCTGAATTGGTATATAGTCAAGGACCATATAATTTTCATCTAATAATTTTGATATGCGGTATATAATTAATAAATATTCCATGATGCATAAAAGCTAGATTCTCTTAGATTGATTGGAATATATGTCCAACATAAGGGGGAGATAGTAAGAAACTAAGAGTTGAAATAATTTTATTGAATGTCCTCGAAGGACAAAATTTATGATATGCATGAAACATGCAATTGATCCTAATAAGATAATTCTTGAAAAGGAAAGGAGCAAATGATCAAAATGGTCATAATAAAAAAAGACAATGTGCTCTTGAAGAACTGATGACATAACACTTTATGAAACCTCATGAGAGGGGTAGCTACCTGAAAATAATGAAGTGATGAGATCTTAACAAGTTATGTCGCATTGCAAACCGACAAAAAGGATATTTATCAATGATATTTTTGATACAATATAACGCAATATTGTAAAAGATTATGAGGATCCAACAATAACAACATACCCAATGGAATCCCACAAGTGGGGTCTGGAGAGGGTAGAATGTACGCAGATCTTACCACTACCTCATAGAGGTAGAGAGGTTGTTTCTTGGGAACCCTCATCTCAAAAATCCATAAGCAGAATAAACTAGATATGGAAAAACAAAACGGATAGAAAAGGAAACAGAAAAAGCGACTAATATTGAAAATTACATGATAATCTGCAAATATGATAGTGATAACATATATGACACAGCTAAAGACAACACAAGATATAAAAGCACGACTAAACTTCTAAATTTTACGATATATTAAAGCATGCTCTAATAATCAAGTGGAATGATGCACCTTGGTAAGCGTAAGGCTTATTTGACTTGCCATCTAGACACTAAAAAATGTCATGCATTTAATATTGAATATTGTCACTGGACAAAATTGATATGAAAGTATTTGAAGGATTTAAAATGCATGAAACATATACAAGTTCTTGAAAAAAACTTGTTTAGAATCCTCATAACGATTAATTTAATTAAGAACCTTTCATATTGTTATTCAAGTTGATAACTTCAATTAAAACTCTTGAAGAGTTTTTAAAAAGCAATAGATTGTTTGCTTAAAGAAGTTGAAGTGAGGAACTTGCAAAAACTCTTTGATCTTAAAGCGAGGATTCATAAAAAGAGATAGAACAAAGCACATTTTGCCAAAGCTTTCTACACACATGAGCTCCAAAAGAATGGTGATATAAATGTGCTACAGATTCGTTCGAGTGACAATGTGGTTGATTTGTTCACCAAATCTCTACCAACTGCAACTTTCAAGAAGATGGCACACAAGATTGGGATGCTAAGATTTAAGCTTTTGGATTGATGTTCTCATTAGGGGGTGGGGGTGGGGGGTTAATGCGCGATGTACTCTTTTTTCCTCACAAGATTTTGTCCCATTGGGTTTTCCTTGTAAGATTTTTAATGAGACATCCAAAATGTGTATACTTTGATATGTGTACTCTTTTTCCTTGCTTGAATTCTTTTCCGACTGGATTTTATCTAGTAAGGTTTCAACAAGGCACATAATCTAGCAAATTGACATTCAAGGGGGAGTGTTATAAACATATTTGAGTTATAGTGAATGTCTATTATGAAGATTCCTTTAAGAGTTAAGAATTCTACTTGAAGACCAAGTCAGTTTCTTACTTAGAGACCAAGTCAGTTTTTTCCCTATAAATAAAATGGTTTCCTTCATTATAATACACATGTGAATATTCTTCAAGAGGAATAAGAAGTCTTCTATCTTCTCCCTACTTTATTCTTTATATTGTTTTACATAGTTTCATAAAGAATATTATTTTTCAATCAAAAAGTAATTTTTTTTGTTAAAATATAATTTTTATAATAATTTATTAATATAATGTTTAATTTCATATACACATTTAGATATTGAAAATAAACAATCTTAATCATTCATTATTAAGTTATAGAGACCACATCTTAATATTCAGATGTATATGCAAATCTAGATATCTGGATCTTAATGTAAATCTTAATATTCAAATGCTTATTTAGATTCAGAAGTTTTAATCTTAATGGAAACAAATGAGGCCTGAGAGTACCCCATTGAAGGAATTTAACTTTGAGAAAATAGTGGAAGGTGATGACTGGAAAAATGGGGAAGAAGAAGAGAAAAATAAAATAAAATTTAGTTAAGTAAGCCTTCACATGCTAATTTTGAGTGTATACAATAACCATGCCATGCCAGTTAAAATTGTTAAAATGACATGACGAGGCCCTACTATAGGTGTTTAAAATGGACAAAGTCTACTTGAGGTGTTTAAGCGAAAGTTAGTACCAACTTTGAGAGGTCACTGACTTGCTGTCATGACCGAATTTATCAGACAAGTACCTACTTTAATGCCTAGATAGGAGAACTCTTATTATTCATTTAAAAGTTGGTGAATGTGGAAGTAAATAAAACAAATATATTACCTTATTAACAAATAAAGAATAGATCTCAACTTTGATTTTGATCGAAAATCCTTTACAAGTAAAATAAAAATTATTTTTAAACATCAATAAAATCCTTCCAAAGAACTAGTCTAAACAGGTATAAGAACTTCTAAGAATAAATCGGCATAAAGAAAATAGACACAATTCCCACTAGAGGCAGAGAGAAGTAAATGTTGTTGTAGATCATCATCGTCTTCACTTAAGAAACATCACTGATCCTGTAACCTGACTATGCCAAGTGGCATAACAAGAATAGTATCAGTACAAAAAACATGTATTTGTAGGCATTATTGGTCAACCCAAACCCACCACATAATATGAAGTAGATATTCATAAGAAAACATGCCATAAGAAAATGCACCACTTGAATCTTTATACACATGCTCTTACCCTCTCAGGTACAGTGCCCATAATTAGTGCACTTGATCCCAGCTTCCACCTCATTTTAGTGCCAACTCTAACAGTGATCATTCCACCCTCTTATCATGCTAAGGCTTTTCGAAGACTATTCTTTATATTACACTAAGGCTTTCCGAGCCTAACCCATTTCACACGCTTAAGGCTTCCCAAGCGTAACACATTATACACACTAAGGATTCCCAAGCCTAAACCTTTATACCTATTAAGGCTTCTCAAACCTGACACTTTATACACATTTAAGGCTTTATACACACTAAGGCTTCCCAAGACTTACTCTCTATGCACACTAAGGCTTCCTAACCCTAACATTTTATGTACACTAAGGGATCATTTGGTGTAAAGGATAAAAATAAATAATTCTGGGATAAAAAAATAGTCATGGGATAAAATTTTGGTGTGGCGTTTGGTTGCCAAGTTTGGGGTAGCTTACCCCACCATTTATACTACAGTGATGGGATAAGTTATTCCCTATACATGGTGGGATAGCTTATCTGGGATAATTAATCCTGGGATAACTTGTTCCCAACCAAACCACCCTTAAGGCTTCCTATGTCTAACCCCTTACACACACCAAGGCTTCCCAAGCCAAACCTTTATAACCACTAAGGCTTCCCAAGGCTAACCCTTTGTGCACACTAAGGCTTCCAAAGCCTAACTTTGGTCTACACAAGACCAACCCAGCATTAAACGCAGCAACCTGACCATTCATGGACCAATATGGCCAACACATCACAAGAACAGCCTGGTCCACTCAAGGAACCAATACACAATCAGACACATACCAAGCATGGACTCGAGTCAACCATTAGTATCTCGTATCAGGTATGGTATCAAGCCAACTGTTAGTATGTACCAGGCATGGTACCCGAGGAAACGAAGATATAACATGTACTAGGCATGGTACTCAAGCCAACTGATGATATTATGTACCAAGCTGCCAACCAAGGTTATCCTGTACTAGGCAGGCATGGTACTTGAGCCAACTATTAGTATGTAATAGGCATGATATCCGAGCCAATCAAGAGATAAACTCTACCAAATGTGGTACCAGATCCAACCAATGATATTATGCACTAGGCATGATACCTGTTCCAACCGAGGTTATCTTGTGCTAGGCATGGTACTCGAGCCAATTTGCAATCACAATTACGATGAAACAATCATACTTGAAGCCACAAGTAACTTAAACAGGCTCATTGCATGAGTTATCGATATGAAGTCATGTCATATTCACCCTTTTCTTCTTGAGCATGATTACACTAGTGTTTCACATGGAACAGTCAACATGAACACACAACACATATATGCACCTATGTGACAATAGCCCAATATTGGACCCCATTATGAGTACACTTTCGTTCCCGAAAATTTCCTCTCCAATACTGTGAAGTAATACTCTTCTCATTTATTATGTTCCCCTTGATTACTACAAGTCCCGAAAATGGTTGTAACCCATCAATTTACTAACGCTCAAACTTACACTTACCGCCAAACCATCTCAACAAGAAAACTCTAGGTTGACAGTGAATAACTAGAGAATCACCCCCTAGTCATTATTTTCCCGCCTTAACAGCAATAAACAACCTTTAACCATCTAGACCCATGTCCGAAGGCCTAGACACGAAACCTTCGGTTAATTTACAAAATATCATGCAATTGGGACCAAGTCTAAACTACTCGGTTAGGCTTAGCCTAACTATGCACTAATCATTTTTCGCAAAAGTCTAACCATGAACTTTGAATTCTTTTGTGAAGCTTTAGCTTGTTCTCGATCTATAACAATAACACCAAAAGCAATAATCAATGAACAATGGCCTAAATATATCCAGATTATGACTTAATCCCAACCCTAGGTTAGTTTCATGATTATTCCAAATCGGTCTTTTTTCCACCATTAGTTCAAGTCAAAACCCTCTCCTAAGATAACCACCAAAGATTTAAAGGTTTAAGAATCAAATCACTAAGTTAGGAGAGTAATTAACTTACCTTTACCGATGAAAACAACGGAAAATAGGTGAAAGGTGCCCTAGGTCGCCTTTGCATTTCCGCAAAACAAGTCTTCCAAGCAATGATCAGTTTTGCGGGTTTTTTTTGTAGTTTTAGCAAATTTAACCATGCTATAGCAGCCCCGCCATGGCAGGATCTACCTTTTGAAGCAGCTTGCACAGGACAGAAACTCAAAATTCTTCCAAAAAGTACCTATTTCACAACACACCTGCAAACCTTGACTTTCTAAACTAAACTCATTGCGCCAAATTTGATATCAAAAGTTCTACTTTCCTGAATTCACTTCTAAATAATTCTACGGACTCCTTAACGTCTTAGCTAAAAGAAAATTCAACCCAAGCTTAAACATTTTATCCAATCCTTTTCTGGATTGTCCTAGACCTCACCTTGCTCAGATTTAATCGGGGATTGGCCTAGGTTGAAATTTTCAAGTCATTACTCCAAAGGTTTTCTTGCCCAAAATTTTGCACTATTAGGTTACCCATAACGACCGGAGGGGTTGTTACAGCTGCCGATGGGTTCCACCATAACTTTAAGAAGCAGAGACAAAATGAGAGACTACTGGCCATTGATCACGGTGTGCTAGTATTACCTAGTATTTCTCTGCGTGATTACTCGACTCTCTAGATTTTTCCTTACAAGGTCTCTCTTTGTTGCATTTCCTTCTAAAAGATCCGGTAGAATTTATAAGAGGTCCAGCAGTATGCTAATAGTTTTGGTTCTCATTTTGGAATAAGAGGACTGATTTTATTGCAACTGTAGATTTTAAGCCGACCTATGTTTCTAGAATTTTAGGCCCTAAAATTTGGTCTCTTGGGTTATCTTTACATTTTCTTAGTTTGAGATGACCTCTTGTAGTGAATATCTGCATTTTCTCTTCATATTTTGAACTTTATTTTGTTTTTCTCCAAGGGAGGGGCAGGGAGTCCTGGCAAGAAGAATCAACTCATGCTTGTACAAGGGGTCCTTTGGTTGCTGAACAAGTTAAACTAGGATTATAATATGTGTATCAAATAAATGACGAGATTATTTTAGTGGATATACTTTTATTGTTAAATGTTTTGTTCATTGGACTACACATGAGATCCACGGTATATAATATAAACCATGAGTTTGTTTCTCTTAGATAAATTGGGATAAACTTCTATTCTGAATTTTAACCTTGAGTTTTTTCGGGAATTTGGGAGAAATGGTTTGAAGAAAGGCATCTTTATCATTTTTGTGTTCTACCCTTGATTAGTAATCTTGGATTGTTATTACATATAGGATGTGGTATAAAAATAATACCATAATTGTCGTATAAATAATCCTGAGATTGCTAATTCTAGAATAAAAAGTTCAACCAAATGTGGGATAAAACTTCTTGTATTTTCGTTATCCTTTATCACAAACCAAAACAACCCCTATATTTGTTATCAAAAGCAGAATGGTGTTTATTATGGGGGCTAAGTGTGTTCTACACTATGTCAATGACTTAAAAGTGCATATAATTGAGTGATATGGCTGCTGAGAGATGGAACACTTAATTAGTCTTGTCTTGTACATATGTATTATTTGTAACATTGGCATATTTCCAGATAAAGCTTTATGATCGTCGTCTAAATAAGGGTGCAATTCAATCTTACGAGGGAAATATAAATTCTCATAGTCGGGTACAGCTTGGAGTTGACCCATCAGAGACAATGGTCATGTCAGGTAGCTATGGCTTTATGACACCTCTATTTTTTTTCTCAGCGCAATAGAAAAATGTGAACCACTTGCTAAAGACACTCTTGTTAGGTGGAGAGGACTATCATTTGCGGCTATGGAGTATCAAATCTGGTGAATTGCTATTCGATGATAAATTCATGGACTCAATTCCCTCAGTCGTACTCTGGCCAAAAACTGAAGGTATTACCCGCCTTTGCTTCATCGATATCCCTCCAGCAATACATCTCTATTTCCCTGTGATAGAACAACAACAACAACAACAACATACCCAGTGAAATCCCACCAGTGGGGTCTGGGGAGGGTATATGGTACGCAGACCTTACCACTACCTCATAGAGATAGAGAGGCTGTTTCCTGAAAC
>JAABOM020000001.1:9035676-9047931 GCA_011800125.2 Solanum clarkiae
CTACTACTACTAAGGAGAGGTAGGAAGGGGAATCAGAACTTAGCCTGCTACTCTAATTCGCGACCTCCACTCCTTTCTACCCTGTGATAGAAAATGTGCAATTTATGACAGGTATCCTGGGAATGGGAAAGCAGATCCAAGGCGCATGGATTGGATCTGAAGGAGGATTGTTTTTCATGGACTGGCCTTGAGGAAATGTCGTCTTGGTGGTCTCTTATTTGGAATATTCAGACTTTGCACGTATGACTGTCAGCAATGAGGCGAGGCGGGACGGGTTTGAGGAGATGTGGCATGGTGCGGTTTCGATGTTAAGCGGGTATAGAGTGAGTTGTCGTCTTTTATTTGTTTTGCAGTATTTTCCTGTCATATTTTTTTATTTTTTTGAATGTAATGCCTCTCCGTTAAAGGGGTCATTTAGTAGAGTATGTCTAACAAAAAATAACGCATGCATTAACTTTATGTATTATTAGTACCTTGTTTGATACACTTTTCTAGCTTATGTAATTAGTTATATATAAACTGTGAATTGAGGTGTATATGAGTTTTAACACATGCATATCAGATTGATTAATGACATAACTACTGTTCAAATCCTTCTCAAAACATTTTCCATTTCTTAAAGCTAAAGAATATGAAAGACATTTTTGTATACAAATGTTTTTTTTTTTTTTTTTTTTTTGTAGAAATTATGCAAGACTTGTTATTTTTAATATATCATTTTAAATAGTGTATAATAAATAATGTCAGCACAACTAATAAGAGAAAAAAATATAAGTAGACGATTGAAGGGAAAAAAAAACTCATATAATAGTAGTTTACCCTTTTCTAAACGTAGCAGTAAAACTCTTATAAGTTATAAAATTTAAGGTAAAAAATTCTTATAAAAAATGATAGCAACGTGAAGTTTTAATTTAACCTGGTCGAAGATGGAATGTAACATGCAACTGTTTTGAAGTTTTATTAATTAGTTTTCAAGTTTTTCTTTGTGAATAGTCAAATTTCAATTATAATTTTCTTTTATGGATGTCAAAAATATGATTTCATATATTATTGTTGTTTAGAATGAATTACATTTTTTTCTGACTTATTTTCATTTATTTTTCAACAGATTCTACAATCGTTGATCACCGGCTATATTGCTTTTCATAAATATTGATATTTTTATGATATGTAAAAATTATAATATTGTACTATTTAAAACTTTATTTAACAATACATGTATATACTTCATTTTATTTACCAAATTACATTTTTAATTACAAGAATAACAAAATACTTTATTTTTTAGATTTATTGTATTAACTAATATTTTGACACGTGCATTGCACATGTATACCATGTTATATATATATATTGGGTAATTCCTTCTTCCATATTTTCTCAAAACACTCATTCATGGAAAGAACCTGGATCCTTAAAATCTCCTAGGATGATTTAACAGTAAACTTCCCAGATGTTATAGGCATCCAGTCAGGAGGAGAAGAGGTTTTTCCTATTAAATCTTACCCTATTTATAAAAGTTATTACTAAGTATTCTGGGAAGAGAATAAAAACTATAACAAAATAGAGCGATAATTGAAGTATAAAAGGCAGTAGATATTAATGAGAATTGAAAGATCAAAATCTACAAAAAAAAATATATCATGACTAACAATAAGCAAGATAACATTCTACTATCTACGTTCCACCAACGTTCTATCCAAATTTTGTGTCCTCTACAACCTCTCTCCTTGGTAGGCTGTTATTGGGTCATGTGTTATCTAATAATCTCTATCAAGTATTATTAATTAGAACAATGTCATTCACAAATAACATACACCATGACACCTCACTTTTGAGTATGCATCTCAATTCATCAATCATGAAACAAATTTTTTCTTTTAAAAGAAAGACTAGATGATAATCCTTGATGCAATGCAAGACTAACTGAAAGGTATTGTGCATTCCCTCGTACTGTCTTCACTCAAAACTTTATCATGCATGTTCTTGATTACCCTAATATACGTAACATATACTTCTCTAACCCTCAAATTTTCTTATACAAAATTTCATTTACGATTGATTATTGTAGTCTGCATTAAGGCCTAGGCTAATAATCCTAACGTGTTAATTAATAAACACCCCCCCCCCCCCCCCCAAAAAAAAAAAAAAAGCAACACCAAAAGATGGAGAATTTTATATTTATTTAAATGTCAAAAATTTATCATAACATACAGATGTATGATTTTCGTAAATGTTGTTACCTTTTTCATTACATGGTTTTACCAATGATAAAAATATTTTCAATTATTAATTTATATTGTTATATTTATTTTAATATAAAATAATTCATGAGAGAAAAGTATTAATTAGCATGACCAAATTATCATGATATATATTTATTTATAAGCTTTGAGAAAATAAATTAACAATACAACTTCAAACTTCTAATAATATCAATCTTAAAATAATATACACCATTTTAAGAAAAATAGAAGAAGAGGAATAAAAATAAAGTCTTCCACGTTCCATGAGAATAGCGGCTCAATTATGTAACTTTTTTTTATAGTTCTCTATTCCTTTACGATTACTGTTCAGCAAACGCGATAGCATGTGAGCAGCCAAACATCGGCAATAGGGAATAGATGGGGCACTTTGATTTTTTCTGGAATTGCTGTTGCATCGATGGTAGCGTAGGTTTTTATTCTAAAAAAAGACATATTTGAATTGAAGCAGTCTTTCTCTTGATGTAACTTTTTGTGTAATAATTGAAAATAGTTTTTTTTTTTTTTAAAAAAAAAGACAAATATTTGAATTGAGATGGTGGCTTCTCTTCGCTGAACTTTTTTTTAAATAAAATATAAACTTATTGGAAAGAATATTTTAATAATTTAACTTAAGAATTTTAGAATTGATACTTTTAAGGTAGTATAGATATATATTTATTTTTTATTTTATGCATAGATGTAGGAGTTAGTTATGACATTTATCTTTTTTCTTTTTCTTTGTTCAAATGCACAAATTTTGAGGCAGTTTATTTATCGCATTAGTTTTTTTATGTCGTGCTAATTTTTTGGGATTGGATAGCTATTGTACTATGTTCACTATTATGATATTACAATTTTTTTAATTTGGTTTTTATTTTTATTTATTATTTTGGAGAAATCAAGATATGACAATTTTATTTTATTTATTTTATTTTCAATTTACTTACAAAGTTAATATTTTTGAAAAATGTAAAACTTCTTAAAAATGTTCAATAATCAATTCATCCTTATCTAGGCAATATTTCTTGAAAAAATAGAAATATTATTAAATTAAGAAATACTTTCACTTGTCATTGTATTGATAATATTAAATGTATTAGAATTTAAATTATGACTTTAATGAATATTTTTATCAATTAATAGGGATAAAATGATAAAATTACTATATCAATAATTATTTTTTAATAAGTGTGTTAAACTAAAATTTGATTGACATTTAATAGTGAACAGAAAGAGTAAAACTCTGAACCAATTTGAGCCATAAATGCATTAAGATGACATAAATAAGTCATGGATCTAAAAGATAACCAAAATAAGTTTAGTGTAAATTTTTTTCACACTTTATAAAACTTTTCAAACGAAAATGTTAAATATGGCTGTCAGATTTTCACTGTAAAATATATAAAAAAACATTTACACTTTATATAGTGTAAAAAATTCTTACACTTTGTAAAGTTTAAAAAAACTTACTCTTTACGATTTTTACAACATTTCTCATATAATTATATTAATCTGATGCATCATAAAAACGTGAAAAATTATTACGTTATATATTTTTGTGTTGTTTTATCCTTGACCGCTATTTAAAGATACTCAAATATGGTGTTTTCAACAATTATAGTCCTTTGTTTTTTTTTTTTTTTAATTCAATCACAAATAATGTCTTCTGAATAAAAAATTAGAGTTTCAATTTATTGGGATGGTGAAATTATACATGATGAAAATACTATTCATTATAGTTGTCATCCCAAACATAATACTAAATATCCACTTAATGTAACAAAAGTTTTTTTCATTAATTTATAGAAGAATGAGTGTGAATAGTACTAATTATAATTTGATATTAGTTGAAAAATATCCGACTTCATTTTTATGACAAGGATAAGTAAAATTTGGGGAATGAATTATTTATAATGACGAATCGTTGACCGACTATTTGAAGGCTCCAACTGACTATATAGAACAAATCAAGCTAACTGTGCTTGAAATCTATGTTAGAAAGGAGCACAGGACTAGTCAACAACATTTTTCTTTATCTGTTAATATTTATCCTCAATTGAAAAATCATTGTAGAGTTGGGATCAATGATGAATGAAGATTCTGTAGTAAGAATCTAAATTAAAAAATTTATTTAATATAAGTATTAGTAAATAATAAAAAATTAAAATTATTTTAAAATTTAAGCTTGATTATACTTTATAAAATTTTTAAAAAAAAGTGTAATAAGTTTTACATTTTACAAAGTAAAATTAAATTACTTCACAAAATGTAAAAAAACTTATACTTTATTTTTGACGATATCATTATAAAATGTTTACACACAATGTTTAAATTGCTGATGTATTTGAATGGAAATTGATTGTGAGTTGAGAGAAATTTGAGGAAATAAAAGGGGGAATGACAAGAAAGGAACCACTAAAAACACATGTCAATAAATAAGATGCCCCCACACTATTATCATTGAACCTGCCTCAGCAAAGGCAAAACTCCTCCAATTTCCAGGAAGCAGCTATGTTGGCCTCTATCCCAATGGGTTTCAATCCAAGAATCCAACTGAGTATTCTCCTGCTCCTCCTCCTCTTATCTCCTTCCCTATCTTCCAAAAAAGATGTATACGAAATCCTCACAAAATACAGCCTTCCTCAAGGGCTTTTACCTAGCTCTGTAAAATCTTACTCCCTTTCCGATGATGGTACATTTGAAGTTGTACTGGAGAAGCCTTGTTATGTGGAGTTTGACTATTTAGTTTACTATGCTGAGAAGGTTTCTGGGAAGCTGAGTATGGGGTCCATTACGGATTTAGCAGGAATCCAAGTTAAGAGATTCTTCGTTTGGTTAAATGTGAATGAGATCCGAGTGGATTTGCCAAAGTCTGATAGTATTTACTTTCAAGTTGGGTTCATTAACAAGAAGCTTGATATCAAACAGTTTGAAACTGTTCATGATTGCCGGGGTAATGCTTTGGCCTTGTGTGGAGGATCATCTCTCAGACAGGTGTCTTTTTCAAGTTTCATTCATTTTTTCTATGCAGAAAAATGTTAAATCCTGTTTTCGTACATCCCATTACGTATGAAATGTTAATATGACTTGTTAATTAAATTATTGATGTTGGAGAAAATAAGAGCTAATGCTTGAATGGGTAGTTTCGGATGAAAGCATACAAACATTTTGGAATTACAAATTGTGACCGAGGAAGTGGTAATCAGGGCATATGACCTTGTTTGATAACACCTTCTGTTAATCAGATCCTAAGAAACGTGCGGTTTAGTATGTTTTAGGTAATCAGCTTGGGAACATCTCACCTAATTCCATGGATATCTATTACCTCCGAACAACAGCATGTGTTAGGTAAGTCTGTCACCAGTGCTAGGCATGTGAGAAGAAATTGCCTAGTATTTTTGTCTTAGTTTGTCTATACTGTGATAGCATGTTCGAGTGCCAAATAGTAGTAACAAATTCATGAACGGTATTATCCTTCAACAAAGTTGTACAAGAGTCATAAACAATCTAAATTAGTTTTTATCACATGTATGCTCTAGTATCAACACGGTTCTTCTCTTCAGTTAGGGTCAGTGTTGATATTGTTGTGCAAAATGTGAGTGAACCCTGCATGGAATAAATTGTTGTCTTAGGGAATTGAAAATTTGTTCTGCACATGCCAAGACTTGCAATAGTTTGCCAAGATTGTGTATATGGTTCTTTATTAAACTAAACACTGGCAGCTAAAATGCACAAAAAAGCAGAGATTCCTAGAAATAGAAGTTAGGATCTGTAGAGAGAAATAAGAAAAAGGAAAAATGGGACTTGAGGGTGCGATGAGGAAGGAAAGTAAGTACAATCTTTCACGAGGTCCTCTATAGAGATGCCCTAAAGCAGAAGGAGAAAGGAGAGGAGGATATTACATAGGTGGGATTCAATCCCTCATAGCATGGTGAAGGATGAGCATCTCAGACGATGTGAGCTACCTTCCAACCCTTTGGATTAAATGTTTCCTTTAGAACATTAGGAAAAACATTCATTTAATCCTTCCTCACAACTTCTTCTCTATTATTCTCTTGGTCAACTTGAACAACTTTTAGAGCTTGCAAAATTACATTCTAGGTCATGTATATGGGCTGTTCAGACCCAAGAGTAAAGGTTTCAAATTAAGCAGGATTAAAACATAATACTTAGAGTGCAAGTTTAATGATGTAACACATGAGATTGTGGTGGATGTGAAGATCGATACATGAATCCTACCCAAGAAAGGGAGCTTAAGTATCCTGGGTCCATAATCCGATGAGACAGAGAGATTGATGATGATGTCGCACATCGTATTTGAGCAAATGGGTGAAATGGAGGCTCACATCCTAGGACTAAGCGATAAGAGTATCGCCAAGACTTGAGGATAAATGCAACAGAGTGATGGTTAGATTGATGTTGTGTGGGATAGAGTGTTGGTCAATTAATAATGCCATGTTCAGAAGATGAATATAGTGGAGATGAGGATGCTTGATAAATGTGTGGGCATATTAGAAGAGATATTATTAGAAACGAAGTTATAAAGGACAAGGTGTGAGTGGACCACTTGGTAGATAAGATTAGAGAAGCGAGACTAAGATGATTTGTGCATGTGAAGAGAAGGTGCACGAATGGCCAATAAGGAGGTGTGGGAGGTTGACTATAGGAGGAGTTAGGAAAGGTAGAGTTAGGCTGAAGAAGAATTAGGGAGATGATTAGACGGGACATGACTCAATTCCAACCTAGTCAGGACATGACCCTAAATAGGATGATGTGGAGGTTGAGGATCAGAATAGACAGTTCGTAGATAACTGAGTGTTTCCACATTTAATGAAGGAGAGATAGGGGCTAGCCTCATCCCCTCCCCTTCTATTATTAGTAATAGTTAGTAATTGCTTAGTTTCTTATTTTTCAATGTGTGATACTATCTGCTATTTCATTTGCTTTGTATCTTGTTATTTGCTATTGCATTTTCCCTGCCTTTGAACCAATGATCTATTGAAAACAACTTCTTTTCTCCCCCAAAGAGTAAGGTTTGTATATATCCTGCCTTCCCTGGACCCCACTTTGTGGTACTATACTAGGCATGTGGTTGTTGTTGTTTCTATATATGGGCAAATTAAACATATCAAATTGAAAACTGTTTATCTTTTTCATCTTTGCAAAGTTGTTGAGCAATAACTCTTTACTTGAGGAAACCCTGATAAACACTTACATACATTAGCTTCATTGTCAAATCATGTGATTGATTAGTTTCCAAGGCTTGGTGGTAATTAGTGTTGTAGTGTCCAGTTAATTGCTTTGGTTCTGCTGCATTGATTTGTTCCCCATGAATGCTCTTGTATTTGCCGTTGTTCCAAGTTCTGGTCTATTAGAGAAAGGATGTCCCCTATACAACTACATATTGTGCTTATGTTTTTAGAGTTTTTTCTATATTGTTTGCAACTATATATTGTGCTTATGTTTGTAGAGTTGGTTCTATATTGTTTCCATAGAAAGATCAGGAGAAATCTTTTTCTCCAGATTTTTAGTTTTACTCATGGAACTTGGTTTACTCAAATGCTCCTTTCCTTGTCGCCCTGACTGGTTTTGACAAAGCTCCAATTCTATTGCTAAAACTTCTTTCTAACAAAAGATAGGAGAATTTGTTATCTGGATGCTTCCTCCTTCTCTAGGTTTTACTCATTGTTTCTGTTTTACTTTCTTAATTGACAACTTGCCACAACAAAATGCCAATTTCACAACAACACATGCTGTTTCCTTTAGCATATGTTAACTAAAGATAAAAATGATGGTAGTCTTCTTGGAGAATTACTCTCTATCTGGTTAGAAGAAGCCATTACTCAACGCAAACTTCATTCCTGCTAATTTCGTCTCAAATGATGTTTTGGGATACTGTTGCTTGAGATTTTGGGTAATTGTAGACATTTACAGGTGAGCACTTCTATTGATATTATATATGAAAATCTCTAAAACAATTCGTCATACAGTCCCTAAATGTCAGTCATTGGTGCTTTTATTCACCTGGAAAAGAAGCTGGCTGTTATACTCATCAAGTTACTGTATTAAGCATATTATTGTCAAATGACCTATGTAAAGAGTTTATGGGAAGTGCATACGATTTAAATTATTTTTCTCGATAAGTTTAATACATAGGATTAAAATTGGATAACGTTTGTAGAGTCTTAATCTTTTTCTATTTTTTGATACTGGTCATTCTATATATTAATATGTATACTATACCAACTGTATAGTCCCCCCAAAATAATGAACAATTACAAGTAAAAGGAAGCCTTCCTATATATGTTTCTTTTTAATGTTGTCTAAAATATCAAAAATATCTAACTTCTAATAAACATTCCTGTTTACACCAAAAATAATAAAGGACTAAGCATTTCATCTTCAACTTCTGGATGGTTGTGGAGCTTGTCCTCAAAACTCCTCTGATTTCTCCCTTTCCAGACAGTCCACCATATGCATGCTGGAAAATCCTCCGTCTGTCCTTCTGGTTGGTCAAATTTCCCTCTGTGCCCCAACTGTGTAGTACTTCCCTTGCGCTACCTGGCATCACTCACCTGATTCTCCTCAGGCTGATGAAATTTTCCCTATGTGATCTGTCACTTACAAATGTAAAAAGAGATGGTTGGTTGTCTTTGCCTGTTCTCCACATAAGTAATATCCGGAGCATAGCTGGTACCCCTTTCTTTTCAAATTATCCCATGTCAATACTGCTTCTTTGGCCACCAGCAATGTAAAGCTTGCTACTTTGAATGGAATCTTGATTCTCCAGATCAGTCTCCATGGCCAGCAGTCCATTTGATTGTTCGACAAGTTCTGTTCTCTGTATGCATCTCTCGCAGAAAATTTGTCTATTCCTTTGCCATTCCATATAATCCTTATCTCCATTAGTGACTTTGAACTGAGATAAAGTACTATAAATTTAGTTATTCCCAATTCCCAATAATTTAGAGATCTTCTGTATGCACCATCCCTGCTCAAACCATACTTCAGCAATTGTTGCCTCCTGTTGCTGGCATAAGTTTTAGATGTCTGGATATATTTGTTTCAACGGTCCATGAACAATCCAATTCTCCTTTCAAAGAGAGATTCTCATGTCATTCCCAAAAAGAGATGTAAGTTCCAAAAAAGCGTTGCAAGCTTATGATAAAAGGAAAGGAGCTTGGCTAATGACATTCTTAAGGTTTTTTAAATCAAGTTTTCAACTGATTTTGTTGTTTAATTTATCTATTGTTGTGCTCAGCTCATAGAATCTTCAACTTGTCCAAAATGAGCTATTTTAGCTCTAGAAACTAGGTCAACCAAAATAAACAAAACTGTGCAGACTTTGTAGCTTCTACTTCCCTCCACCCACTTTTTCTCCACCCTTGTCTATGATTTCTCATATCTACGTAAACTCCCTGTAATCTGTTGATCTTTCTCCAATGTTATTGCCAAACCCTACTGGTCCATCATCCATGAAGGGGGTTGGGCACTGATTTGCTGGCATTCACAGAGGGATGTTAGTGAGGTTACAGGGAGTTCGGTAGCTGGAACAGTTGAAGATGGTGATGGAGGGCACAAAAAGCTAGTGGAACTTTTGGATTTCTGCTTAAGCATATTTGACTCTTTAACCAGAGGACTATGTTGGTTTTATTCTTTTCTAATTAGGTAATGGTAAAGTGTGTTGAGTGAGAGTACACAAGGAAGGCTAGAAAAGTTTCTGTGACACGTACTACTTTCAAACATGAAAGGTGATACGACCTCAGTGTGTTTACAGCATCATTTCTTGTTGGTTTTAGCCTGGTCAACATTTAGTTCAAATACCTCTTTGATTCTTCTTCTTGAAGGGAGGGAGGATGAAAACATGCTATACACTTTGTTACTTGTGAGATTTATCTTTTCAACAACTTTATTGCATTAATGCTTCCTGATGAGATGTTGAATCCTCACCTTTTTGGTTCCAAAGGTCAACTTTAGCAATATCTCATCTTACAGAACCATATTCTCAAGAGTTATAACCTTTCAAATAAAGAAAAAATCATAATGTGATATAGGAAAGCTCCTAGGTGTTATGACTTGTAATGAGCAAAGTTTTTGATTGTTAATTGCTATATATAGATTGATTATGCAATAATTGTCTTGGTTCAGTTTACTATTGGCAGTCATTGTTTCTCTGATGGTTAGATGAGAGCCTCCTTTGTTGTAAGACCTGAACTGATAACAGGATGATTGGAATGTAATAAAAATGACTACTTTTGTTTCCTTCTCTTTCTCTATGTACCCTTTGCAGAGCCACTGCTATATACTTCGTTTCGTAGATTTAGAAACTCTGGGATGAGCTCTGTTGGGTTGATATTTTACTCTTGCAATTCTTCACTGTATGTTGGAAAAAGAAGAAAATCACCATCATACTGGTCCGAAGTTTATCTTCTTATCCGAATTTTATATTTCAAACTGACTGGTGTATCATTTTTACAGCTTCCAGCTCTTGTGGATAATGTGGAAATGCTTATGACAGAGTAGCCTGGGACCTAATATGCGTCTCCAGCCAAAAGTAGGAGCAGCTGGAGATATCATCTGCTTCACATATTCACTTCTTTTAAAGTCATGGTTGTTTAAGCTGCATGTATTAGATGTATGATCAAGTAAATTGATATTCCACGAACATATCATGTATAACGAGTTTATCAATTATGTAGTTGTGATGTATGCTTCTCTTCCTCATCTTCCCCTCATCCTGCTGTTCCCCCAGTTTCTGCGAAAAGAGTAGCGGAAAAATATGACTAAGAAAGAAATGGATATAACCCTGTGTTGGAGTTGAGTTTCAAATTTTATTTGGATGATCAAGAGTAACAACCATTGGAAATTTGTAGCTTCTTTTATTGTTACTTGGTATGTTGCTGCTAGAATGCTAGATGACATAATACTTGGCAGGATGTACAACTAATTAATCCAAAAACTGATATACCTTGATTCTCCACCACTTTGTAAAGATACACTCACAAAGCCTAAGAATTGAAAAAACAAGTGCTATTTTTAAGAGAATTTGATGGTTACTGTGACACCCCCGTGAAAAGACCCAAAATACCCCTATAATTGATCATGCGTGTAACGCATCTTTCCATGCTTCGTTCGCAAATTCGAGATCGGATTTATGATCAACGCGAAAAATTGAATGGAAAAATAGTCTCGACTCGAATTTTAAGCAACCGAGGCAATTAAAAATTTCACTAATTCTTTCTGGTTAGTGAGGTTTTCGCGCCCAAGGCGCGATGTGCCTGTGACGCGGAGCCACACTTAGGAAAAATTGAAAAATTTCGAGGGGAATTTGATTTCGCGAAAAATGAGAAAAATATACATGTCCGTGTCGCGCCTCAGATGCGGACATGTGTAAATTCTAACCTCCATTTTTCTTTTAATTAAGGGATGATAGTTTCGACTTTTCCCACCCTCCATAAACTTAATATAGTCGGTTTTAACTCTAAATCAAACCCCAGAATATACAAATTCACTCGCATAATTTCAAAAATCTCTCCAAAGACTCAAGGTTAGGATCAAGAACTAGTAGGGCATTCAAGAATCTATCCAAGCTCTTCCAAGGATTCTTTCCCCAGGTATGTAAGACCACTCTAAAAATTATTTTATGGTTATTTTAGAAATCGTCTGTTAGTTTTCATCCAAGAATTTTCAAGTACATGTTGAGACCAAAATTCATGTATTTTGTGAAGTTTATTAAATTTCCATTCACATGTATGGATTCTTGATTAAGTAATATGATTCTTGATTCTTTACTTGTTATTTGAAGTATTGCCATCAAGATTTATAGCCATGAATGATCTTCTGTAAAGTTCATATGGGTTTCGTTAACACCCGTAAAGCTTATAGTTTAAGATAAGTTTAATAATCATTTTTCTTGAACCGATTTTGCACTTTGTCACGACCCGAACCCCGGGCCATGACTAGTGCCGATAAGACACTTGGACAAATCCCAAATCCCAAATACGCCAAA
>JAABOM020000001.1:9058692-9072876 GCA_011800125.2 Solanum clarkiae
CTTCTCGAAGTGGAAATGTGAACCCGAACCCTTTCTCTAGATTTTAAAAAGATTTTTCTGTTAGGTCTTTTTAAATGATTTTATTGGTTTCCTAATTATCCTTAAAATTAGGTGGCGACTCTATTTTCCTTGAATTTCAAAAATTGGTTTTTCTCAAATTAAAATGAGTTTTAAATCGATTTTCGAATTTTCTTTTTCATAAAAAGCCATTTTTCGGCATAACACACGTAACTGTTTATTTTTAAATAAGTTTTAGAACTTTAAAATGTGATTTTGAAAAACTTTTTAGAAGTCACTTTTTCCAGATAATCCAAACGGATTCTTAATGATATTTTAATGATCTTTTTCTAACATTAGTTTTGAGTCCATGAATAATATTTAGACATATTTATTGGCTTATAAATATCATTGTGTGCTTTCTTAATTTCTCTTTGTAAATTGTGTCACGATATATATATATTGTCTTTGTTTTGATTATAGCTATTTCTCTTCACTCTATTTATATTCTGTGATAGTTTCGTTGTAAGTTAACAAAGATTTGCTTAGATTTCTTTTTTATGTGTTCGACTGAATTTTTTTTTGTGTGTGTTGTAAAAATTTATTTTAGTAATAAAAATGTCTACTACATTTGTTAACGTTTAATACATATTCATGACAATTCTTTGTTATTCTATAAATAGTGGCATTGGACACAATATTGTACACACTTGAAGAGATTTTGGTAACTTGAAACTCTTGTCTTTCTATATTTTTTGTCTCCTTTCTTCTTCCACATTATTACTTTTGCCTTCATTTGTAATATTTTTGCTTAATTTTTTTACGAGTAATCTTTAATTTTGGTAATTAAAAAAAATACTATTTACTTTTTCGAATTAATTTAAATAAATAACTACAAATAATAAAATTTTATACACAATAATATTTTCAAATTTTATATTTTGAGTCTCTGTATGGTTGATAATTTTAAAAATAAATGTTCAATTTAATAAAAATTAAAAATCTTAATTTTAAAGTCAGTTTATGATTTTGCCCTTGTAGTAAATTAGAATGTAATTAAATTTTAACACAATCTTGTCACCCTCTGACTTAATTGCAAGCTAAAGATATATAACTATTACTTATAATATAAAATTTTCATCTTTCATATAATTAAAACTTATTTCTCTATTAATCATTAGTTTAGCCTATTTATGTTCATTGATACAAAAAGAATTGTGGATGCTAAAGAATTGCATTAACTAATAAAATATAGAGTAATTTTTTATTATTAGTCCAAAAATCCCAAAAAAAGAACTATACAACGGTCGAAAACGATTTTCATTTTCCCAAGAAAGCTTTAGTAACAACAATAACTGCATACTTAGTGAAATGTACAATAGCAATTTCTTTATTTTTTTTATTTTCGCAGTTTCTTTTTCATATTTATTTTCTTGCTTTCCTTTCTTTTCCAACATCTTTTTCTTGCAAGATACCATTTGAAATTTACTTGAAAGATATGGTATTATACATCTAATTGTGCATAAAAAAAATAAATAGAATGACATCAAAAAGTTCGAGAACAAATTTGTTGGAGAAGTGCTATATGCCTATATGTGGCTTTGGGAGCGAGCAAAATCTAAAACCCAGACTTAAAAAAAGTTTGAAAACTTATGAAGTGTTATGTTAACAATTTTATATTATTAAGTGTTATGTTAACAATTGTAGATTTACAAAATCTGAAAATTTACAAAGTGTTATCATATTTTATTGACTGAAAATAATACGTGATAAATAGCTATATGACTAACATAAAGTCAATCATATACAAATTTTATAAAATAGTAAGAAATAAATATGCAATGCATGCACGTTCCTAAAAATTAGTAAACAAAATAGTGCATAGACTGAAATTAACATAGTGAAATTAATAAACAAAAGTGAGTTTGAATTTGCTTTTATATTTGAGAATTTGAAGAGTTGAGTGAATAGTATATTTCAAACATACACCCAATTCATGAGAAAATTAGAAATATTTTTCTTTTAAAAAAAAGAAAAAGAAATTCATCCATAATTAACAAACGTCTCATCCTCGAGCATTAATAACCTATTTCTTACTCTATTTATCCCATATTAATTGAATTTATAAGGTAATACACATATATTAAGAAAAGCTTTCAAAGACAAAATTTACATCATAGTTTTCACTATTGCCCTATGTAAAATCATAAATATATAATGTAATTTATCTTCTAGAAAATATAAAACTTCAATAAATGAAAGGGCAAATATGGAAAAAGTTTCAAATATGCTTTTTGAACTTTGAACAATTCAACTATTTTGAACATTGAAAAAAGTCTCAAAAATTCAATTAATTTGAGACGGAAGGAATACATTTCATAATTACATATCAATAGTTGTAAACAACTTTTCACCTTCCTTTTTCTAATACAAGTTTCAAGAATGAAGTCATGCGAGCATGTTAAAGCACACATACAACATATTGAAAGATAAAAAAAAATACCCATTAAATATTGAACGACTATTTTTCCCTTTGGACATATATCATTGTCAACATTTTTGTTGTTCAAAGCGTAAATATACACACATTAAAATTTAAAAAAAAAATTGAAAAAACTAAAAACCGTATAAAATTCTCTCATTTTCTCTTATATTAGAAGGCACAGTTAGGTGCCTGCATCATAGTGCATTTTTTGTCCTTTTGCAGAAATGATGTAAGCAAGTGTGTAGGCTGCATGATTTAAAGCTATCTCAATATGCGTTGGAGGTGTCTTGTGTTCAACTCTTATTTCAATCCTAATTTTTTTTTTCTAAATCTTCTAATTTAAGAAGGTCCCGAGTTCAATTCCTTATTTTTATTTATTGAATTATTACTTAATTCTTTTTAATATATAAAAGAGGCTACGAAGCATCTAAAACAGACAATTATTGAATGTCATGTCTGCTTCAACAACTGCTTGCTTCAGCAGACAACTGTATTAACGTGTCTGCTCAACTGTTTGATTTTAAAATATTTTAAAAGAAAACAAAAAAAATTTAATTGATTATTGAAATTAATCTATTGACATCACATATAAGGGAACGGAAGAAATATCATGTATTATTTAGTTAGGAAACTATATAAAAATTACTCTAAATCTAGATAATATATTTATTCAGCTTTACTTCTTTTCTTCTATAAAAAAAATTATTTTCTTTACTTAATTATATCACAAATTTTTAATATTGAAAAACGAATATAATCTAAACTTAAATACACCAATCTGGGATCGTCTAAGCATGTACATTCTTGTCGGAGTTGTTGTTAGGTTGATTTCTTTTTTTAAAATAAAATATACCACTAAGCCTAATGTTTAAGCAATATCCATCCTTGTTTTAGTGAGTACATGTTCAAATGAGGGCCTGGGGTATTTCAATAAGTCAATTATGGCATTAAGTATTTACTATTTTCTTCAATCTTATATCGTTGATAGATTCAAGGAACAAAGTAGCCCAATATGACACTGGAAAAGATTTCCAAAATGTGATATTTGGAAGATATATAACAAAGATGTCTTATAATTGTAATGCAATACATCAGGGCATCAAGATTGAGATACCGGATAAGCCACTTTGGCAGCCAGCACATCTTTTTCTTTTAATGATGGCGTCTGAGTCAGTTCGCATGCATGCACCTTGATTGTCCACCAAGGTATCTACTACCTCCGACGAACATAGATCAGGTAACTGTCTGTCTGCCAAGACTCTTGTCAATGTGCTTAGCCTAACCACATTTTGAAAACACAACTTGAAAGCAAGCATGGGGGAGAAAGCAGGAAGTGAAGATTCCAGCTATATCTCCATGTCATTATATGCACAAAGAGTATCTAAGAGTAGAAGCTATTGGTACAAGACTACAGGCCAAAAGAATGTACATACATAAAGCTATCTGATCTCTTTCTGAATGCTACAAATAGCCCCAATTTTACAGCCAAAATCATCAGCGAGGTAGCTCTGGATTTGGACAATTTTCTGCCAATTGATGAACTGTAAAGTATGAAATTACCATAGAAATTCATGCATGAGCTATTAATGAATAACCTCAACCTCCTCTTCGAGTCAAATTCAAACAATTCCAGGAGACATCCATCCACACATGCATCAAGGCAAGCAACAGCTGGTGAGGCTGCTGAAAGTCATTTGGAATTATTTGATTCATAACAATGCAGGAGCATGGAGATGATGTTTGAAACTGCAACTCCAGAAAGTTTTGTTCTTGAAACAGAAAAGTAGAAACAGCTCTCAGTTCTCATCAAGAGGAGTGGCTAAGACTTTCAATGCTCAAACTTGTAACACTTGACAGTGCACAATATGACTCTTCAAACCTGCTCGTCCTGAAATACTTGACCATAAATTTGTGAACAAAGTTCGGAAGTGACCTTTACCAGCAATGTTCTCCCAAAGATGTGGGTTAGTTTCCACACGCTTATCAGGACTCAACACATCAATGATGCTGATGCTCATGTTGTTACGAATTATACAAAGTTTACCATTGAGGGGAACCAGAGCAGCTGCTTCCAAAGCACGAGAATTTCCAAGGTGGAGCTTGCTATCAATAAATCTGATCCATGAATGAGTAGATTCATCATATACTCTAAGTTTGCACCCATCACGACAGTCCAAAGCATATAGACGACCATTCATGGAGATGCTTGGGTTGCGCCAACCAGCAACCATCCTGTTGTTGACTGGGCACCATGCATTTGTATCAGGGTTATAAGCGTCACTGAGAACTTCTCTGTGGGATCCCAGACCTTTTATAAACCACTTCCCATCATACACTACCCCAATAAAAGGCACCATAGCTGTGCTCATATCAGCTATAAAACTCCAGCGTTTCCTGTTTGGGTCATAAACTTCAGCTGAACGAAGAGTCCTCTGTATTCCTTCACATTCTCCACCAGCAACATAAAGACAATTATTAATTACACAAGAGCCAAAGAAATGACGTTTGCGGAGCATGTCTGGTGCCCTGTGCCATCTATTTGTTCGAGCATTGTAAAAGATTACCCGTCGCATAGACCCCTTGATTGGATCTTTTCCTCCAAACAAATAAAGATGGCAACCACTAAGAACAGCACAACCAAATCCAAGGGCTTCACTATATTCCCCTGGAACAGGTGGAAGTGGCTGCCAAATTTGGTAAGTTGGGTCAAATGCATGCCATGAAATCCGTCCATCACGATCTCTTTTAACCACATATATCCATTCTTCAGCCATTCCAAGACTCTTCCTTTGAGAATAAAAGAAGTTACCAGCAAGAAGCCTATACCATCTTTTGCAAACTAGACGGAGCTTGCTAAGTTCAGCACGAGGAACACGTACTAGACAAGCAATTGCAAGATCATCAGGTAGGTTAGGCAGAAGAGGTGGCTGCACTCTTGACCTCTCCCTCCGAGAGTTTTTACTTTTGTGAGCATGAGAACTGATGTCTGACTGGATACAAAGTTTTGATCCTGGGACAAATTTTCTTGCCCCAGCGACTGTTTTTAAGCCGGAATCAACATTGCAATAGCATGATACAGAATCAACCTGCAAATTAAGGAAATGCAGGTTTATTCTAACTTCTCTAACAACCAGAAAATGTAGCATGGGAAGAATGTTTCTATAATGATGACACCAAAACAACAAGGAGGACAATTTTATTCGCTATTGACACAAAATGATAAAGAAAAGTTTGGGATATGTATTTCAATCGGATTTTTGAGAATTCAAAAAAGCTAAAGATTTTCACATAAGTGCTGCCAGATAATATACCAAAACCCTTCTCTTTTTTTGGTCTATTTCTGTTCTTTCACTCTTTCTTTCTTCTTCTTTTTGGTGGGGTTTGGAGGCCAAGGTTTGATAATCATTACTCGACAAATCGATCAATAGCACACAAGACTGCCCAAGTTCTTTTGTTTTAAAAAAGTAAAACTGCCTCACATGCTTATAATAGCAAGGTATTCACTCTGATGAATAATTCATGTAAATGATTGTCATCCACATATATAACTAAATAAACAATCTCCCCGACAACAACCTTTATTAATAGAAAGAAACAATAAAGTCAAGTGGCCACTTATAAAGTCATACTTGCTGGAGCTATTTAAACAATGTGGCGTGCATATAACTTAACCAAAACAATCTGCTAGTACTGATTTTTCAGATAATCAGCACCCCCAAAACAATGTTAACTTTAACCATATGTTTTTTAACACCTTTAACGCATACTAGAGCTAGGTAGCCTATCCATGATCTGCATCTTTGCATCTTCCACTTCTGGAAAAGCTAAATGCAAAAAGTCAGCTTGTCTGATGACAAAATATGTCCTGGTCAAAGGTAAATTATGCGATGTCTCTTGACCTGTAGTGTGTTCTATTACCCTTTATGGGTACAGTTTTATTCCTCTAGCATAGCTTCACTCGTGTGTAGGGTGTCGTCATCATTGTGCTAGTATCAATTAAGAGATAACACCTGACAGAAATGCACCTCCATAAAGTTGCTAGTTATAGCAGCTAAGCTCTCGGAATGGGAAGACCAGTATTATTGATGTACCTTCTTAGTACTGAACACTCTACCCTTTTTCTTCACTTCCTAATGTTGATTTTATTGCTTTGACCTTCAATTTTCTGTGTTCCCCCTAGAAAATATAAATCTTATATGTTTCATCGTCTTTAGTTTCCCTCATTTAACCACCACTTTTGCAGCTATTTAAGATAAAAGAATTACTACCTCTTCACTAAGGAGTTCTCAGAATGGTACTTATCCTTGATCATTCTGTGAAAATCATAATACTTTTTACATCCATACATACGTCAATACATAAGTCTTCTGCAGCTTTATGCACGCATGAAGTAAGCTGCTATCTCTACTAGTTACACCATCCTTAGTCCATCAAGAAAGATGAGCTACTCTTAGATCTTATGACGAATCAGATTGTAGAACGCACCTAGAGGTTTCATTTACAGCAGTTTATGAAGCCAATGTACAAATTTGCAATATGTAGACATATGAATCGAACTAGATTAAGACTACATATCACACTCATATACGTACCATTTATATTAGATTCTCCATAGTCAAAGTCAGCCAATTGCAAGAAGATTGATTTAAGAAGCAAGTATTGGGGTTATGGGTAATTGGTCTCTTTATATTGGGCAATTCTCCTCATGAGATAGTTCTTGGATTGGGTTACACCCAAGATCCATTGTCTTACCCAAGATCCATTGTCTTAATATGGTATTCAAGCCAAACCCATCTCAAATTTTGATTTACCCAATGCTGGACCCCATGTTATATTGTCTCCAGTCCTAGGTTGGCCGGTGGAAGTGGGGATGTTTAAAGTCTGACGTAGATGGGGGAAACTACTGTATTTTATATGGTTTATAGCAATATCCTCATCATGAGCTGTCTTTTGGATTGAGTTAGACCCATTTTCAATTTTCTTAACAGCAAGACTAGTTGAAATCATCTGGATGTTTCTTCTTAACCATATTCATCACGTTAACTGACAAGAATTTAATATCCTAGCAACTATCGTTGCACCCAAGTGTATGACCTAGAGGTTAATGAAGTGGATGAAGATCATGGGATATTAAGTTCAAACTCCTAGTTGAAGTAAAAAAAGCTAGGTAATTATTTTGTTCTTTTTGCCTAGGTATGTACTCAGATTGGAATGGAGTGGGTATTTTTAGTTAGACGAGGATCTAAGGGAGCAAGTGGTGAAGGTTAGGAGGATCAGTAACATGATGAAAATTAAGCTAGTTACTGGAGGGGTTACTTTGAACACTATTAATGCCTTACGCGCCTTAGGTGAGCTTGGGCACGAGGTCAGGAAGCACTTTTGGGAGGATTTGGATGAGGTAGCTACGGTTATACTGCACACCAAGAAGATATTCATTGACGGATAATTCAATGGCCACATCGGGGAAACTTCTAGTAGTTATGCCGATATGCATGAAGGATTTGGCTTTGTGGATAGGAACAGAACTGGAGCCTTGCTCCTGGATTTTGCGAAAACTTTTCAATTGGTGATAGATAACTCGTGCTTTTTGAAGGAGGACCACTTGGTGATAGATTACTTACTCTTTAAAAAGGGTGATAAAGACCTTGTAAGGACTGCAAGGTTATCTAGAGAGAGAATCTTACTACCCAACATAAGCTTTTAGTGATGGAATTAGAGATGAAGAGAGAAAAAGGAAGAATACATTATATCATCGCCGAGAATTAAATGAGGTGTCTTGACCCCTTTCCTGTCGTGGAAGATGAAGGAGAAGTTGGTGGTGGTCTTGGAGGAGTAGTGGGGATGTAGGCAACAGGCCGGATAAGAAAGCTAGTTGCATTAGGGAAGCAGCTAGAAAGGTTCTAGGGGAATCGAGGGATAACTTTGGTGGTCACTGAGTGTATCAGTGGTGAAATGGAGAAGTTCAAGACAAAGCTGCCAAGTGGAAGCAAAGAAGATTGGATATGAAAAGTTAGTAGAGTGCAAGGGCGAGGAGGAGAAGCGAATGAATAAGGAAAAGATAAAGTGATGAAAATGAAGCTTAATTTACACACGGCAGAATAGATAACAACTTTCGAACGCCTGTATATAGAACTAAGGGACAAAGGCAGAGATCAGAAGTTGTATAAACTCGTGAAGACAAAAGAGAGGAAGACTCAAGACCTAGATCAAGTGAAGTACATCAAGGATGAGAAAGACAAGTTGGTGGAAGATATACTCATTAGAAGAAGATGGAAAACATGCTTCTATGAACTCCTGAACAAAGGAGGGTAGAGACACTGTGTTAACTGATTTGGAGTACACCCTAAGAGACATCGGGATTTTGGGTACTGTAGGTGTTTTAAGGATGAGGAAGTAGTGTGCTATTAGTTGGATGAGCATGGGAAGAGCGACCGAACAAGATGAGGTTTTGATGGAATTTTGAAAGAGCAGAGATATGGCAAGTATTGAGTGATTAATTAGGTTGATTAATGTCATATTTAAGATGACAAAATTGCCCGAATAATGGAGATGGAGTACAATGGTTCCATAGTACAAAAACAAGGATGGCATCCAAAACTGTAACAATTTCAGGGTATCAAGTTGCTCAGTCACTAGGAGAAGGTGGTAGCCATAAGAGTGAGGAAGGGTGTGTCCATTTCTGAGAATCAGTTTTGATTCATGACGGGCGATCTACAACAAAAGTCATTTATCTTGTGAGGAGAATGGTGGAGAAATATAGGGAAAGAAAAAGACACTTACAATGGTGTTCATTGACTATGAAAAGCCCTACGACAAAGTTTCAAAAGAAGTCCTCTAGAGCTACCTGGAGGCTAAAGGTGTATTGGTGACTTACATTAAGGCGATGAAATGCATGTATGACAGAGCCAAGACTCGAGTCAGAACGGTGGCGAGAGACCAGAAACATTTCCTCGTTGAGATGAGGTTGCACATGGGATCAACACTTAGCTCATTCTGATTGGCCTTGCTGATGGATGAACTGATTCAGTGCATTCAAGATGAAGTAGTATGGTGTATTTTATTTGTAGAAGACATAGTATTGATCGATAAAATACACATTGGAGTTAACTTTACAAAGTTTGGAGTCTAAAGAGCGCAGGTTGAGTAGGACCAAAATGAAATATTTGGAGTGCAAGTTCAATGATGCTATGAATAAGGGAGGTGTGGAAGTGTGGCTTGACAATATAGGTTATCTCCAAGAGAGATAGTTTCAAGTATCTGGGTCTTTAATCTAGGAAAGTCTGGACATCAACAATGATGTCAAATATTGTATTGGTGCTGCATGGATGAAGTAGAGACTTGTCTCTAAAGTCGTGTAACAAAAAGGTACCACATAAATAGTTATATAGAGTAGTGGTTGGATTGATGTTATTGTATGAGGTGAGGATGCTGAGATACATGTGTAGACATACTAGGAATGATAAGGTTAAGAATGAGGATATACAAACCAATGTAGAAGTGGCACCATTGTGGCCAAGATGAGGGAAGCAATGCTGAGATGGTTTGGGCATGTGAAGAGGAGATGCGCTAGTGAGCAGGTGTGAGGTTGGATACAATTGGTATGGGGAGAAAGTAGAGGTAGGGCGAAAAAGTAATGGGAAGAGATGATTAGATAGGACATAGTGCAAATTCATCTTTCCTAGGGCATGACCTTAGATGAAAGGATGTGAAGATCGGATAGGTTTCCTACTCATAGGTTTGTATGAACTAAAGGGTCATTTGGCGTGAAGGATAACATCAAATAGTTCTGGGATTAAATTATAGAGGCACATAATTTGTTGTTTGTTTGGCAAGTTCGGGATGACTTATCTCAGGATTAACAATTAATACTGAGATAAGTTATCCCTCCCCTTAGGTGGTATACTAATTTCGGGATAACTTATCCCAGAATAAAATAGGTAAATGGCAAAATTATTCTTTTAAACCCTTTTTATACATTTCTTTTCACATTCACATAATTACATTATTTTTATGCCATATATTTATAATATTCACAACCTTCACTCCTTTTTTTTTATGATGATTCGTCATATTTTCTATTTAAAAATTACACTATATAAATATAATTTTTATTCATAAATTTATTTAAGTAATTCTTATATTTTTTTTAATTTTGATTTCTCATAAATCTTTTTTGTTTTACTTTAATAAACTTAAAATGGAAACTTTATTTTTAAACTAAATAAGAAGAAAGCTTAATTTCTAAATACATGCGGGATCATCATGAAAATGCACACATAAAAATTTTTGTGCTAAATAAGACTAAAGTTTTATTTTAAGAATGAATAACTAAAACTTACAAAGAAAATATAAAAAACTAAATAAAGTGGAGGGTATTTTTGTAAATAAACAACCTATTCAATAAGAAATAATCTTAGCACAACTTATCCATTATAACTAATCTCAGCATAACTTATCCCGTCATAACTTGTATCCCAACCAAATTATCCATAGGTCTTTGTCTACTTCTCACAAGTATCTTTTGCATCCATCGTTTTTAAGTTGATTAAGGTAGAAGGTTAACAACTAGTGGACAGGCTTGGTAGGGTCTTTCGTAGTATCAACCTTATTCTTGTAGTGTCTTGCTTTTGATTTCAATTATCATCTGTTATTTATGATGGTTCAATTATGCACTTTTTGTTGTTGTTCCTATTTCACTATTAGTTGTTTTGTTCTCTTCACTAACATTTTCCCTTTTTATACCTACTTTGATTTGTTGTATTCGAGCCGATGGTCCTCTGAAAATAGTCTCTCTACCTCCACGAGGTAGGAGTTAGTTCTGTGTATACTTTACCTTTCCCGGACCCTGTTGTGAGATTTTATTGGATATGTTGTTGTTGTTGTTGCCGCCTAAGTATCATGAACACTGGACAGGTTAGCAAGTAGTCATTAAATAGTTTAGGTTTATGCAAGCTACCCAGATGCCACCATTATCCAAAAACAAAATATTCTGAAAACCATCTTCATCATATCCAGTGAAAATTTAGCAAAACAAGGTAGGAGCAACTAGTATATTTGAGTTGAAAAGCATAAAGTGAAGAATAAATTTCTCAGTTTTTCGTCCAAATAAAACCAGAAGTCATGTTTTTCTCTTTTCCACATTCTTCTGGTCTTTTTTATCCTCAACCGTTTTGCTCCCTTGATTACCCAAGTCACAACTTAGGCTTTGAGGCGGAAGGTACTTATCATTGGAACAACTCCCTTGTCAGAAGTCAAGTTAAAGAAGGACCCAAAGGAGAAATGTTGCAGATTCAGCAGGAAAATGACAAATACCCGAGCACCAAAAATCTTGGAAAATGTTGCTCCCTTACCAGAAGGGTATTTATTGAAAGAAAGACAATAAAAATGAAAGCACTCACCAGTGGAGGTTGAACTCGAAAACCCCTATGTGCATTTGAAGACCTTTCAATTGTTTGGTCCATCTTTGTATCCAAGATTTCACCTCCTCCACACACAGATCAAGACCCTTCTGCTCAAATCATTATCAGAATTCAACACAAAGAATCAATTAAAAAAGTATCTCTCAAGTCTCACACTAAAA
Source organism: Solanum clarkiae (assembly GCA_011800125.2). Taxonomy (NCBI): domain Eukaryota; kingdom Viridiplantae; phylum Streptophyta; class Magnoliopsida; order Solanales; family Solanaceae; genus Solanum; species Solanum clarkiae. The sequence continues at coordinate 9,070,755 of JAABOM020000001.1, forward strand.
TGAAGATTACAGCTGGAAAAATTGTCTTTTACCTAGTTCAATTTTATTTGCAGATTTTGATAATCACTACATACATTATTGCAGGAAAAATAAATCCCAGTTCTTGATGGTCAATGGCAGCATTTAATTTATTGGGTCAAATCCAAACTCGTTTGGTCTCTGTTTTGTGTGTGTGAAAGAGTTTGTGGCGCGGAAGACGGGAGTTAATACCCAAAAAAGGACTGCTAATATAGTTAGGGCTCCTTTGATCTCATCAATTATCTTGATATTAATTATTTTAAAATTATTGCTCTAAAAATAATTTTTTTCGAGATTAGTTATCTAAAAGATTAATAATTTTGAAATTATTATTTCATCTTAGTGTGTGACAAAAATAATATTATAGCTAAACATATAATTGTTGAGACACAAAGTCCCACATTGGTGGTTAATGAGATGGGTGGTCTCCTTATAAGGCTTAGGCAATCCTCCTCCCTTTGAGCTAGCTTTTGGGGTGTGAGTTAGACCTAACACCTACTTCAACATGGTATCAGAGCAGGGCCCGTCTCACCCAATGTTGGACCCCCTAAAAGCACTGGGCGTGAGGGGGGAGTGTTAAGACACAAAGTCCCACATTGGTGGTTAATAGGATGAGTGGTCTCCTTATAAGGTTTAGGCAATCCTCCTCCTTTTGAGCTAGCTTTTGGACCCCCTAAAAGCACTGGGCGTGAGGGGGAGTGTTGAGACACAAAGTCCCACATCGGTGGTTAATGGGATGGGTGGTCTCCTTATAAGGCTTAGGCAATCCTCCTCCCTTTGAGCTAACTTTTGGAGTGTGAGTTAGGCCTAAGACCTACTTCAACAATAATAAACTCATCTTAAAATTAATCTCGATATTAATTGTATGTTATCCCTCATACCAAATGAGCCCTTGGGGTGGGTGATATGAATTAGCATATGAAAAATAAAATTTTTGGTATTATAAATTTATGACATATTTGGTATTTATAAATAAAATATTAAATATTGTAATATATATAATGACCATGAAGGTTATTCTCAAAAATTTTCATTTTACCCCTCTCGATAGTTGTCCAAGTCTTGTTTGATTAGTTTATGGACTTAGTTTTGGAACTTTATTAAAAAGTTGTGAAACTTTGAGATTTTGAGTTTTAAAAGGCTTAAGTTGTTTGAAAATAATTTCTGGTATTAGTTGAACTTATGAGTCTTGAATGGGATTATGCCAGTTCCGTCATTTCTACAATGTGACATTTGGTCTACGAGAGTTGTCGTTTCTAAATTTGGAGTTGTTTCATAGATTTAAATTGGATCAAGGTTTGACTTTGGTCAATCTTTTTATCTTGGATGCTCTGATTGGATTGTTGTCAATTTTGTTGGTTTCACGAGGTGATTTTAGGTTTAGAAAGTGTCTTAGCTTTGGGGGGTTTCGAGGGTGTTTTGGTATTTTTAAAGCCTGAGTTGTTCTATTTGTGACTGATTGTACTTGGATTAAGGAGAACTCGGATATGATTTTCGACGATTTCATTGAGTGCGAAACATCGAACTTATTAGGGTAGAATAAATGATTAGTTTGTATAGGATTTCTGTAACATTCCCAAATTCTTTTCATCTGATCTAGAGTGATTGCGCAGGATGATGTTGAGGAAAGACTGAGAAAAGATGCAGAAGCAGGTTTTCGAGGGAGGTTTACGAGTCGTGGGAGGTTTACAACTCGTAGACGGAGTTTCGTAGTAAATTCTAGTGATTTGGATTTTAGGTTCATCTTGTTTACGAGCATGAGTTTATGACTCGTAAAACACATTACGACTCGTAAAACACATTGCAAAACCAAATCGAAAATCAAACCAAATCACAAACCGAGAGAAAAATCCCGACTAATGGTTTAGTTTGACTTGGTTTGGTATTGAAAAAAAAACCCAACTATATTTGGTTTGGTTTGATTTTAACTTTGAAAAAACAACCCGACATTAAACCAATCCGATATGATTTTTTATATAGATATATTATTTACCCTTTTAATGTATTATTTTAAATTTGACTTAGAATTTTGGATGGTCTAATAAAGGTTATAGTCCATAGATATTAGTAGGGATAATAACCTTTTTTTAGTCTTTTTTATAGA
>JAABOM020000001.1:9072976-9089217 GCA_011800125.2 Solanum clarkiae
CAATGATTGTTTTGTTTTAACCTCTAAACACAAAAACCTACTCCATAACCAAACTAATATAGTAATCACTAAATATAAATTATTTTTGTATAGTCAATTTATTAATTATACCAAATCACAATCAGTTTTTTCCATGAGTAACCACATTGATTTATCTACAATATATAATTTTTCCATCGAACTCGGATTGAGTCAAAGATTCATTATTTTTTGGCTTTGGGATATGATGGAATAAAGCAAAATGACTCTTTAAATTTTCTCTGAAGTAGCAGTTAGTAATGCAACTTTCGACACTCATCATGGATCATCCGGAAATAGTCACGCTATGTTTTTAAACATAGGGGTCAGGATAACATAGGGGTCAGGCTGCATACATCCGACCCCCTTTACCCTGCAATGGACAGGAATCTTTGAGGCATTGGTGTAATGTTATTGTTGTTTACAATATATAATTTTAAATAATCTAGTATACCGTAGAATGGATTAAACATAAAAATTAATTAAAAATGATGGAGTAATGAATTTTGTGATTCAAAATAACTGTTGCATTCCATCTTCCTCCGCATTGAATTAAAATTGGGAAGTTATTACTTTCAGCCATTGAAACAATTAATAGTGGTATCGTGGATATGAGAGAAAATATATTAATGATTGAGAAAATTATGGAAGTTGAATAACAGAATTAGAGCAAATTAAGGAATCAAAATTTGTTACCATAATTAATTGTTCGTAATTATTTTTTGCATTTATCGTTTTTTCTTTTTTTAAAAAAATAAAAGAACTGAATATGTTTTGTAAGAATTCCGTTGCAGTGTTTGGAAAAAATCAAGGTATTGTTATATTTAAGAATTGTCGTGCAGATGAGTACCGATGAAGTGGAGGTAGACCGAAGAAATATTTGAGGGAGGTGATCAAACAAAATATGGTGAAACTTGATTTCACCGATAACATGACCTTACATAGGAAGGAGTGGAGGTGACGAATTAGAATAGCAGCCTAATAGATTAGTAGAGTTAGGTTGATGTCTAGTCGTAGGGTATAGTAGGGTGGTAGCATTTGTCCGATTTATCATTATCTGTCTTATATATACGTTAATTGTCTCGTATTTACATATTTCTTATTTTTCATATCTAGTTTATTTTGCTTATGGGCTTTTGTGACGAAGTTTCTCAAGAAATAATCTTTCTACCTCAATGAGGTAACGGTAAGATTTGTGTACATTCTATCCTCCCCGATCCTATTTGTGAGATTCAACTGTTGTTTAATTATTAAGGTGCTTCAATGTTACACAGGGTTATTTTCATTTATTTCAGCCAACTCATGCAACTGAAAAGTCTTGGAGAATTTAGTGGAACTTGTAAACATCATACAAGTCCACCCTGCGCAGCACGGCAACGTCTACCTTACAGAATTTATGACCGTAATGAAACATTACTTTTTTCGACAGCAATGGTTCTTGCACAGATCAAGACTATTACATCATGTAGTTGCTATCTCCCAGCAACATAAATACCATATAATTTTATCCATTAAACCTTAGACAGATATTAAAGATTTGAACCCTGTCTCACAAGATGTTCACCTAGGGACCGCTCGGTTTTACACCTTTGGTGCAGCAATGACACAAGTCACAACTATTGACAGATAATTACAAAGGCAGACCCCTTAAACAGAACATGCAGCATTACATTAGGAATCTCAAATTTGTCAATTGGTGACAACTGTAAATACTTTCAGACGCTTGCTGCAGAGTAATAGAATAACTTTACCAATCAAAAAGAAATTGTCAATTGGTGGTTCTCCACTCGGAGCATCCTCTTCAATCAAAAAGAGAAAAAATGAACATAGAAATAAGCATCCAAGTGTAAGATGCAAGTACATGTTCATCATTATTGTGAATTTTACCCACCAGGAATGCCCTCATGGCATAGTTCATACAGAAAGGTGATCTAGGAGTAGTTGCTGCTATAGAATTTTTTCAGGAAATCGGATGTATCCTGATGTTTGGCTGCAACGTCCTGCACAAGACCTTGGTTACCTACAACATATTGGCCAACAATGTGGTGCCTCTGCTTTGACTGGTTCACAATGTTGTTCAACTCTTCCATGCCCTTGAACAGCAGCAAGTCAATTACCTGTATAAAGATGAGTATAATGAGGAAAAGGTATCGAACTGCCTCACTAATAGAAATATAAATGAAACGGTATAAGAATGCATGTGGATTCACATAAAAGCACGATAAATAGCACCGAGTGCCTTGACGAGAAAATCCCGTGGGTCCAACTTCCCGAAAAATATCAATGTATGAGTTAGAGGTGGAAACTGTTCCTTGAACATCTCTGGTTTTGCATCCCTTATTTTACTTTTTCGGGTTGAGGATAATTATGTTAGACAGAGCTCCTTATCTATCAACAATGACCAAGTGTAGCAGCCCACTAATTTTGTATATGTTGATATACGAGCACTCATACTGATACACTCGATATCTTGCAGGTCTAATGTTAAGCCATCAGGATTTTTTGGTGAATAAAGTGTTTTGGAAAAAAAAAATAACTTCATGGAAAAGAGATGTATTTAGATAGTTCTTGTTCTCCTGAGTGCAAAAGTTTTTTTGTTTGTTTAAGATGGTAACAGTCGTCTATATTTGACTAAAACAGCACATTAGTTGTACTGAACCATATTCACATCAAATTAAAAGAAGAAAACTGATCCAAAATCTAACAATAGCCTAGGATATCTATGACAGAACCAGTGTCTCCAAGTCCAAGGTAAACTGTTTGCACCAGAAACAAAAAAGTCTAATGAAATTCAGTTTGATCTTTTTGTATTGCATTGGTATTGTTTTCGAAACAGCTGAAATTTCTCCCTTTCCATATTGTCCACCAGAAATGGACAATTCAAGCTAATGCTCTGGCCTGCTCCTAATACATACATGTATAATTTTATTTGGCATTACCCATATAATGCCTCTAAAATTAACAAACATCCTCCAAAGCTGAGCTGCAATCTTGCATTGTAGAAATAGATGGCTGACAGTCTCAGTCTCTTCTCCTCACCACATAGGTGACATCTAGAACAAAGAGAAATGCTTTTCCTTTGAGTTTTTCTTGAATCAAAAGAAACTCCCTTGCCAACAGTCAAGTGAATCATGCAACTTTAGGGGGTATCTTCACTTTCCATGTATGCTTCCATGGCCATTGGTGCAACTGTTGATTGCCTTGGATCAAGAATTTGTATGCTGAGCTTACCTTAAAAATGCACCTGCTGGCTTCTTTCCACCATAATTCGTCTACTCCTTACTGTAATGTCTTTGAATGCTTCCTACTGCCTATAGAACCCACTCTGTTTCTATTTCCCAATCATTGAAATTCCTCCTAAACTGAATGTTTCACCCTTGAGGGTCCAAATTTCAACTACATTCTTCTGTTGCACAACCAGCTCATAGATGTCAGAAATAGGTCCTTTAAACATCGAGAGCCAACCACTTATCTTTCCAGAAACAAGCAACACCCATTGTTCACCTAGATAATTGTATGATTCGTCATGAAAAACCAAAGTACTCTTACGGACTCCCAGACTACCTACCTACCTGCATAAGGAGTATGCACCTCCTTGATCATCCATTTGTTGTCCTCACGGCATTTTGCCTCAATAATGCTTCCGAAGTAGGATTGAGGTGCTTGTGAGTACCTCCACAATCACTTCAATCTGAGAGCCTTACTCTTCAACTTTAGGTTCGTTGATGCCTAATCCACTTTAGGTTACTTCATTTGAATAAATAGAATATATTTCTGTCCTTATTTCCTTGCCAAAGAATATCCTCCTGAGCTTGTCTAATCTATGTACAATCCCATCTGGTATGAGAAAGATGGACATCATATATGTTGGAAATGCATCCAGTACAGAACTAAGTAACTCAGCCCCCCAGTGATAGATACTATGATTTCCATCTAGTTAACTTGTTTTCCCACTTCTCAATCACTGAACCCAATATTCTTGGACCTTGATTTGGCATCTGAAGGCATTCCCTGATAAGTGATAGGTAGTGCTCCTATTTCTCCACCCAGAATAATAGCCAGTTCCTCCACATTAGGTACTTCATTGATGGGGTACATGTGACTCTTTCTCCAGTTTATGTGTAAAACAGATACTCCTCCAAATAACACCAAGATACTTTTCAGAATTCCTATTTGGTCTTCCTCATTATCATAAAACATTAAGGCGTCATCTGCATACTGAAGAGTGAAGATGCTGGACTTCATGTTGACACTAAGACTCGAATTTATCACCATCTCAGAACCTTTGAGATGTTTATTGGTTCTTCCCACCTCAATGATGCTATGCAGTACCTCTATTACTAAGCATAAAGGAAAGGGAACAAAAGGTCACCCTGTCTTAAATCTCTGTGAAGGGAGAAGAATCTTTCAGGCGAACTATTGATAAGAATTGAAAACTTAACAGTTGAAATGCAATAGCTTATCCATTCAATCCATTCACCTCCAAAACACATACATGAGAGCGTCATGGTCATAGGCCTCCCAATGACCAATTTACATTATTCCTGGCTTGGCTTCTTCCCTATGCTTCTAGAATCCATTGCTTCATTAGCAATTAAAAACTGCATCCATTATTTGTTCTTCCTTGATGAAAGCCATCTGTTGAACATTCACCAAGGTCAATAACCCATTTTAGCACTATTAAGACCTTTGGGAGTAGCTTGTAGACAATGGCTATAAGGCTTATGGGTCTAAAGGGTCTCAATTCCTTTGCTCCAGAGTCCAGTCTTCTTTTGAATCAAAGCTATGTAGGTTGCATTGTAGCTTTTCTCAAGAACTCCATGGGAGTGATATTCTTTTAAGGTATCTATGATGTCCTGCTTCAGTACTTCCCAACATTTGATAAAGAAACCCATTGGTCACAACTCGTGTAAGAACGGTGAGAGGAGACTCAGAGTATTTTCCTGTTGAGATGGGACTCCATCAAGGATCCATGTTGAGCCCTTTCCTGTTTGCCTTGGTGATGGATGAGCTGACGCAATCTAACCAGGAGGAGGTTCCATGGTGTATGCTATTTGCAGATGACTTAGTACTGATTGACGAGACTCAGACTAAAGTTAATGATAGGTTGGAGGCTTGGAGACACGCCTTGGAGTCCAAAGGATTCAAACTGAGCAGGACTAAAATAGAATACTTAGAGTGAAAATTCAGTGTTGCGAGAGATGAAGCAGACATAGATGTGAAGCTTGCCACTCAATCTATCCCTAAGAGGGAGCACTTTAAGTATCTAGGGTCCATCATCCAGAGTAGTGGCAATATCGACAATGATGTCACACATCGTATTGGGGCAGCATGGACTAAATGGAGGTTGGCCTCTGGAGTATTGTGTGACAAGAAGATACCACCTAAACTCAAAGGTAAGTTTTACAGAATGGTGGTTAGACCATCTTTGCTGTATGGGGTCGAGTGTTGGCCAATAAAAAAAGCACATGTTAAGAAGATGCATGTAGCAGAGATGAGGACGTTGAGATGGATGTGTGATCATACCAGGAGTGATAAGATTAGGAATGAGACTATTCGGGAGAAGCTTGAGGTGGCTCATGTGGCTAATAAAATGAGGGAAGCGAGACTATGATGGTATGGACATGTGCAAAGAAGGAGTACCAATTCTTCTGTTAGGAGGTGCGAGAGGTTGGTTTTGGGAGTTACACGGAGGGGTAGAGGTAGACCGAAGAAGTATTGGAGGGAGGTGATCAGACAAGATATGGCGAAACTTGATCTCACCAAAGACATGACCTTAGATAGAAAGGAGTGGAGGTCGCGAATAAGAGTAGCAGGCTGATTTGGTTGGTAGGGTTAGGTGGAAGTCTGGCCTTGGGTATAATAGGGTAGCAAGAGTAGTCATTTTTTTTGTCATGTATTCTCATTATCTGTCCTATATGTGTTAGCTGTATCGTATTTACATACTGTCATGTGCTTTTCATTATTAGTCGCTCTTTCTGTTTCCTTTCCTTTCCTTTTTGTCATATCTAGTTCTTTTCTGCTTATGGGTTTTGAGATGAGGGTCCTTAGGAAACCACCTCTCTACTTCTATGAGGTAGTGGTAAGGTCTGCGTACATTCTACCCTCCCCAGACCCCACTTGTGGGATTTCACTGGGTATGTTGTTGTTGTTGTATATTGCCTGCTATTTTGCTTGTATCCATTTCCCAAAGAGAAATGCTAAAATTCTAAAAATCAAGAAATACCATACAATCATAAAGCAAGAATGAACCAAGTTCCGGAAGTTAGGTAATAATCAAAGAGTTCTTTATTAGAAGATAACACTCAGAATGACATCACAAGGATGCATAAAGATAGCCGGAAGTTGTCTGTTGGCTTAGTAATAAGGCCTTAACCTAAGAACAAAATAGCCCATGTTCTATTTTCTTGGCCAGCAATTACTTTTACTGCAAATGAATCATTTTACTACTTTGTAAATATTTTCTGCAAGAAAGAACAACTGTGGACACATACCTATAGAAGGCAGCAAACTTACAGTTTCCAGACTTTAAACCAGTCCCTAACCCACAGTTTTTCAGTTCTAACATCAGGCCAAGCCCCTTTGTAAATAGCTGTAAGTCTCATGATATTAAACAATACTATTATTCTCACAAGTTTATGTAATCCTACAATCAGTATCTCCAAGACCTAACCAATTTTGATGTCATCAACCATCTAATGAATCTATTACACCAAAACCTGAGGTAGTATTACTAAGGTATAAAAACTCAAACATGATTCTGATCCAAATGAATTAGCTCCAAATTTCTGATGTGTCAGCTCAACTACTAAAATGCAGTTTAAACAAAAGTTTCACAATCTTGCCCATAATATCAGCTCCCAAACAAAAGATTAAGATTTAAATCCTATATCTGAATTCAATTCAAGAATAACTTAACTTTAAACTAAAGTTAATACAGATTAGATGATTCTCAACTCCAAATTATGAGCATTAGTATCTCCTCTTGGGAATTCATATTTAACAAAATGCTCTACTGCAATGAGAAATGAAGCTTGTCTCAGCAAGCACAAACCAAAAACTGTATATCTAATTGCTCTTCAAGAAAGATGTTAAAAGGAATGTCCATTCCTAAATCCTATTCCCTCCCGGTTGTTCCCTTTTTCTCCTTGAATCAACAAAAATAAATAAAAAGTTGCAATGCTCAAAGTAAGACTCAACAAGGTCATAGCTTTCTGACAAATTGCAATTTGTCAGTAAACCAAGAAATAATCTCAGAGAATCTAACCAACATCTTTCCAGTCAGATTATTAACTTATCACAGCCAATTCCACCAAACAAGATTGAATATCGCCTAATTGGGTCTCCAATCCGAAACTATACAGAAGACTGATACCTTAGGGTTAGTGACATTGGCATTCTTGCGAATTTCAGCGGCGGCAGCAGAACGGAGTTGGGATCGGGAAACGACGTCGTGCAAGTTATAGATTTCCATTATTTGAGGGATGGATCTGCAGCACATCCTGAAGAATTCAAAAGTACGAGTGCGTGCTTCTTCCAAACTGGCGGAGTTGGGTGGCACCTTGACATTCTTCAGCATATGGGCCATTCTGAGATTTCTTTCTGCCTTCACTCCACAAGTACAATGGCAAAAACCAAAAAGCTTCGAGTGAATTGATCTCTATCTTTTATAATGGGTGAAATGAAGGGTCATTCATAAATTTTTCTTTTATTCTCCATCTCTTTTCCAAATTAATTATTTTTCTTAAAGAAATGAAGTTATTAGTATAATTTAATGCCCTAAATTATTTGTAATCGACTCTTATACTTATTACCTTTTTATATGTGATTGAAAAATTCATATATCACAAAAACTAAGCAAGTTAACTAAAAATTAATATGATAATGCTCACTAGACTTTTTAAAAGTTAATTAGCGTAGTTTTCCAAAAATAGTCGCATAGTTTAAATATGATGGTAAATTATTTTAAGATTGTAATATGTGAACTAAGAGGGTGTTTGGACAAAATTATTTTTAAGTATAAATTTTACAAATCTCATACTGTATAAGATTAATTCATTTTTATACCAACTATTTTTTAAATTACTAAAAATATCATACTTATTAGGCGTTTTGATACCTCAAAATTCGTTTGATGCATGTCGGGAAAAAAAAATAAGTCAATCAATTACGTTAAAAAAGGGGGTTGAACTGAAAAATTAAATCCAATCACCTATACCCGAGATTCTCGTTTCTTAGTTCCCGTTAGCACCTTTGCTCAAGTACAGTCATTATCTTGGATATCTGAAGTGGATTTTTTGAAGCACATTCACACAATTTGTTGATCATGTGATCATTAGACTCTCCATCCGGAGATCGAGGAAAGTTACAGAAATAAGATTAGCAAAAACACGAAATCCAAGAAACACCCGCCAAAAATCAAAATCAGGGAAAACAAGATTGGCAAAAATAAGAAATTCTTGTCGTGGGGCAGTCATAGCACAGGTGTCATTCCCTTTTTCTTTGTTTGTCGTTCTCATTTTATTTTTGGTCCTGTATCTCCGTCCCCCTAACCCTGATTAATGGATAACCTTGGGGCAAAGACACCTCACATTGAGTAACCAGCCCGATCCATAATCGAAATGCATAATTGTAAGCAAAGGATAAGTATAACATCAATATGACATGCATGCTCAATGCTCAAGGTAAAACATACCAGTAAATCATGATCAAGGGATATAAACTCAATATGAGAAACATACTCAAACCCTTTTGTACCAACCTTCATGAAATGGGCCAAATGACCCCATTCATCTTACGGTATAACCTTTTTGGAGAGTGTTATCAATACCCCTACCATACGATATAGTCTTTTTGGTAAGTAGTATAAGATGTCCCTTACTGTACGATATCATCTTTTGGGTAGGAAACGTGATTCATTCTATCTTACGGCATGACCTTTTCAATAGAATGTCCACACCTTACGATATGATCTTTTCAGTGGGAACCTTTAGTCTTTCTATCTTATGGCATGGCCTTTTCGGTAGGGTATCCATACCTTACGATATAATCTTTTCGGTAGACACATAGCTATTCTACCTTACAGCATGGCCTTTTCGGTAGGGTGTCCATACCTTATAATATTTTCGCTAGGAATCATTAGACACTCTACATTACGGCATGGCCTTTCGGTAGGAATCATTAAACACTCTACCTTACGACATGACCTTTTTGGTAGGAATCATAGAACTAGCTCATCAAGCCATTACATTCAAATCATCAAGAAAGAACTACTTATTTTCCCAAGAACACAACAAACATAAGAACCCAACAACAACATGCAACACCATAGGTACTTCTCCATGAAAATAACTCATATAGATATCCCTATCATCACCACAAAGTCATCATATGCCTATACTTCCTCTTTTCATTATACATCATATGCATACAATCATCTCATCATCGTATAATCATCATAACACCATTCAACTCATAAGACATGCATTGGACCTTCAATTCCTCAAGAAACCCTAGCCAGATATTTTATCAAACACTTGGTGGGTGTGTAATGGGGGTAAAAGACCACACAATTTAGAGATGAAATCATGCAAGAAATCTGTAGTAAAATCATCAATCAGCACCTTGCAATACCCCCAAGACACTCACATCAAAACCCCTTATCAAATCCAACATTAGTTCCAAGATTTAGAGCTCAAAACATGCTAAAACAACCATGCTTTCATGAACTAAACTCACTGTGCAATAAATTTCTCAATATACAAGACCCACATGTAAAATCAACTTTAGATCATGCAATATTAGTAAAAAGGAGTATTAGGCACCATGGGTGAAAGAACCCAATGGTTCAACACCACATACCTTAGCTTTGGAGAACCCTTGAAAGAAATTGAAGATGAAGACTTGAAGCTTGAATGAAATCCTTGAAGAAATCCTTAAGATTGGTTTTGAGATTTGGCACTTGAATTTAGGGTGAAATATGAGTCTAAGTGTTTGAGAGGATATTGGGGAATATTGAGGATGATATGAGGGTGAAATAAGACTAAGTATAGATAAAAACACGTATGGAAACCCTTGGTACCAAGACTTGAAAGTCTTGGACGGAAATAAAAAAAACAGGGCCAAAATGACACTGGTCCGCGTCGTGGAAGTGACATGGATGCTCACTGGAAATCTACATTTTCTGCACAAACAAGTTATACGAAAATTGCCACAAATCCTTCATCCGAACTCAGAATGAGGTGAAACCAAGTGCATTGAAAAGATAATTCAAAGGGATATCTTCGTGTTTGGGCTCTCTCGAATGACTAAGAGAGAGGGCAGGAATGCGATGTTGATTGGGGACATGGATATAGCTCGTTTGATGACATATGTGCAACAGGTAGAGGAGGAGAAGATGCAGGATAGGGAGGAGTTCAGAAGTAAGAGGGCCAAGATATCAGGCCTGGAGTCAAGTAAGAGAGGGATTGGAGGTGGAGGTCACTCATCTTTCCAGTATAAGATAGATGGACCAACACCTTCATCCGCTAGTGCACCTGCATCGAGGATAAAAAATGAGCAGGGATCATAGCATTGTAGGTTTCTGGACATCCAATCACAAGGTTGCATAGCTCCAAGATCAAAACGCTATCCTAGTTGCAGTAAGTTTGGTAGATCGCATCCCGGAGAGTGCCTTATTGGCACAAATGGTTGTTTCAAAATTTGTTCAGGTGGGGAATTTCTTAAAGGATTGTCCTATGGGGAAGCATAATATGAGGGACACCAGATCATAGATAGTCTCTTCAGCATCGCAGGGTAAGCCACCTCACAGGGGTACTACAGCAGGGACAAGCGAGGGCACAAATCGCTTGTATGCCATGGGCACCAGCCAAGAGAAGGAGAACTCCCAGATGTGGTTACAGGTATGCTCAAAATCTTTACTTATGATGTCTATGCATTGATAGACCTAGGAGCCACATTTTCATTTGTGGCCCCATATGTAGTTGTGAAGTTTGGGGTCAACCCAGAGTGTCTTCTTGAGCCTTTTAGTGTTTCTACTCCTACTAGAGAGTCTATTTTGGCCCAGAGAATCTATAGGGGTTTTCCAGTCTCTATTTATCATAAGAATACTATAGATGATTTATCGAAATTAGATATGGTAGAGTTTGATGTCATCCTAGGCATAAATTGGCTTTATACTGGGTATGCCTTCATAGATTGCAAAACCAGAGTAGTCAAGTTTCAATTTCCTAACAAACCAGTCTTAGAGTGGAGGGGTAACTCAGTTTACCCAAAGGGTCAGTTTGTCTCATATCTCAAAGCTAGAAAGTTAATCTCTAAAGAGTGTGTATATCACCTAGTTAGAGTTCAGGATTCTCATGCCGAGGCACCATCTCTTCAGTCTGTTCCTGTTGTGAATGAGTTCGCAGAAGGTTTTCCTGAGGATCTTCCCGGAGTCCCTCTTGATAGGGAGATAGACTTTGGGATAGACACTTTTCCAGATATTCAGCCCATATCCATCCCTCCATATCGTATGGCTCTTTCAGAGATAAAAGAGTTAAAGTTGCAGCTGAAAGATCTCTTAGATAAGGGTTTCATTCGACCAAAAATCTCACCTTAGGTTGCTCCAGTTCTTTTCCTGTGTAAAAAGGATGGTTCTCTTCGGATGTGCATAGATTACCATCAGTTGAACAAGGTCACCATCAAGAACAAGTATCCTCTTCCCAGAATTAATGGCTTATTCAATCAACTTCAGGGTGCTATCTGTTTTCCAAGATAGATCTTAGATCTGGGTACCACCAGGTTAAAGTTAGAGAGAAAGACATTCCTAAGACAGCTTTCAGAACCCGATATGGTCAATATGAGTTTTTGGTCATGTCCTTTGGCTTGACAAATGTACTAGCAGCTTTCATAGATCTTATGAACAGGGTGTTGAGACCATACCTAGATATGTTCGTGATTCTGCTCATAGATGATATCCTGATCTACTCCCGTAATAAGGAGGATTATGCAGATCATCTTAGAGTTATTCTCTAGACCCTTAAGGATCAGCAGCTTATGCTAAATTTTTGAAGTGTGAGTTCTGGTTAGCATCTGTGGTGTTTCTGGGGCACATGTGTCTGGTGCGGGTATTCATGTTGATTTCCAAAAGATTGAGGCAGTCAAGAATTGTCCAAGGCCCACAACTCCCACAGAGATAAGGAGTTTCTTAGGCTTGGCGGCGTACTACAGACGGTTTGTAGAGGGATTTTCTTCTATTTCAGCTCCCTTGACTAAGCAGACTTAGAAGAACACTAAGTTTGAATAGTCAGAAGCTTGTGAGAAAAGTTTCCAAGAGTTGAAGACTAGGTTGACTACCGCCCCAATCTTATCCCCACTAGATGGAGTTGATGATTTCGTGGTTTATTGTGATTCTTCCAGAGTTATCTTGGGTTATTTATTAATGCAGAGAGGCAAGGTGATAGCATATGCCTCTAGGTAGCTTAAGATTCATGAAAAGAATTACCCAACTCATGATCTTGATCTTGTTGCAGTGGTGTTTGCTTTGAAGATCAGGAGACAATATCATTATGGTGGGCACGTGGATGTATTCACGGACCACAAGATTTTGCAGTATGTGTTTGGCTAGAAGGAGCTGAATTTGAGACAGAGGAGATGGTTAGAGCTGCGGAAAGACTATGATATGAGTATCCTTTATCATCTAGGTAAAGCTTATGTGGTTGTTGATTCTCTTAGCAGGGTGACCATGGGGAGCACAGCCAATGTTGAGGATGAAAAGAAAGAGTTAGCTAAGGAGGTTCACAGACTAGACCGTAGGGGGGTGCAGATTGAAGATTCTGACGAAGGTGGAGCCATTATCAGAAATGGGTCAAAGTCATCTTTGGTGGTAGAAGTGAAAGAAAAGGAAGACAGGGATCTTATTCTTCTCTAGTTGAAGGAAGATATTCAGAAGCAGAAAGTATTAGTGTTCTCAAAAAAGGGAGATGGTGTCCTGAGATACCCAGGCAGGTTGTGTATGCCAAATGTTGACGGCCTTAGAGATAGAATCTTGGTTGAGGCTCATAATTCCAGATACTCTGTCCACCCTAGTGCAACAAACATGTATAGAGATTTGTGAGAAATCTATTGATGGGGTGGTATGAAGAAGGACATTGCAGAGTTTGTGTCTAGATGCCCAAATTGCCAGCAAGTTAAGATTGAGCACCAAAGGCTTTGTGGTGTAGCCCAGAACATAGAAATTTTGGAATGAAAATGGGAGATGATTAATATGGACTTCGTAACAGTTTTACCTCGATCTCGTAGACAGCATGATTCAATATAGGTCATAGTAGACAAAATGACCAAGTCAGCTCACTTCTTACCTGTCAAGATAACTGATACAGCCGAGGACTATGCCAGACTCTATCTAAAGGAGATTGTTAGGCTGCACGGGGTACCTATATCTATTATTTCAGACAGAGAAGATCAGTTTACAACATAGTTTTGGAAGTCCTTCCGGAAAGGGCTTGGCACGAAGGTAAATCTTAGCACAGTTTTCTAACCATAGACAGACGGGCAAGCAGAGCAGACTATACACACCTTGAAAGATATGTTGAGAGCATGTATGATAGACTTTAAAGGTAATTGGGATGATCATTTACCTTCTATTGAGTTCTCTTATAATAATAGTTTTCAGGCCAGCATACAGATGGCACCGTATGAGGCTCTTTGTGGGAGAAGGTGTAGATCACCCATAGGATTGTTTGAAGTTGGTGAGGTAGGGTTGATAGTACCTGATCTAGTCCATCAGGCTATGAAAAAAGTAAAGGTTATCCAGGAGTGGTTCAAGACAGCTCAGAGTAGAAAAAATTCTTACACAGATGTTAGAAGAAGGGATTTGTAGTTTGAGATAGACGATTGGGTGTACTTGAAGGTATCTACAATAAAGGGAGTTATGAGATTCAGGAAGAAGGGGAAGCTTAGCCCATGATATAGGGCCATATCAGATTCTGAGAAGAGTGTGTAGCGTTGCTTATGAGTTAGAATTACCAGCAGACTTAAGTGCTATGCATCCGGTATTTCATATTACCATGCTTAAGAAGTCCTTGAGAGATCCCTCTCTAGTTGTCCCAGTTGAAAGTGTTGGGATTAAGGACAACTTGTCTTATAAAGAGATTCTGGTGCAAATATTAGACTGGCAAGTTCGTAAATTAAAGACCAAGGAGATTGCTTCGGTGAAGGTTCTGTGGAGGAACCAATTAGTGTAGGAAGCCAAATGGGAGGCCGAGGAAGATATGAAGGCCAAGTATCCATACTTGTTCGTTGTCCTAAATGAGGATCTTGAAGGTAAACTTTCGTCTTTTCATATCGAGAATTTATGTTTATTAAGTTAGGAAATCTTGCGGTTTCAGCCAGCTTTGTTCGTATCTTTATCATTCGAGGACGAATGATCCCAAGGAGGAGATATTGTAACACCTCGTGAGATGATGAAAATACCTCGTAGAATTGACCTTACACGTAATATGTCTTCCCTTGTTCCATTTGCAAATCTGAGACAGAATTTGCGATTAGTGCAAAAAATCTAGTCAGAAAATGGTCTCGACTCGACAAAAACTCGAAAAAATGTGAATTATTTTTCTTAAAAAAAACTTAAAATAGTGGGGTTTTCACACCCCTTCCGCGAAGCGGAGTGGATGCGGAACCACAATTTGTTGTTTTTCCAAATTTCGACGAAAAGTGAGAATTCACGAAAAAATGAGAAATAGCGTACTAGTGTATTTTCGGAGCAGCTTTGTTCTTTTAATGGGGAGGGGAAATTCTGACTTTTCCCACACTCCATATCCTAAACTAGTCTATTTTAAGTCGTATTTAGTCCCTAAAACGTGATTTTCTTCACTCATTCTCTAAAAATAAGCAAACCCTTCCAAGAACTTACGCTCAAGAATTCAAGAAATAATAGTAGGGCTTAGGGATTTCTCCAACTCCCCAAAAAGTTCCTCCCAAGGTATGTAAGGCCATTCTAAAATTATTATTTTAGAATATTTTAGAAAGTAAAATTTTTGTTTTCATCCCAGAAGTAACTTCAAGTCTTGATTGAGATTACATTCATGTAAATCCCTGTAAAATTAGTGAATTTCTTTACGTATACATAGATTCTTGATAAAGACAATGATTTTTTATTCTTTAATTGTTATTTGAATCATTGATTTCAAGATTTAAAGTTATAGAAGATTTCCTGTGAATTTTATATGGGTTTCCATGAACACCCAAGAAACTTATAGTTTAAGACAAGTTAAAGAATCCTTTTTTGAATCATTCTTGCATTTTAGCAGAGTACATTATCTATTAAAGAATGATTTTCTTGAAGGTTTCTTGGTACTTTGGTTGAGAAATCTAATATATTTGAAAGTACATGAAAGATACTAGTTTTAGTAGCGTTAAAGATTTCAGTCGAGAAAGCTAAGTAGTAAGCTGGGCTATGTCCCCAAGAAAGCCAGATTTTAAGAATTTGTGATCATTTAAGTATGAGCTATATAAAGTATTTTTGGGAGTAGTATTGAGCACCAATATGGGTGATAGTAGAATAAATTACTCAAACTCATACACTATGTAGTCAGCATAGGATAGGATTGTACTACAGTACCTTCCTCATTAGCCACTGAGATGGCTCGGTTTTGGGATGGATCCATTCCCCTAATTATTCGTCCCCTACCCCGGTAAAGTACAAGACGGTTCTGGCAGCGTGGGCAAGACGTTGTATCACCACGAAACTCATAGTGGTGGTTCTTGGTTAGAGAAACTCCCCAAGATAAGAAATTAAGTTTTACTTATTAGTTTTCATCATGTTATTTTCAACATACCAGTCTTATGATTATTGTTAACTCATTTTTGATTATGATTATGTCTTTCATGATATATTATAATGTTTTAATTTAAATGTTTTGGTCATCTTACATACCGTACATACTGTCACGACCCCAACCCGGGGCCGTAACTCGTGCCGATAGGGAACTTGAGCCAATCTTAAACCACAAAGGTTCCAAAGTTAGTTCACCAAATTCTGCCGAAATTTCGGCAGAGTTTTCTCTGTTTTACTGACTAAACCTACCTGCAAGAAAAGCCAGCAGCGACCAAACAAACAAGAAGATATAACTTATAACATACTCAAACGAAAGTGCGGGCCTACATGGTCTCCGCTGCGGTCCTGCCGCCTAATAACATTCATAGGAACATAAAATACGGTCTCGCCGCCTGATAAGTTCAAA
>JAABOM020000001.1:9089317-9100650 GCA_011800125.2 Solanum clarkiae
TAGACATAATACACCTATTACACTTGACTTTATGGCACGATCTAAAGAATGGAAAGAAAGTAACAACTCCTAAATGCAACGTAGCCTCCTGCTTATAAATGTGGTGCACAATACATCGATAAACAAGATTCTACATAGACACAGCTTTGTAGACTCCCTAGGTCGACCCACTCTGATACCACTTTTGTCACGCCCGAAAGTCCCATTAAGGCGGACTGGCACCCATTGCCGATAAGGCTCGGGAGAACCAACCTGTATCTATACGCTTTCTTTACATATTATAAAGGATTTCTACAATTTGACATGCCTTTATAAAGATAACAGTAACAACAAGCCAAAAAGAAATGCATATGACTAGGCTGTTGGGGCCATGATGGTTAAAGTATGAGACATGACCATACTTTAATTTACATAGTCTACAAAGCCTCTAGATAAGGAAAAATATCTAAAAAGGGTCGGGACAGGCCCAGCCTCGACTAACCATACAATATAAACATATAAGCTTTATATAAAGCCCCGGAGCAACCTGGAGCTTGGTATCAGCAGTTGGATATCCTGTACTCCTACTGGGGAGATCTACTAGCACTTGTACCTATAACATGAAATGCAGGTCTCCTGTAAGGGATGTCAGCACAAGATGTACTGAATATGTAAGGCAGGATATACTGTATGCAAAGTAACTCAAATGAGACCATGCACTGGTGCAAGATTAGAGACCACCTTCGGTTATACTTTGGAATCATGTACTTTATGTTCTTTATATTACTTTATCTGTACAGTATAATCTGTGCACAACTGTAATACAAATGACCAACTGATTAATGCTAAAATGTATCGGGATCGTCCCTGGCTAGGTTCTTCCTTAACCCCTTGGGCTACCACTCGTGATAAGATCATCCCTGGCTAGGTGATTCTTCCACCCCTCGGGCTACCACCTATCAATCAACAATATACTATACCTTTCAATTACCTTTGATATGGTTCTTTTGGTGGTCATAATATTGGAGCTGTAGGACTGTATATGTAGCATGTGACATGTAGATGATCATAGAAGACAATATGACAATGAAAAAGAGTGCGTTACACAAATAATGAAATGCTTATGAAATGGAACAACTCGTGAACTTTATTTAGTAATAAGAACCCATGTAACTTGGAATCCATGTATGTATGCAGATTTAAAGGTGACTATGTATGAGAGTATATGAACATGAGAAAGAGTGTAGACACTGTTATTAGTTGTGTGGAGTTGGTAAGTGCCTTTATATGCCACAGAGGGATCTATGTTTCATGCCAAACAATGCGAAATCAAGTAGCCTTACATTCCTCGTTGTATGACCTTGTTACTACCTCAAGATAGCCTTCCCTTCCTTCGAACACTTATCTACAACATAGTAGGTGATAAAACAAGCATTAGCAGCAATAGATACATCTTGGCAGCCCAATCACACAAGAAAACAAACACGGGCAGCAAGCGGGTATTTATAAACCCGAGCATATTCTTTTAACTTTTCCGCCCCTAGTCGTATTTTTCTAATACATATTTTCATGTACACACTATGTACAGCCTGTTTTAGTGCTAGAAAAACCTTACAACAGCCCACAAAGCACAACACGTAACAATTCTACACAACCTAAAAATGGATAGCATAACGTTACCTTCCTTCGCTACATTTTGATGTCGACAATTCTAAACCTATTCCAACTCTAACCAAACTGTTCAATAGTATATACACATGCAAAAAGACCTAAAACAGTCTTATAATAGCACTCAAGAAGTCATGAAGGATGTGAACCAATAACCTTCCATCCAACAGTCCACAAGTTCTGATCAATATTACACTTAAGATAGCACAATAAAACTCGTTGGTTAAATGAAACCAAAATCAGGGCAACAACTTTAGGGTAACATTTATAACCCAAAACATGTTAAGAAAATCAATTTCTCTTCATAATACAGCCCACAAAGCATAGAGAAGTCACTAAAAACAAGGCAAGTATGCAGCAACTTTCTAAATACCTGTTGTCTCAAATTTCCAGCACAACATACTAGAATATACTTCTTGTTTTTCACAAGAAAACCATACTAAACACATGTGTAAGCTTACTTAACACTACCCTCAAGGTATAGGTCTTCTCCAAGGACCCTAAAAGTTCCTTTTAGCTGCTTTACCAAGTCAAGAGACGTTGAGAGAAAACTAGGAGACAATCTAATTTTTTTTGTTGGTCAAGTTAACAATGACTAGTGGGAGCTATTTTGAGCCCTTTATAAAGGGATCTTTGGCCGAATTACTAAGGCTACGTTAGCCTTACATTATCAAGCTGGTGATGCAGATCCTTTCCCCTTTCACTTGGGCCTAAATAGGTCTCCAAGTTGATGGGCTTAGGCTGCCCATTTTCCCAATTTCTCTTAGTTTTGGGCCTATATAGCCGAGTGGGTTGTGGTGTCTTTGGGCCCTTTTTATATCCTTTTTGGGCTGAAAATATAGTACATGGGTGATGCTAAAACATGGGCTAAATGTACGCCCTTAAAACGGACTTTATTTATAATCGGACTTGGACAATTCGACGTCGAGCCTCGTCTCCGTTTAACTAGCAAATTTTAGCTAAGAAGTAGGTGACTCACCTGCTAGCTTCTTAAGTCCTGCAAGCACCTCAATTATCTTACGTTATTTAAGGTCGTGATCTCCTCAATTCGACACAAAACAAATATGCACTCGACCCTCTTAAGCGTTAGACGCACATATAGCCCATTAACACGAGATTTAATCACTTTTACAAATTTGGCGCTAACTTAACCAAACCTTATCATATTTCATTTGCATTGTACTACTACTGTAAGGTGTGGGTTCTTACAGTCTCTGCCCAAGCAAACATCGTTTCGGGTAAAAAACATAATTATTCACCAAATAGACAACAAAATTTCAAAAAAAATAGAGGGATGCAATACGAGAACTTCCAGGGGTCACCGATACTAGTACTACTCTCACACAAGCACGCTTAACTTCGGAGTTCTGCTGGAATGTGTTAGTCCTAGTATGATGGCTTCCATCAATCCTAGCACTCTTAATTCTATTAAACCTTATTCCTCCCACACGCCCTAGCCTGCACATAACCGCCCAATCCTACACACGTTGGCGAAGCCCAACCTCAGTTGTCCTAACGATCTCGTTGCCCAAGCAAACTTTGTTTCCCTAGAAAAATAATGATTCGCCAAATAGACGATGAAATTTCGACAAAAATAGAGGGATGCAACAAGAGGACTTTCCAGGGGTTCACCCATACTAGTACTACTCTAGCCCAAGCATGCTTAAATACAGAGTTCTGATAGGATCCGATGCGTTAGTGCTGGTATAATCACATACATCATTCCTAGCACTCTTAATTCTATTAAACCTAATTCCTCCTCCATGCCCTAGCATGGAGACCACTGCCCTAGCCTCCACGACTTTCCTCAACCATCCTAACTATGTCTCTGCTCAAGCAAATGTCGTTTCAGTCAAAACAAACAATAATGATTCTATGAATAGACGATGAAATTTTGGCAAAAAAAAAAGGGATGCAACACAAGGACTTCCCAGGGGGTCACCCATCCTAGTATTACTCTCGCCCAAGCATGCTTAACTTCGGAGTTCGTTCTGATGGAATCCGTTGCATTAGTGCTGGTATGATTGCATCCATCATTCCTAACACTCTTAATTCTATTAAACCTCATTCCTCCCCCCTCCCGCTGCCTAACATGCACACCTCCGCCCTAGCCTACATGCGCCAGCGAGGCCCTTCCTCAATCGTCCTAACAACGTCTTTGCCCAAGAAAATGTCAATTCCACCAAAAAAATAATGATTCATCGAGTAGACGATGAAATTTCAGCAAAAAAAGAGAGATGCAACACAAGGACTTCCCAGTGGGGTCACCCATCCTAGTACTGCTCTCGCTCAAGCATGCTTAACTTTGGAGTTCTGATGGGATCCAGTACGTAAGTGTTGGTATAATCACATCAATCATTCCTAGCACTTTCATTTCTATTAAACCTCAATCCTCCCCCATGCCCTAGCCTGCATACTACCGCCTTAGCATCCACGCACCGGCGATACCCCTCCTCAACTGTCCTAACAATGTATCTGTCCAAAAAAACATCATTTCTGCCAAAAAAAAAATAATTCGACGAATAGATGATGAAATTTCGGCAGCAAAAGTAGGATGCAACACAAAGACTTCACAGGAGGCCACCCATCCTAGTACTACACTCGTCCAATCATGCTTAACTTCGCAGTTTTAATGGGATCTGGAGTGTTAGTGCTGGTATGATAGCATCCATTATTCCTAGCACTCTTAATTCTATTAAACCTCATTCCTCCACCATGCCCTAGTTTGTGCACCACCACCCTAGCTTCCACGCGCCGGCGACGCCTTTTCTTAACAATCCAAACGACGTCTCTGCCTAAGTGAACGTCATTTTTGCCAAAAAAGATAATGATTCCCTGAATAAACGATGAATTTTAGGCAAAAAAATGAGGGATGCGACATGAGGACTTCCCAGGGGATCACCCATCCTAGTACTACTCTCGCCCAAGCATGCTTAACTTCGGAGTTCTGATACGATCCAGTGTGTTTAAGCTGCTATGATCGTATCCATTATTCCTTACAATCTCATTTCTATTAAATCTTATTTCTCCCCCATGCCCTAGCCTAAACACCACCTCCCAAGGCTCCACGCACCGGCACACCCTTTCTCAACCATCCTAACGATGTCTCTGCCTAAGTAAGTGTCATTTCTGCCAAAAGAATGATTCGCTGAATAGACAACAAAAATTCAGCAATATAAGAGAGATACAACACGAGGACTTCCTAGAGGAAGTCACCCATCCTAGTAATATTATCGCCCAAGAATGCTTAACTTCAGAGTTTTGATGGGATCCGGTGCATTAGTGCTGCTAAGATCGCATACATCATTCCTAGCACTCTTAATTCTAATAAACCTCATTCTTCCCCCATGCCCTAGCCTCCACACCACCGTCCTAGCCTCCACAAGCCGACGATGCCCTTCCTCAATCATCATAATGACATCTCTACCCAAGCAAATGTCGTTTATGCAAAAAAAAATGATTCACCGAATAGACGATGAAATTTTGGCAAGAGAAGAGGGATGCAACACAAGGACTTTCAAGGGGGTCACCCATGCTAGTACTACTATCGTCTTAGCGTGCTTAACTTCGGAGTTCTGATGGGATCTAGTGCGTTAGTGCTGGTATGATTGCATCCATCATTCCTAGCACTGTTAATTCTATTTAACCTCATTCCTACCCCAGGCCTTAGCCTGCACACCACCGCCTTAGTCTCCACGCGCCGACGACGCCCTTCCTCAAACATCCTAATGGTTCTCTGACCAAGAAAATATCATTTCTAGCAAAGAAAATAATTATTCACCGAATAAACGATGAAATTTTGGCAAAAAGAGAGGGATGCAACACGAGGAATTCCCAGGGATCACCCATCCTAGTACTGTTCTCGTACAAGCACGCTTAACTTCAGAGTTTTGATGGGACGCGGTATGTTAGTGCTGGTATAAACGCATCCATCATTCATAATACTCTTAATTCTATCAAACCACATTTCGCCTCCCACACCCTAGCCTGCACACCACCACCTTAGCCTACATTCGTCAGCGACACCCTTCCTACACTATCCTAACGATCTCTCTGCCTAAGCAAACATCATTTACGCCAAATAAAATAATGATTCGCCCAATAGACGATGAAATTTTGGCAAAAAAAAAGAGATGCAACACGAGAACTACCCAGGGGATCACCTATCCTAGAACTACACTCGCCCAAGTATGCTTAACTTCAGAGTTTTATTGGGATCTGGGCGTTGGTACTGGAATAATCACATCGATCATTCCTTGCATTATTAATTCTATTAAACCTCAATCCACACCCAAGACCTAGCCTGCACACCACCGCCTAGCCTCCACGCACCGGCGACGTCCTTCCTCAACCATCCTAACTATGTCTCTGCCCAAGAAAACATCATTTCAGTCAACAAAAACTTAATGATTAGCCGAGTAGATGACGAAATTTAGGCAAAAAAGAGGGCTGCACTACGAAGACTTACCAAAGGGTCACCCATCTTTGTACTACTCTCACCCTAGAACGCTTAACTTCGGAGTTCTGATGGGGCCTGGTGCATTAGTGCTGGTATGATCACATCCATCATTCCTAGCACTCTTAATTCTATTAAACCTCATCCCACACGCCATAGCTTGCACACCATCACCCTAGCCTCCACGCATCGGCGATGCCCTTCCTCAACCGTCTTAATGACGTCTCTACCCAAGCAAACCTCGAGTCCACAAAAAAATAATGATTCATTGAATAGACAATGAAATTTCGGCAAGAGAAGAGAAATGCAACACGATAACTTCCAAGGGGGTCACCCATCCTAGTACTGCTCTCACCTAAGCATGCATTCAGATGGGATCTAGTGCGTTAGGGCTGGTATGATCGCATCCATCATTCTAAGCACTCTTAATTCTATTAAAACTCATTCTTCCCCCACAACCTAGCCTGCACACCACCGCCCTAGCCTTCACGTGCCATCGTGCCCTTCCTCAACCATCTTAACAACGTCTCTGCCCAAGCAAACATACTTTCCGCCAGAAATATTAATGATTCGCCGAATTAATGACTTAATTACGGGAAAAAGAGAGGGACGCAATACTAGGACTTCCCAGAGGTTCACCCATCCTAGTACTACTCTCGCCCAAGCATGTTTAACTTCAGAGTTTTGATGGGAACCGGTGCGTTAGTGTAGGTATTACCGCATCAGTCATTCTTTGCACTCTTAATTATATTAAAACTCGTTCCTCCCCTATGCCCTAGCATGCACACCACCGCCCTAGTAGACATGCACCGACAATGCCCTTACTCAACATTCCTCAATGAGAAAATTTCGACAAAAGAAGACCGATGCAACATGAGGACTTTCAGGGGGTCACCCATCCTAGTACTACTCTCGCCAAAGAATGATTAACTACGGAATTCTGATGGGATCCGATGCGTTAGTGCTGGTATGATCGCATCCATCATTCCTAGCACAAACCTCATTCCTCCCCCATGCTCTAGCCTACACACCACCGCCCAAGTCTCCATGCGTCGACGACGCCCTTCTAGAACCATCCTAACGACGTCTCTGCCCAAGCAAACATCATTTCTGCCAAAAAAATAATGATTCACCAAACATACAACAAAATTTCGGCAAGAGAAGAAGGTTGCAACATAAGGACTACCATGAGGGTCATCCATCCTAGTACTACTCTCGCCTAAGCACTCTTAACTTCGGAGTTCTGATGGGATCTGGTGCGTTAATGCCGGTATGATCGCATCCATCATTCCCAGAACTCTTAATTCTATTAAACCTTATTCCTCCCGCATGCCTTAGCTTGTACACCATCGCCATAGCCTCCACGTGCCGGCGATGCCCTTCCTCAACCGTCCTAATGACGTCTCTGCCCAAGATAACATCGTTTCTGCCAAAAAAATAATTCACCAAATAGACGATGAAATTTCGGCAAGAGAAGAGGGATGCAACACGAGGACTTCTAAGGGGTTCACCCATCCTGGTACTATTCTCGCCTAAGCATGCTTAACTTCAGTGTTCTAATGTGATCCAGCGTGTTAGCACTCGTATGATCACATCCATCATTCTTAGCACTCTTAATATTTTAACCCGCATTCCTCCCCCAATACCTAGCCTGCACATCACCGCCCTAGCCTCCACGCATCGGTGACGTCTTTCCTGAATCATCATAAAGATGTCTTAGCCCAAGAAAATGTAATTTATGCGAAGAAAATAATGATTCGTTGAATAGAAGATGAAATTTGAGTAGGAAAAGAAGGATGCAACAAGAGGACTTCCAAAGGGGTCACCCATAATAGTACTATTCTCGCCCAAGCATGCTTAATTTCAGAGTTCTAATGGGATCTGGTGCGTTAGTGCTGGCATGATCACATCCATCATTCCTAGCATTCTTAATTCTATTAAACCTCATTCCTCCCTCATGCTCTAGCCTGCACACCACTACCCTAGCCTCCACGTGCCGGCAACGTCTTTCCTCAATCGTCGTAATGACGTCTCTACCCTACCAAACGTCGTTGCTGCCAAAAAAATAATGATTTTCCGAATAGATGAGAAATTTCAACAAAAAGAGAGGGATGCAAGATGAGGACTTCCCAGGGGTTCACCCATCCTAATATTACTCTTGCCTAAGCACGCTTCACTTCGGAGTTCTGATGGAATCTGGTGTATTAGTGCTGGTATGATTGCATCCATCATTCCTAACACTCTTAATTCAATTAAACCTTATTCCTCCCACACATTCTAGCCTGCTCACCACTGCCCTAGCCTCCATGTACTAGGACGCACTTCTTAAATGGTCACAATGATGTCTCTGCCCAAGAAAACGTCGTTTATGCCATAAAAATAATGATTCGCAGAATAGATGATGAAATTTCGGCAAGAGAAGAGGGATGCAACACGAGGACTTTTAAGGGGGTTCACCCATCCTAGTACTACTCTTGCCTAAGCATGCTTAAGTTCGGAGTTCTGATGGGATGCGATGTGTTAGTGCTGGTATGATCGCATCCATCATTTCTAGCACTCCTAATTCTATTAAACCTCATTCCTTCCCCACGCCCTAGCCTACACAACAAGACCCTAGCCTCCACGTGCTGGTGGAGCCCTTTCTTCAACCGTCCTAACGACGTCTCTGCCCACGTAGTCATCATTTCCACCTAAAAAATAATGATTCATAGAATAGACAATGAAATTTCAGCAAAAAAAGAGGGATGTAACATGAGGTCTTCCAAGAGGGTCACCCATCCATGTACTACTCTCATCCAAGAACGCTTAACTTAGGATTCTGATGGGATCCGGTGCATTAGTACTGGTATGGTTGCATCTATCATTCCTAGCACTCATAATTATATTGAACCTTATTCCTCCCCCACTCTCTAGCCTACACACCACCGCCCTAGCCTCTATGTGCCGGTGACGCCCTTCCTCAACTGTCCTAGTGACGTCTCTTCCCAAGCAAACGTCGTTTACACCAGAAAACAATAATGATTCGCCGAATAGATGATGAAATTTAAGCAAAAAAAGAGATATGCAGCACAAGGAGTTCCCAGAAGGTCACCTATCCTAATACTTCTCTCGCCCAAGCATGCTTACCATCAGAGTTCAGGTGTGATCCAGTGCGTTAGTGCTGGTATGATCGCATCCATCATTCCTAGCACTCTTAATACTATTAAACCTCATTCCTCCCCCATGCCCTAGCCTGCACACCACCGCACTAGCCTCCATGCGCTGGCAACGCCCTTCTTCAATTGTCTTAACGATGTCTCTACCCAAGCAAACATTGCTTTCGCCAAAAAACATAATGATTCCCCAAATAGATGATGAAATTTTGACAAAAAGTGGGATTCAACACGAGGACTTCCCAAGGGGTGACCCATCCTAGTATTATTTTCATCAAAGCATGCTTAACTTCATAGTTCTGATGGGATCCGGTGTGCTAGTGCTGGTATGAGTACATCCATCATTCCTACTACTCTCATTTCTATAAAACCTCATTCCTCCCCCACCCCCTATCTTACACATCACCACCCTAGCCACCATGCGCCGGCGGCGCCCTTCCTCAACCATCCTGAGGACGTCTCTGTCCAAGCAAATGTCATTTCTGCCGAAAAAATAATGATTCACCAAATAGACAACGAAATTTCAGCAAAAAAAGAGGGATGCAACTTGAGGACTTCCTAGAGTTCTGACGTGATCTGATGCTTTAGTGCTGGTATGATTGAATCTATCATTCCTAACACTCTTAATTCCATTAAACCTTTCCTTTTCCATGCCCTAGCCTATAGATCACCATCGTAGCCTCAACATGCCGGCAATGCCCTTCCTCAATCATCCTAATGATGTCTGTGCCCAAGAAAACATCATTTATGTTAAAAAGAAATAATGATTCGCTGAATAGACGATGAAATTTTGACAAAAGAAGAGTGTTGCAACACGAGGACTTTCCAGGGGGTCACCCATCCTAGAACTACTCTAGCCTAAGTACACTTGACTTCAGAGTTCTGATGGGATCTGGTGCGTTAGTACTGGTATGATCGTATTAATCATTCCTAGCACTCTTAATTCTATTAAATCTCATTCTTCCCCCATGCCTTAGCCTGCCCACCACCGCCCTAGCCACCATGCGCCGACAACGCCCTTGCTCAAACCTTCTAGCAACGTCTCTGCCCAAGCAAACATCATTTCCACCGAAAAAACATAATGATTCCACGAATAGACGATGAAATTTTTACAAAAAAAAGAGATATGCAACACGAGGACATCCTAGGAGGTAACCCATCCTAGTGCTACTCTCACCCAAGAACGCTTATCTTCGGAGTTCTAATGTGATCCGGTGCATTAGTGTAATACCCCACACCTTACAATATTAGCGCAATGCAAATGAAACATGACATGGTTTGGTGAAATTCACACTAACTTTTAAACGTGCTTGAATCTCGTGTTAATGGGCTATATGTGCGTCTAGCGCTTAAGAGGGGCAAGTATACATTTTTTGTGTCGAAATGAGGAGATTACGGCCTTAAAATAAAGTGAGAGAATTGAAGTGCTTGTAGGACTTAGAATCAAGAAGGTGAGTCAGCTACTTGCTTAGTTTAAATTGCTAACTAAGCGAAGACGAGGCTTGACATCGAAATTGTCCAAGTTCGATTTATGAATAAAGTCCATGTTAATAGTGTAACTTTGGCCCATCTTTTAGCACCATCATGGACTATATGTTCAGCCCAAGAGAAGCATTGAAAAGGTCCCAAAGATGATACAAAACACACAGCAAATTGGGCCCAAAACTAAGTAAGTGAGAGCTGAAAATTTGGCAGCCCAATTCCATCAACTTGGCGCTCCAAAAAGGCCCAAATTTAAGGGCCAAGCTGGTGGCTAAGCTACTTTTTAATGGGTAGTATATGTTGGTCAAGAAGTCAAGAGAAAGTCGGCCAAAGACCTCTTTATAAAGGGCCCCCAAAGCTGCTCTCAATTCATTCTCAAACTTGAACACAAAAAAATCAGAATTGTCTCTAAAGTTCTCTCAACGTTTCTTTACTTTGCAAAGTAGCTAAACAACTGTCCTAGGGTTCTTATACAAGACCTATACCTTAAATATAATTGTAAGTAAGTTTGTACATGTGTTTATTATGGTTTTATTATGAAAAACAAGAGATAGAAGCTAGTTACAC
Organism: Solanum clarkiae; assembly: GCA_011800125.2. NCBI lineage: Eukaryota > Viridiplantae > Streptophyta > Magnoliopsida > Solanales > Solanaceae > Solanum > Solanum clarkiae. The sequence continues at coordinate 9,100,622 of JAABOM020000001.1, forward strand.
TTGCTGAAATTATTGGACAGATTCTGTGC
>JAABOM020000001.1:9103755-9149520 GCA_011800125.2 Solanum clarkiae
CACAAAATATGTATTCACTCGACCCTCTTAAGCGTTAGACGCACATATAGCCCATTAACGCGAGATTCAAGCACTTTGAAAATTAGCGCTAATTTGACCAAACCATGTTATGTTTCATTTGACTTGTGCTAGTACTGTAAGGTGTGGGGTGTTACAACTTAGCTTTCCCTTCTTACCAAAATGCATCATACCCTTCATAGGTGTGACTTTCATATAGACCCAGTTACCAACATGAAACTCGAAGTCCCTCTTCCTAACATCTGAATAGGACTTTTCTCGACTTTGGGCCATCTTCAAACTATCCCTAATCAACTTTACTTTCTCCATATCTTCCAACACCAAATCGGGCCAACCAAAGTCATTTCTCCCAACTCAAACCATCCCACTGGAGACCTACACCTCCCACCACACAAGGCCTCAAATGGAGCCATATCAATGCTAGCATGGAATCTATTATTATAGGCAAACTCGATTAGTCGAAGATGGTTATCCCAATTACCCTTTAACTCTAATACATAAGCCCTCAACATATCCTCCACGGTTTGGATTATCCTCTCGGCTTGTCCGTCAGTTTGAGGATGAAAGGTGGTGCTCAACTTCACCTTAGTACCGAGCCCTCTTTGAAACGACCTCCAAAAGTGAGAAGTAAATTGGGTACCACAATCCAATATGGTTGACCTAGGCACACCATTCAACCTCACCAACTCTTGGATGTACAACATTGCATAATCTTCGGCACCAAAAGTAGTCTTGACCGGTAGGAAATGAGCCGACTTAGTCATAAGGTCAATGATAACCCAAATGGAGTCAAATTATCTTTGGGTCTGATGTAACCCGACCACAAAATCCATGTTCACATCCTCCCGCTTCCAAGTAGGAATGTCAATGTCTTGAGTTAACTCACCGAGCCTTTGGTGCTCTACCTTGACTTGTTGACAGTTAGGGCATTCGGATATGAACTTGTCTATATCCTTCTTCATACCATGTCACCAATACACCTCCCTCAAATCCCGATACATCTCAGTAGATCCCGAATGAATTAAATAATGAGAGTTATGGGCTTCACTCATGATCACCTTCCTAAGATCATCCACGTTTGGAACAAATAATCGATCTTGACACCGAAGTACACCATCTCCCCCTTGGGAGAAAACCTCTATCTTCTTATTGGTGACAAATTTCTTCAACTCAACCAATGGTGGATCTAGATCTTGCTTATCCTTTACATCAACAACTACCAAGGATTCGGACCCATTTTGGACATGAATACCACCATCATTAGAGTCGGCCAACCTAACACCCAACCTAGCCAAATAGTGAATATCTCTTGACAACTCTTTCTTCCCTTTATCAACATGAGCTATATTTTCTATATATAGCCTACTAAGAGCATCGGCTATAACATTTACCTTGTTGGGATGATATTATACACTCATGTCATAGACCTTAAGGAGCTCCAACCTTCTCCTTTGCCTCAAGTTAAGCTCCCTTTGAGTGAACACATATTGCAAACTCTTGTGATCGGTGAAAACATCAATATGCACCCCATACAAATAGTGTCTCCAAATTTCCAGAGCAAACACCACTGCCACTAATTCAAGATCATGAGTCAGGAAATTACGCTCATTCACTTTCAAATGCCTTGATGCATAAGCTATGACCTACTGTGTTGCATAAGTACTAATCCAACCTAATCTGAGAGGCATCACAATATACCACAAACCCATCTAAGCCATTTTGTAAAGTCAAAATAGCAACCAATGTGAGTTGATCCTTCAAGGACTGAAAACTCTTCTCACATTCATCGACCACACAAACTTAAACTTAGTTTGGGTCAACTTAGTCAACAGAGATGCAATAAATGAGAACCCTTCAACAAACCTCCGATAATAGCCAGTCAACCAAAGAAAACTCTGAATATCTGAAGGAGTCAATAGTCTAGGCCAATTCATTACAGTCTCAGTCTTCTTCGGGTCAACCTTAATACCATCATCGGATACCATATGACCAACAAAAGCTACTTCACCCAACAAAAACTCACATTTGCTAAACTTTGCATATAACTTCTTCTCCCTCAAGGTTTGAAGAACCAACCTCAAATGATCGATAAGCTCTTTCTCATTTCGGGAGTAAATGAGAATATCATCGATGAAGACATCCACAAAACTATCAAGGAACAGCATGAACACCCAATTCATAAGATCCATAAATACCGATCGAAGCATTGGTTAAAGCAAATGACATCACCAAAAACTCAAAGTGTCCATATCTAATCAAAAAACCATCTTAGGAATATCACACTCCCTAACCTTCAATTGATGGTAACCGATGATGTTGATGGTTACGCCCAATAAGAAAGCGGTCGTTATGAGTAATTAACCTACCCGAGGTTAGAGTCGAATCCATAGGGACTACAGGGCTTGACTACAAGAATTCACCACTAATCATTTCTAGTATCTATAACTACAATCTCTAAATGGGGGGGTTCATGTGATTAAAAAACAAAGATAAAATAAAAACTAAACAAAATACGAAAAAACACTTAAATTTGGGGACAACTTGGGAATTGTGCTCCCCATGGCTCGTGACTCAAATACCCTAGATAACATAACTACAATTGATAAATCGTATGCAGGATGGTAAATTAGGTTTTTCCAGCCCTCTTGTGAAGGTGAAGGTCGAATTTCACCATGGTGCTAGGTTGGCTACCATGGCGTGCCAAGTAACCGTTACCCATTGTCCCAGTCCACCTTCCCTTTGTCAGGTTTGGTCGATTAGATGGGAACACATCAACCGAATCTTGTCATCTACTTCCCTTTTTCTATTCATCATTATCTTAGTCGGGATCGTGATAGTAGGCAGGGTTTGGTGTTGGTCACCACCAAACAACATCAATAACGAAGGGAAATAGACAATACATGCAAAACCCCAATCATAGAAATGCACAAAACCTAGGTCATTTCAAATCAACTACCCATGGTTCTCACAACCCCAAGTTGTGGGTGCTTAGCTACTCATGGCAAAGATAAAACATACAAAAATGCAAGTAATAGGCATAGTTGAGAATTTTACCAACTCTAATAAAAGTGGACACCCAAATTGCAAGCCCACAAGCTTGAAAACTTCCAAAGTGTGTAGTACAGGATTTGCAATCCCTAAAAATGGGCTTTCAAAAGGGAAAATAATCTAAGTTGAAACCTTAAGATGTTCTTGGGAGAATCTCTACAGCTCAAAGACAAAAGCTCTTTTCCCAAGTGTCAACTCACATTTTTTCTCCTCCCTTTTCTAAAACCTAATCTTACACTATTTATAGTATGTGATGATGGTCACTCTCTAATAAGAAAAGGGTCATTATCAGTGATTAACCTAACTAAGGTTAGGGTCGAATCCACAGGGAATACAGAGCTTGACTACAAGAATCCACCAGTAATCATTTCTAATATCTATAACTACAATCTCTAGATAGGGGGGGTTTGTGATTCAAAAGCAAAGATAAAATAAACACTAATTAAAAAGCGAGAAAACACTCAGATTTGGGGAAAACTTTGGAATTGTGTTCCCCATGGTTCGTTGACTCAAATTCCCTAGATAACATAATTACACTTGGTGAATCGCTTGCAGGATAGTAACTTAGGTTTTTCCAGCCCTCTTGTGAAGGTGAAGGTCGAATTTCACCATGGCGCTTGGTTGGCTACCATGGTGTGCCAACTAACCGTTACCCATTGTCCCAGTCAACCTCCCCTTGGTCAGGTTTGGTCGATTAGATGGGAACACATCAACCGAATCCTGTCATCTACTTCCATTTTCTTATTCGTTACTACCTTACTCGGGATCGTGATAGTAGGCAGGGGTTTGGTGTTGGTCACCACCAAACAACATTAATAACGAAGGGAAATAGACAATACATACAAAACTCCAATCATAGAAATGCACAAAACCTAGGTCATTTCAAATCAACTACCCATGGTTCCCACAGCCCCAAGTTGTGGGTGCTTAGCTACTGATGGCTAAGATAAAACACACAAAAATGCAAGTCAAAGGCAAAGTTGAGAATTTTACCAACTCCAATGAAAGTGAAGACACCCAAATTGCAAATGTTGCAAGATCTTATTATGCGGAAGACTTTCAAAATCTCTGCACTGATCATTCTATCGAGGATGGGACGATAGCAGCATATAAAAGGGGCTGTTCGTCAAAACCTACAAGCTTGATAAATTCCAAAGTGTGTAGCACAAGATTTGTAATTCCCCAAAAATGGGTTTTCAAAGAGAAAATACTAATCTAAGATTGGAACCCTAAAAATATCCTTGAGAGAATATTTTAGAGCTCAAGAACAAGACTCAAAAAATTCACGAGTGTCAACTCTCTTAAAATGATTCCTACTTAAACTATTTATAGTGTACAAGTTATAACCCTAAAAAAATACAGAAAAGATAGCTGGAATCTGGGACGTCTTGCAGATACAACTCGTAGGGTAGTCTATGAGTCGTAGTCGGGGTCTCATATCGGGGTCTTAGCATTTTGAAACTCACTGGGACGACCTACTAGTATGAGTCATAGCTTGGACTACGACTCGTATGTTGGTCCCGTAGCCTTAGTCTTCAACTTCTTGGTCCAATATTTTGGCTCTCTGATTATTACTACGATCCCACCTATACGAGTCATCGTATGACATATGACTCGTAGGAGTGACCCTCACTTGGCAGATTTCTGAACTTTTGATCTTTTTTTCCTACTACGACACGTCCTACGACTCGTAGCCTAGGATATGACTCATAGGATGACTCGTATGGCCTATGCTTCAGCAAAATCTACAAGTTTTCTTCCAAATCATGCCAACCTAACTTTTCTGCAATATCAACACAAAAACACATAAAAACTATAAAATGTTGCTTTAAGAACTCACAAAATCCCTTGTTTTAGGCATCATAAGTGTTGTATTTTGACAGCACATCAATACCCTCAACTTAGAATTTTTGCTTGTCCTCAAGCGACGACTCGATCTACCTAGACAAAGAGAAATACATAACAACTATACTACTGCATATAGATCACTTCTCAGGTTTAAGTACAAGCTATCCTTTTCAAAACAGGATTTCAAGGCTATTCAGCAAGAAAAGGACAATACTCTAGCAATTCAACTGTGATAAGCTAAGGAGTATCAACCTTCCACAATCACTGGTGTTGTCATATGCTAATCAAGTAGTGCAAATGCCCTCACTAGAAAGAAGTCCCATTCACTCACTCAAAAGCATTCAGGATCAGGGACTGAGGAAACATTCTCACTCTCACAATTGAAATACATGCACAACGACTGACACCATAAGTTTGCCCCTGTACTCATCTTTCTGCTTGGTGACTAAGTGGATTTGGATCACTTTAGGACTCAAGAGCTTGTAACATAGGTTCAGGGTGCTTTGGAATGCATTTTAGGCATTTAGTGACTAAAAGTTATCCCTGAACCATGCTTACCAACACTTTTATCTTCACAACCATCCAATTTCACTAATTCCTCCCTTATTCCCCTATTTAAAGCTTTTTTCGGGCTTTTCTTTCACTTTTTCAACTGTGCCTCAATTTCAAACTCATTTTTTGTATATCTTTTCAGATCAAGTCACTCTTTCTTTTCCTTTTCTTCACCCGGCTCATGATTAATCACTTTCTTTCGTTTCACCCTAACTAACAACCTCATTTTTTTAATTCCCCACAATAAGGGCCACCATCAACTTTGGTTTTTAGCCTAAGGTGAAGTAAATAATATTCATACCTCAAACCAGGGCCACCAATGCAGCCACCCTCAACTTAGGCTTTTAGCCTTAATCAAGTTTCACATGTTCAAGGATAGATCAGGACCAATATCAGGGCATTTTATCAAATAAGGTTAAGTCAGTAAGGTGTCAAGAGAGAATGAGTACATGAGAAGCTCAGACATTCAGAACAAGGGATTCACTAGATCATTTTGTAGGCAATTTAGGCAAAAGTTGGCTTCCTATCCGAACAAAGGCCTAAGATAACTTCCAAATCAACTAAGTCACGCACCAAACTTAGAGTACGAAGGCAAGTTCTAAGTCCATACATAATACATGAATCCATCAAAATAAGCTCACAACACACATGGCATTGCACTCATAATCAAGTATAGACTCACAGGTCATTCTTCAAGCCTCAGCTTAGCCTCACAATATCAAAACAATCATTGCCAAACACTCAAAATGTAAAAGTGTCTCACTAACCATAATCCCAAAAAAAAATTAGGCTACCCAATTTTTATCAAAACTTAGAGAATATTAAAGAACTACATATATGCCAATAAGTAATATTACTATGTACTCACAATTTATCTACATATCCTAAAACATGCAGGCGCAACAAGAATTTAAACATCCATAAGGAAAAAGAATCACGGTAAGAAAATCTTGGGATCAAAAATAGGGGAAGTTATGGATCTGAGGCTACTTAGACTTCACCTGAATCCATAACTTCCACCACCCCACCAACAATAGAATACTTTATCCTCAAAGTAGAAACACAAACTAAAACAAGAATAAGAGAACATAACGAGGATATATACATTCACAACCAACAGTTGAACTTAAAAACAACATCCAAAACTAAACATAAAAACATCATCCAACAAAAGAAACATTTAAAAACCAACAGAAAATTAAAAACTATCTAAAAATAGGAACAAAGTATGCAAATATCAAAGTAAGAGTTGGGGTCAAGAAAGATCAAACATCTTGGTGCTCATGCATCGGTTTCTGGCTAGTCAACAGGGTCCAATGTCTAGCCCTCCTCCTCGGTTTCTTGTTCCTCTCTTTCCATCTGACCAACCACTAGCCGTCGCGACTCCTCTAGCACCTCCTCAGGTATGAGCTCATCAACATCGGGTCTTATCCTGTTCGGGGTCAGCTCTGGATCATCGTGCTCAAGGGGCCTCTTCTCGTGGGTGTTCGAATGGTTGGTAAGCTAAGCAAAGGCATCATCACTCGTCGGGGTCACCTCCGGGACTGGAGCAGGGGCTGCCAACAGCTGTAGTAAGTCGAACTTGAACTTGGCCAACTCCTCAGTCACTACAATAGTGTCGGCAGGCCTAGCACCCTCTAGCCTCTTCTTCACTCTAGCCTCAAATGCGTCGACTAGGGCATCCACCACTCGAACTCTATCATCAACTAAATCTCGGGTGTATGCCCACATCCGCTCCTCAGTATCTCTGATGGTCTAATAAATCAAAGGCAGAACCTGAACTAACAACTCACGGAGTTTTCCCTCTATTACAGCCACCTTATTCACTAAAGCCTGAAAAGCAACAACAGAAAAAAGAGTCAACCTACACGGCAGCTGCTGGTGCTAGAGTGTTGGTCGATAGTGTAGAGTCGATTACGACAGCTGGCAAAACTTCCATAGCAGCTGGAGTAGTGTTGGTACCAGCAGATGCTGAACCCTGAGTCTGAGGCTCCACTGGAAATGGTTCTGGCATAGGAGGTGGAATAGCTCTCTATAGGGCTATTGGGTTTTCATCCACCTTGATTAGGCTGGGGACCATCGTACGTGATGCCTCCATATGAGGATCCAAGTGGGGAGAAACCTGCACACTAGCGTTTATGCATAACTTATGAATCAAGGTGGGAAATAGCAATGTTTGATGAGTGCGGACCTTAGACTTGTGGATTTGTTCTGCTATGATTCGGTCCCAGTCAATCTCATAACATGCTAGGATGCTAGCCAGCAGCACTTTCTTTTCCAATGTGATTCTATTGTTGGTAAATGTGGGTCTGATGCACCAACGAATAATATACCACTAGAACTTGGCTCTGAATGAGAGATGAGCCTTCAAGACGTGCTTTGTATGGTCATAATCTGCATAGGCTCATTACTGTCCTCACAGATCTGGGTAGCTATACACCTCAGTAAGTTTGTTTTACACTCAGCATCATTTTGGTTAACTGCTTTCTTCATATCCGCTATCTTGTGATCATATTCTGCTATGAGAGTGGAGCTCTATAATTAGGCCCAAACCGTACCCTTCGAATGGTCTCTTCTGATATGTTGACAACTTCACCCTAGACCAAAACCTTAGTTAATCGTAGAGCATCAATGAGTTTCATAAGCCTCGGAAGATTGTTGCACACAGTGGCATAGTAGGAAGCATAGAATTCTCTGACCAGGTAAGTTGCATACTTTCCCAATACCTCTGATAACCATCCTAACCCATGTTGCTCAATATCAGCTTCTAACCCTGGAACATTACTCAGCCCTGCATTTTTCAACCTTGTTTCTTCATGAAATCACCATACAAGTCGCCCTCGACTTTCGGGCTCCAACCCCTTATTATAAATTTCTTTCATATCAGGGACATACCACCTTGTGTTTCGAGTATCGACGGAGGTGGCGGTATAAGCAAAATCAGCTGGCTGTGTAGGAACACCCTTTTCTTACTGAGCCTAAGTCATCTCAAGAGAAATAGCATCCGGAGTGGAGTCATCATCATCCAACTCAGTTTCCTCATCTTCCTCATCAGACTGGGATGGGCTGTCCACTTCCATTGGTACTCTGGTTGGGTTAGGGTGCCTATACATCTCTTTAATAGATTACTCGTCCTCAGAGGGCTTGTCTCTTAAGCGATGGCCTATAACAGAAGCAACACCCCATCGTCCTCTTGAAGTCATTCTTTCTACAAGCATGTTAAATGAAAAGTGCCAAGATGTCATATGTCAAGTAACAAGTAACAAATAAAATAACTACTTAGGAACATTACAAAGACTAAAGTAAAAACAAACTGAACCACGCAAAAGGCTGCAGAAACGAGATGAAGATATGAGGTGACCTGCGAGTCATACTTCAGCATCGTAGAACTAACATGAAAGATAAAAAGCATTCTGGAATCTGCTACAATGTGGAGGTACGACTTGTAGGGTTACCTACGAGTCGTACCCCTGGCTCATATTATAGTTCAGAGGTAGTTCAAAGAATTTAGAGAAGGGTCACGAGGTCACCATTATGACTCGTAACAAGGGCTATGAGTCACAGGTATTTTTCGTGTGGAAATGACAAGGCACCCTAAATGACTGTTGCCTTCTACGAGGGGTCACTACAATTCGTAAGTTGAACTACGACTCGTAGTGAGTCCTCGTAGAAGAAAACAGAGAATATCTCAGGCGTCTCTACTTTTCCATCAAGACCAAAAATAAAGCAAGTAATCACAGAAATTTAAAAACACAAAGGGCCTGGGCTACTTACGCAACAACTCTAAGCATTCTTCATAACCAATCATCACAAAACAAGGCGGTAATTAATCCCTAACATTTCTAAATATTTTCAGAATTACCAATATCATCACCCCTTTTAAAAGCAAACAAAGCTAACACCCCTCAACCCACAATTTCACCCCCTACATGATCTTCGAATGATAATGACTAACAAAACATGAAGCAAGCACAAGATCATTATAATCCCAAACAAGGACTGAACCCAATACTCAACCTTTTACAAGAATTCAAGTACTTCCATTTCACAATCCTCTCACTAACATGATAAGTTTCTCAAGATGATTCTACTAGAACATTCATCCACGCATTCTTCAGGCTAGATTGCATTTAAAGATGAACCAAATTTAACCATGAAAACTTACCAGACAGATGTATGAATGATGAGAAGAGAGTAAGCAGAGTTCTTGGTGCACACTTCCTTTGCTAGGGAATTTTTTTGTGGGCGAAAAAGCAGATAAAAATGAAATAATGACAAGAAATGTTGGGGAGGTAGTTATAGACTGAAAAGGGACATTTTAAGAAGGGGTATGAAGAGTCAAGAGACATAAGTCTCTTCATATTCACTCCGATTCGTCCTTTAAAATTCTGTAGATTGAGCATACGAAACCCCAACTACGAGTCATATCACATCTTACGAATCATAGGTCCGATCTCGTAGAAGGACTAACGCTTAGAAAAATTTTGAAATCATACCTAGGCACTATAAACCCCTCTTAGGACTCGTAGGGGGTCTTACGAATCGTAAGGTTGGCTCGTAGTATATGCGCCACTATTCATATGCTCACTGTTTCCTTCTACGAGACATGATGAGTCATAGTGAAGACTACGACTCATAGGCTTGCTCATAAAAGTTGCCTCAAACCAAGGTTTCTCTATTCTTCAGCTCTTGGTTTGCTCCTGCAACCTATAATATAAACATACCAACATACCAACTGATGCTACTGGTCCAAGTTTTAACAATTTTAATCACACAAACAACTATGAACCAACAATCTAAATACGAGAAAATGTCTCAAAATAAACCAAAATACATAAAATATTTGGGCTGCCTCCCTAGAAGCGCTTTGTTTAAAGTCATGGCTCGACTTCATCAGCATGGATACTCAGAATTCTCCATGGGACACATTGTTTCCCCATGCAATCTGTCTTTGTTCATCATGCACATCTTCAAGCTTTCCATCGAGCTGCTCCATCCTATCCCCAAGTCGCCGCATCGATATAGCGTATTGCTCCAATTTATCGTTAACTCTGAGAACATCAAGCTTCATCTCATTCAAAATCTCTCCTTACTCATTAGCCTTGGTGAGGAGTTTCTCGAGCATGCACTCAACTCTTGTTAGCTCTTCAATGATGTGCTGCTGGTGGGGTAAGCTTAACCGAGTAGGCACACTTTCTCGGTTAGCACTGCTTAGGGCACCCTTCAACACACTTGAGGATACTTCTGCCTTCTCTATAAGAGGTTGGTATATTTTTGTCACTGCAGACAGTTTATCTATGTATTCAGCGATCTCACCGAATGGTGGCCTTAAGAAAGCCCAATAGTCGCCTCCAAATAACTCATCAGCATGCCACTATTGCTCAGATGTCAGTGATTGGTAGAAGCTTGCCACTAACACATTATCAAAAAAGTTATGGTCTTGCTTCTGCCCAATGCATTTTTTGTATTTTTCCGATGCAACTCCAAGTGACTCACCAGGCACCCGTGCAAAGTTGCAAATGTTGTCCTGAATTGTCTGCACGTTGGGCCCTTTATGGAAGCGTATTAGAAAAACCCTTTGTACCTCTCCCTAATTTGCGCAAACATCTGGTGGGAGCAAAGACTACCATTCTGCTGCATCAGCTCTTAAGGTCATGGGAAAAGGTTTGGAGAGCAATAGCATCCCAAGCAGGGTTCCTTGTTCCTAGTACTCCCTTGAGGGTTGAAGCAAATTGTTGCAGGTGCGTTTGTGGGTTTTTAGACTCGTGCCGATAAAAGAGGACACACCTTTGCAACATTTCCAACAGGTCACTGGTGTTGTAGAGCTTCTTCTCCGACATAATGCAGGTTGACCTATGCACAAATTAAGCAACAAAACATCAAGAGAAAAGTAAAGTACAGAAGACTATAGAAAACAATATTGGAATTAACCAATAGTGAACTCAAGTCAAAACCTAGCTATATTCCCTGGCAACGGCGCCATAATTTTTTATGATGGTCATGCTCCAATAAGAAAGTGGTTGCTATAAGTAATTAACCTAACAAAGGTTAGGGTCGAATCCACAGGGAATACAGGGCTTGACTACAAGAATTCACTACTAATCATTTCTAATATCTATAACTACAATCTCTAAATATTGGGGGGTGGTTTGTGATTCAAAAGCAAAGATAAAATAAACACTAATTAAAAAGCCAGAAAACACTCAGATTTGGGAACAACTTGGGAATTGTGTTCCCCATGGTTCGTTGACTCAAATTCCCTAGATAACATAACAACAATTGGAGAATCGCATGCGGGATGGTAACTTAGGTTCTTCCATCCCTCTTGTGAAGGTGAGGGCCGAATTTCACCATGGCGCTTGGTCGGCTACCATGGCGTGCCAACTAATCATTACTTATTGTCCTAGTCAATCTCCCCTTGGTCAGGTTTGGTTGATTAGACGGGAACACATCAACTGAATCCTGTCATCTACTTCTCTTTTCCTGTTCATCACTACCTTTCTCAGGATCGTGATAGTAGGCAGGGTTTGGTATTGGCCACCACTAAACAACATTAATAACGAAGGGAAATAGACAATACATGTGAAACCCCATTCATAGAAATGCACAAAACCTAGGTCATTTCAAATCAACTACCCATGGTTCCCACAACCCCAAGTTGTGGGTGTTTAGCTACTCATGGCTAAGATAAAACACATAAAAATGCAAGTAATAGGCATAGTTGAGAATTTTACCAACTCCAATGAAAGTGAAGACACCCAAATTGCAAACCCACAAGCTTGAAAACTTCTAAAGTGTGTAATACAAGATTTGCAATCCCCAAAAATGGGTTTTCAAAAGGGAAAATAATCTAAGTTGAAACCCTAAAATGTTCTTGGGAGAATCTCTAGAGCTCAAAGACAGAAGCTCCTTTTTCAAGTGTCAACTCACGCTTTTTCTCCTCCCTTTTCTAAAACCTAATCTTACACTTTTTATAGTATGTACAAAACAACCCTAAAAGTTATGCAGAAAGGACAGCTAGCATCTGATATACTTCGCAATTACGACTCATAGGATGGCCTACAAGTCGTAGTCGGGGTCTCGTATCAGGATCTTGGCATCTTGAATTGAACTGGAATGACCCATAGGTACGAGTCTTTGCTTGAGCTACGACTCGTATGTTGGTCTCATAGTCTTGGTCATCAGTTTTTGATCCAACATTTTGGTTCTCTAATTTTTGTTATGCATCCATCTGTACGAGTCGTAGTGTGTCTTACGACTCATTGGTTGGGCTCATAGGAGTGACCCTCCCTTGGCAGATTTCTGAACTTTTGGTCTCTGGTTCCTGTCACGAAACCACCCTATGACTCATAGCTTGGGCTACGACTTGTAGGTAGGGTCATATGGCCTATGCTTCAGCAAAATCTGCAACTTTTCTTCAAAATCATGCCAACCCAACTTTTCTGCAACATCAACACAAAAACACATAAAAACTATACAAAGTCGCTTCAAGAACTCACAAAATCTCTTGTTTTAGGCATCAAATGTGTTGTAATTTGACAACACATCAATCGAAACAAAGGTCAATCTTTGAGAAGTGGGTAGCCCCTTGAAGTTGATCAAACAAGTCATCGATTCTAGGAAATGGATACTTATTCTTGATGTTCACCTTATTCAATTGTCTATAATCGATGCACATCCAAAGAGATTCACCTTTTTTTTTTACAAATAACTCCGGAGCACCCCCATGGAGATATACTTGGCCTAATGAAACCCTTCTCCAACAAATCCTTCAACTCCTTCAACTCAACCGGTGCCATACGACAAGGAGGAATAGAGATAGTTTGAGTATACGGAGAAGATCTATGCCAAAGTCCACTTCTTTTTCAATACGAATACCGGGCAAGTCTTTGTAGAAACATCCAGAAACTCATTCACCACAGGACCGACTCAAGAGTAGGTGACTCAGACTCCACATCCTTGACCCTCACAATATGATAAATACAACCCCTTAGAGATCATTTTTTGGGCCTTAAGGTAGGAAATAAACCGACCATTAATAGTGGAGTCACTACTTTTCCATTCAAGAATGAGCTCATCCGAAAGTTGGAACTTAACCTTTCGGGTTCTACAATCTATAGTGGCATACGATGCATGAACCTATCAATCCCAAGAATCATATCAAAATCAAACATCTCAAGTTTCACAGATCACACGTGAAGACTTTATGCAAAACAGAAATAGGGAAACCTTGATAAAGTCTATGAGCAACAACAGATTCACCCATGTGGGTATATACTGAAAAGGGGTCCCTCAAAATTTCGAGACTCAAACCAAACTTAACAGCCAACAAAAAACAAATTTTCACTTGTATTAAACAAAGCATAAGCATCAAAATCAAATACTTTTACACATACCCGTCATAACATCTGGGGCTACTTCCACCTCCTGTCGAGCATGCAAAGCATAGAACTTATTGTTTTAGGGGGCACCACCTTGGTGGAGCTCTTGCTTGGGAGGGATTACCTTGAGCCATTTGAGTCTTATTCAGAGCCTTTGGATAACCAACAAGCTTGTGCCCCATCACTCCACAACCAAAGCAAGCACCCGAACCCCATAAGCACCTTCCGAGGTGATTTCTCCCACACTTGTCACATTGTGGAGGTAATGGTCCACCACCAACTAGTGCCCTAGGAGGAGGTACCCTAGCATTATCAATTTGAGCATTAGAACCTTGACCCTGTTGGAAGCGACCAAAACCACTACCCTTAGAGTTGGAGAACCCACCATCATAACAGGCTCTCTTAGGATCATGCACCCTTTTCTCCTTGAGTTTCTCACCTTCAATTTGCTCTGCATATACCATGAGTCTAGATATAGCCATATCCCAAAAAAGCATCATTGTACAACACTCTTTCAAGAGATACCAGAAATGAACTTGTGCATTCTTGCATGAGGGTCAGCCACAAGTGTAGGAGCATACTTGGAGAGCTTAGTGAAGTTGAGGGCATAACCCCTCACACTCATACCACCCTATTTAAGGTTGATAAACTCAGTCGTCTTATTTTCCCCAAGCTCAAGTGGAAAGAAACAATCTAGAAAAGCAAATTTGAACTCTTCCTAATTAACAACATTACCACAAACCCTCTCCATCGACCATTTGGTGTACCACACTAGAGCCACACCTTTCAAATGATAAGCAACTAACTCAGCCTTCTCCTTAGAAGTGACACCATAACATTCAATACCTTGGTGAGCTCATCAATGAACGCTTGAGCATCCTCATTGGGTTTTGACCCATAGAACTTCAGAGGATTCATCCTGGTAAAATCCCTTACCCTAGAGGCTGGAGCAGGATCCCAAAGAAGATTAGCCTATATATCTGAGAAGTCACCACCAGGACAAGCATGGAAAAGGCCGTACGGAATTTACCGTTATAGGTAAGCTCTTCCATAGGCCCTTGAGGTGCTTGACCCTCATTACCCGGGGCCAATCTTGGTAGGGGACCTCTTCCTTGAGGTATCTTATGTAATGGAGCAAGCACACCATCAAGATAAGGAAACAAAATATGAGCCATAGCATAAGATAAAACATGAAGAAGTGATATAACTCCTAGAACATCGTCATAGCCTCCCACTCAAAGGCATAGTGCACTCTACACCTAACTTTAGGACTCTACTTGATGCGACATTTTGGACTCCGAGGATCATTTACAAACCTAGTGCTCTAATACCAAGCTTGTCATGACCCAGACCTAGGGTGTAGGAGTGACAAGGCGAACGGGAACCCGAGAGTTTCTAAACAAGCCTCATAGCATTCATTCACACATCATCGATTCAAAAGTGCATATGAATGGTAAATGAATAATTCTAAGGGACGGGAAAGTAGGACTAATGCTATAGGAATATCATGGGGAATAAGGATTAACATGGATTCACAAAGCCTTTTTCCCATGAGAGGTAATGAAAAGAATTCGAGAATGGATTGCTACCTATGCCTAGATCACGAAAAATACGTGATCTAGGCATAACATATAGGATTAAGGGGCGGGTTAGTATGACTCACTTTATGGGGCAAATACGGGACTTAGGATCTTTCACAACATAACATGAATCCATAAAGTAAGCTCATAATCAAACCATATTGACATAGCCATATCAATAACATAATTCTCCAAATACAACACTTAGCACATAAGCGTAAGGAGGTCTACAAGATGTCCAACAATGCCTCTAATCATAAGATAAGATGGGGGCTAAGACATGTCCCAGACTCACCCTCAAAGTAAATAATATAAACCAAGCATCATAGGTAGAGGAAAGGTGTGCTTTCCTTGGAAGATAGGACTCACCACAACAAGCCAATCTCAAGATCCAAGCAAGATATTGTACGGATGATAAACGTACTCTTTGATCCCTACATGGTTAGATCATGTAGGAAAAAGTATGCATTAGTACATTTGGATGTACTAAGTATGAGGGCATGCAATGCATATGACTTATCAAACCTGCATTCAATGTTAGATAACATGGGCCCATATATAGAAAGAATCATATATCAAGAGAATAATATATCAATATCACATAAGATATGTGATGTATGAATGTGAAAGTACTTCATAAATATATTGAGGATAGGACATAACCTACACGAAACCAAGTGAGTTATGCCTTGGAATCCCATTGTCTTCCCCACAACGGATAAGAGGTAACCTACTTTCCAAAGGTATATCCTTAACATTCTTTCCCCTTAGGGGCATAAGCATATACCTATGTTAGGCACATAGTTCAAGGAAAAGAGTATGGACCTTTGGAGATAGCCCACCTTGCCTCCAATCCATCGGTACTAGGTCGTCATCCCACTAGAATATATATATATATATATACATGCTTGTAAAAGAGACATAGGACTTTCAAGTCGTTTACATCCATTCTTAGGCTTAAAGGCCACATTACATCCTTCGTAATCGTGTATAATAGGCTTAAAATCCAGAACATTCTTCACGTAATACGCATAGGATTTGCTCCTCTGGAGCACCTTCTTAAGAGATGAGTATGGACCCTTGGGGATATCCCACCCTGCCTTAAACCTCAATCGATACTCCCTTCACATAGTGGTGTAAACAACCATAATTACTCCTTGAGCCATAATCTTAGACATGTATGTGATCACGTTCTTGTCATAGTCATAATCTTTTCAAAAACATATATATAAACATAGATGGTTCTTGATTCACTTCATAAACTTCGTAAAAACCATAGTCATATATTCATATGCTATGAATGAAATGAGAATAGCATAGGTAGTAGAGATTCAAACTTAAATCAAAAATACATTATGAAATTCAAGTAAACATAAGTAAAATTCACATTTAAATCATAACATAAATTATCCATGCACAAATCAAGCTTTAAAGGGGTCTTACACTTTCATAACTTCATAACTTCAATGCAAACCATCATATTAGGACTTAAATCAACTTAAAATCATCAATAAAGCATAGCCCATACATCAATTAAATTTATTAAATCACAATTCTTAAAATCCATATTTAAAGTAAGTTAAAATTCATGAAAAATACTTGAAAAGAGTTTGGGTCTTCTTGGTTGAAAGGGAACAAGAATCAAAACCCACATACCTTAGCTAATGAAGAAGATTCAAGGAGAAATTTAGTGACGAAGAAGGCATTCCTTGATCAAGCTTAAAACTCACAAGAGTTTTTGAAAAGAGACTTGAGAAAATTTTCAAATGTGAGGAATGAATTAGAATGTTAGGAATAGAGATTAGGTCATTAGGAATCCTTTAGGGAGCATAGGAAGTCACAAGAGACCCTTAGAATAAACCATAATTATGAAAACGCCATTAATGAAATGAGTTGAAAAATTGAACATCATCAATTCTACAAAATCTTAACTTCAAGACTTATTTTTGTTACTTTTTTACATTTATTTAGTGTTTTGAAAAATATTTGGTTCAGATAATAGTTGACTTTCTCATTAGTGGATTAAGATAAATATCATCATGACCTTGGTTTTTGGATTGTGGCAGCTTAGGAATAAACTTAGAATTTTTCTTGATTTTATGGGCCGAAATTTTTTATTTTGTGTGACAGAATATATTCTTCAAGATAACTCTCTAATGTGTCATGATGTTGTACTAAAAATTTGACTTCATCGTTAATTCATATTCTAAGCAATTCGCTTTATATTTTAGTTGCTAATATATGATAATAAACAATTTTATATTTTTATTATTATATTAGGTTAAATTTGGTTATCACACGTGAAATTAAGACACAAATTAAAGTTAATAGGAAAAGTTCTAAAATGTTTGTTTATGACACGTAACACGAAAAAAATCATATTCACACCGCAATATCTCTCGAGCACGTTGATAATAATCAATATTTCTACCATAATCCATATCAAATTTTAAATAATAAATTTAATATATGTAGATTTTTCTAAATCTATTTAAATTTCAAATAATATTTTAATATAATACTTAGATTTTAGTATCATTGGTAATTCTAGAAAAGAAGTTACTCAACATAATTTTGAAATATAGAGAGGTGTATGTAGGAGTTTTGTCTTGTTCAATTAAGTCCTACTATATGATTATTAGTTAATTTTTCTATTTTAGTGCATAATATCTACATAAAATTCATTTAGAAACTATCACTTATTCGAGAAAAGAAGTTACTCAGCATAACTTTAAAATACAGAGAGGTGATAGTTGGATTTTTATCATATCCAGACAAGTCCAACTAAGTGATTATTAGTTACTTTCCTATTTTAGTGTATAATATCTACAAAAAAATCCATTTTACTAGGTATAATTTTGAAATAACGGATGTGCCACTTAAAATTTTGTCATATCTAGTCAAAGTCCTACTAAGTGATTATTAGTTATTTTTCCTATTTTAGTATATAATATATACAGAATAATCAAATATCCTAATCCATATATGATATCTACTAAATAAAAATGACGAATGGATCTAAAGAAGTTACAGCCTATATAGTACGAGCCCTCTTATTCTTCTCCCTATCTCTATGGGTATCCGAAATCCGAAGAGAAAGTTCCTTTGTAGTATGAGCAAAAGCCTATATATAGGAAATATCTACACCATCCTGTAAAGAGGTATCCTGCTGTCTCTAATCAAATGATCCCCAAAACCATCCACATGACAATAAACTATGGCACTCATAGTATGTATAATATCTGACGCATATCAAGCCAACGAATTGAACCTAGGGCTATACTCCCTTACGCTCATATCCCCCTGCCTCAAACTGATAAACTGGTCAAGACGGGACTCTCAAACCTCTTGGGGTAGGTAATGGGCTAAAAATGCCTTAGAGAAGTCCTCCCACTCTCCTGGCGGAGCATCAGACCCTCTAGATCTCTTCCATGCTTCGTACCACAAGATGGCAACATCACGTAGTCAAAAAAAAGCCAACTCTACTGCCTTGGTGATGGAGGCACGCATCACTCTCTATTCTCAATGCATATGGTCTATAAAGTCCTGGGGATCCTCAGTGGGACTGGACCCTATAAATACTAGAGGGGGCAAGTGAAGAAACTCTCGTACCTTTGAGCTTTCTATTTGAGCCCTTCTAGCGCTTGCTCTCGCCTCGAGTTGTCACTCATGAATAAAAACCATCCTAGTCAGTAGCTGAACAGCCTGCCTCATCCCCTGCTCCCCAGTCTCTAGTGGGGCTGGGGTTACTGGATCCCCTTGGACCCCAATAGGTGCCGGTGAATCTGGTAATATGGATACTGGAGACTTTCTGTGTGCCTCAGCTGGGAATATATCTGCCTGACCTAGCAAGGAAAGACTGGTACCTTCTCTTGGATCCATACCTACCTCACATTGTGCCATCTCCTGAATGTAGACAACCTGACAAATAAAACAAATGACAAAGCATGATTTAGATTTCATATGTTCCTATAACTTTGCTCTATAGCATGATATATTAAGTGAAAGAATGCTAACCATCACTAAATGCCTCATAGCCTCCTGATTATAAATGTGGTGCACAACACACTCATAAGCAAGACTCAACTAGACACGGCATTGTGGACTCCATGGGACACGACCTACTCTGATACCATGTTTGTCATGCCCCAAAAAGAGAGGAGGCGCTATTGGCACTCGATACCATTATTGACCGGCTAAGCCATTGAACATGCTAATTAACTAAACAGAATGCTAAAAGAAAATCGGGCAGCATAATATCTGAAATACTAAGTCTGGACCGTTTAGGTCATGACCTGTTTATCAATAAATCATGTACAACAAGATAGGTAAACCAAAACAATAGAACACTAGCTAGCCGACAAGGCTACAACAACAGAGGAATAGACACACACTATATATACATGTCAATCCTGTGAATGGAGACTGAAAGGCACAAAAGAACCAACCTAAAATAACATGTCCATAATAGCCTCTAAGATAATCACTAACACTGCAGGGAAAAGGCCCGACTATACCCAACTGTACAATAAAAAGTAAGCATCCTGTGAAAGCTCCAGGAAAAGATGGAGCTTAGCAACTCACAGCTGAACTGGGCTCCTAGTGTAGGGGTCGATCAGAGTCCCTACCTGAACCTGTATGCATGAAATAAAATGCAATGACCCCAAGCAACGGGAAATCAGTAGAATAAACATGTACTAGTATGGAAGGTAGAAAGTAAAACCATAGGTAACTGTAGTAAAAAAAAAGTAATAGAAATACCATATGTAACCAAAACTCAAGTAACCTTAATGGCCAACAATCAACCTCCTAGCAATTAAATATGCATGGTATGCTAGAGTATCACCTGTCGTGAATACATATATATAGATGCAAATGCATGACATTCCCAACCAAATGTTAGCAATGGTGGTCCTTTCCGATAGCTAACCGACATCATATTTGCCAACTTGTGGCCATATGTACAATATACATATATATTATCATTTGGGACAATAGGCCTCATACCTCTGATTATATCTCGAAGTCCATGCATAACGTGTAATGTATGGTTGAACGTTGACTGCACATAGAAGACCATAACATGAATTTAGCCAATCTTGTCTCATTGGTACACTTATTAATTATCATAGCATCATAATCATTATCATAGCATATACAGATGACTCGTGCGATATTACATGTCTTTTGAATAAGTTTGACAATTTAACTCAACATTTAGAATGAGGTCTTAACTCTGAAAATGTTCATAAAGGTGATTCACATAATCCTTATACTAGGATCCATGTTAATTAGTAAGAGAAAGTATTTGAAAATAATTAAGTGTCTTAGTAATTTAAATAGGAGCATTACACTAGAGAATATTGGAAATCAACATGTTACTTGCTAAATGCTTCAAATATGGTTTTAGTATAGACGAAGGACAGATTATGAGTACTACATTCCCTTGTAATTTGCCTTTATTTTTTATGATACCACACCAAAAAGAGCAACCCCCAACATATGGACAAGTAGTCAGGAAAACAATAAATTGATATTAAGATACTAAATGTCCAATTTAAGCGAACGAATGGAATATCAACCTAATACCATTATGAAAATAATTCAACTGCAATCCCAATGTCTTTCATAAAAGATCTTTCTAACAACAGAATAGTAAAATATAGCATTTAATGTTTTGGGAATTTCTCGGGTTTCATGCTAAAAGGAGGGACAGAGTTTAGCCTTAATATACCTATCCGACGAACATCAAATGGCCTAAAGCTTCTTCACGGGAGTTGTTCCTTACATTCTAAGCTTCACAACAACTATATATACATAGCTTAAACATACCTATAAATAGTCTAGAATTGAGCATTAATGACCAGATTCTCCATATAGTACTTATGTGAGAAAATGTCAGTAGAACTTTGTAAAAATGACTGTAAAAGAGCCCCAAGATTATTACCTGAACAAACCAGCTACAAACCAAGAATAACTAGAAAGAACACCACCTTTTTTATAGTCTAAAAACATCCCTAAACATAGCTAATAGGAGGTAAAAAAAATTACAAAGCGTAAGCTATGTATTTCTAGGCACGGGGATGAATTTTAATGATAAAAATGTGAAAAACTTACCTAAATCACCTAGGTACCTTGAGGGAGCTTTCTCTTCAGTTTCTAAACTATTGGAGGACGAAAATGGAGCTGTTTTGAGCTTTAAAAATGTCATGACTGATCCGGCCCATGACCCAGTTTTATGCTCGGGCAATCACGGTAAAACTGTCATAACTTTCTATTCTGAAGTCGGATTGACGTGCAGTTTTGTGCGTTGCAAACTAGACATAGATTTTCAATTTAATAGGTCATGGTCCTTCTATGCTCTTATATTTTGGGAGATACATCCTGATACATGTTACCCAAATTTAAGAAGGATTCCTTAGAGAAGCTTACGGTAACTTTGGCCAACCTTTATCTTACAACTTTCTTGATTCTAAAAACTTAACTTATGACCTTTGTGCTATTAAAATACCCTTTTAAAATCCATTATTAGAAAATTATACACTCTTAGTTTAATATAAAACGTGAAATGTAATTTGAACTTTTTGAAAAGGGCGAGGTGCCACTCGGACCATTTCTTTAATCCCGAATGTGTATTTATGGTATTTCTTTGGCTTAAAATATTAAGTCCTCGATATTACAACTTATTGGCAGTCTTACTATCCTTAGGTTCTATCTAAAATCATATATGTCTTATATAATATTCCACCCTATATATATTATAGAAGACAAGAAACAGGGGGTCTCACAAAAAAGCACCCAGAAAAGCTTAATATAGGAGAAAGGGAGAATGAGATAGAAAATAACATAGTTGTTAGGAAAAAAGTGTAGAAAAATGCAGTGTCAAGAGGGCCTTTAGTCATTATGTTCCCAAAATACCAGACTAAATCCCCCTGAGCCTACATTACAAGCTTAGAAAGTCCTAAAAGTCATCTTAGTCCAAGTAGTTGAAGGTCTTAATCATGAGTATAGGGGTTAGCCTATGGTATTGGGAATGATGCATGAATATCTTTTGTGAGAGTGAGTGATTTTGCATAATCCCAAGGTTATACATGAAAACAGCATTGAGAGTGAGTTATGAGACTTCTTTGTAAGGGCACTTGCATTGCATTGTTAGCACTAGACTTCGTCAGTGATTGTGGATTATTCATAGTATCTCATTTTTCATATTTGTGTTGTCACACGCACTAGTCTGTATTGGTTCGCTAGGTGGCTATCTGATTCTATTTTGAAAAAGTGATGTGGGTATCTGAGTTTAAAATCAATATGATGTATGTCATTGGGTTGAGGTCTGTGTTACTGTATTACTTATATAGATTGAGTCTGTTGCTTGAGGACAAGCAACAATTTTAAGTTGAGGGTGTTGATGTGCTATCAGAATACAACACTTTTGATGCTTAAAACTTAGAATTTCATGTGTTCTCAATTCGATGATAGTTGGTTTTATGTGCTTTTGTATTATATTTGCAGGATTCTGGAGTTGTCCTTGATTTTAGGAAAAATGTACACAAGTTGCTGAATTTGATGCAGTACGAGACCCCTTATGGGCCATAGCTCATTCTACGGGCCGTGAAGTGGATTTCTAGACAATTCCAGTGAGGGTATCATAATCAGCTCAAATATAAGTAATCTGCCCAAAATTTTTATGAATTGGGCTCAAGATTATTTGAATTGAGTTTAATCTCAACTCATTCAAGCCTTAACCCATTTTGAAATAATCTTCAATTGAACCCAATTTAATTTTCAATTTCAATCTGTTCTAAGGCTCTTTACTTGCATTGATGTAATGTACGCTTTCTATCGATTTTATATTTTTTGTGATTTATCTATCTATTTATAACTTCTTATCTTTATTTTCTTGAGTTCAAATTCTAATTGTGGTTATAAAAAGTAATATAATAATATGTTAAAATTATTGAGATAAGGGGAGTTCCCCGAGGGTGAGAACAAGAATCGAAATGATTGAATCACAAAGATCTATTCACTTATATAGAAGAAGAATCGAAGAAGGAGTGAATGGTTCATGTAGCAGTGGAAGAGCCAGTCGCCTATCGTAGCCAAAATCTTTTTCCAGGTTTAGAAAGACTGGTTCGAAAGGATCGGGAAAGATCAGTTGTTTGCTCTTCTTCAAGAGTGAAGCAACAAAAGAGAGTAATGACATTGTATCATACCCCTACCCTAGAAAGGGTAATATGATTGAGCCAGACAAATTGGGCAGGTGATGACCCAACCCGAATTTTAGCCCATTTTAGGCAAATCCATTTGACCCCAAAGTAAATTTGGGGGGTCATAATCCAACCCAACTTCCATTTCCATCCATTTTAACATTCTAAATTTCAATCCAACCCGCTCATTTGACACCCCTAGCCATAATAAAGAAAAAATATAATTGTATAAGGTACTAAAATATTATAAATAAAATAAGTAAAAAAAAACTTTGTAAAAATTAGATTGAATTACCCGTTCTATAATCATTACCCTACTTGTTCTATAATTAATTACTCAACTCATTTTGCTCAAATTCATTTAAATCTAAGCAAATTTTATTTGGATTGAATCTTGACCTATTTATTGTCATGAACTAATACGGGGGATTTGGGAAAATTACCATAAGACGGGAGAAGTCCCCTTAGGTAGAGCTGCAATATTATGAATGGTTTTTGTTTTGTTTACATTATTTATATTAGATAATTTTGGATTGAAGAAAAGAGACAGGAATACAACTAATGTTTGACATTTATTTATTTATTAATTAATTAAACCAAGGACAGAATATTTATTCATTGACAAAAAGTTAGGTTGAAAAGGTTGCGTTTGCCGGGAGTCGAACCCGGGTCTATTGCTTGGAAGGCAATTATCCTAACCGTTGGACTACAAACGCTTCACGTGTTAAACTTAGTGATTACCATATATATACAATATAGGCAAATCTAAGGGTGATGAATGTAGCATTTAAAGAAGTTCACGGACAACCAAGTTAGTTTTAAACTAAAAAATAAGCTTACGAACTACGTTTAAGATGACGTATACTTCGAGAATGAACCAATGCTTCGTTCAGGTATCTTGATTGAAATTTCCGTAAATGAAAATAGTATTTTTACTTATTTCGATGATTCTCAATACAGGAGAAAGAGTTTGGACATTATTATATATGAGACCATAAAAACACATACAGTCATCAAAAAAGAGGGTTTGATTGAGTATCGAGAAATCAAAAATAAATGAGTAAATTTCATAAATGGCAAACATATAAAGTCTAATTATCCTCCATAGCTATAGATTGGGTAATTACATTTCGTAACTATAGTTATAACAGCGTTTGTATAATTCACGCAACATTTGTATACATTTGTATAATTCACTATACAATTTGAAGTTTTTGTATAATATTTGTATGTTTCCTATACAATTTGCACACACCATTTGTATAATTCATTATACAATTCACAGTGTTTGTATATTCCGCTATACGATTTAATTCGCACACAATTTTGATATAATCTCACATAGTGTTTGTATAAATCGCGCAAATTATACAAAACTCAATATGTAATTACAACTAGATATTTGCCACAAACTAAAGTATAGCTATATTCACTAATTAATTAGTATATATTTGACTTACCCATTTACAATCAATTAATTTTAGCAATTATCAATACCCAATTTGAATCTCTAGTATTGCTTGTAAAAGATCATTAATTAGGGTGGTCTTATATTTCAAGTAAGACAAAACTACAACTAATTTGATAAATTTTAATGAAATACATATTCATGTGAATTATAAAATGTAAAAATTAAAATTGACAAATCATCAACAAAAATAAAGTTAAAAGGAGATGGTTGGTGTAACTATAAATTGACAAATGGATTGTTGTGAGGCACATGAATATCTTTTGACAAGGAATATCCTAGTTTTCACTTTTTGTTTATATATTTTCTTTTTGTTCAAAACTACAGCAACAACGAGCGACGGTATTAGTAGGCAACATTTATGTGACTAAGATAGGAATTTAATTAATTTTTACCATCTCCTCCTCATACGTTCGTCTTATTTCCCTCATCTCGTCCACTATAGAGGCTGTTCCCACCCCGTTTATCACAAATAATTATCAGACATTGATTTGCTGTTGAGGATTAAACTCAACTAGACCATCAAACTCACTTTGAGAAATCAAAATCATAGAAAATTACACGGAACACTGTAAAAATGATTATCGTTTACCTCTACGGAGATTATACGATAGTGATTGTCCTTGTAAAAGGACAAGAATTACCAAGGAAGCAGACCATTGTCCTTTCTACGACTAACAACAAAAAAGAATATAGGATCAAAGGAAATAAAGAGTTGAACAATGTTTGAGGAAAAATGATACATGCACCCTGTCACTGGTTTCACCATCTCTTCACAGCATCTTAACAATGGAAAGGAACAAGTATCACATGCCTGATTTACATGCTTCATTCCATAGCAGAGAGAACTACAAAGCTGTTAGCCGGAACTTCTGCAGAGAAATCAATAGGTTTACGCACTTGCATCATAGGAAGTAATCCGGTGTTCTTCGGGTTACATCTGGCTCCCCTCTCCTGGGAGCTGGTTCAAACTGCAACAGAATTGTTCCTAGACTTTATCAACAAGTTGCAATCTTTGACAGAATACAGTGCACTAATTACCAAAATTACTTGTCTAACCTTGACAAAAGAAATTTGTACCAGGATGGGGAAGAAAGACCAACAAAAAAGAAAGAAAAAGAGCAGACCTGAATGAATGTACGGTCCCTGGCGTCATCCACTTCCAAGATGGAAGCCATATTACCACAGCGGTAACAATAATTAGGTGCACTGAAGATGGTTACCACCTTTTGATCCTGCAATAAGAGCATCACTCATGAATCTTTCTCGTGGATCATACTTGCACATAAAGAATGAAGGATTTTAAGGATTATTACATGGGCCCAATTGAATCCCTCCATAACCAGCTGGTGTGCTCTAGCAATTAGATTCAAGTTGTTGGTGTGATTAAATTGCTCAGAAATATCCTGTTGTAATTCAAGTAACCAGATAGTGAAGCTTCATTTGCTGACAGGAACAAACACAAACTATTCATATACATCAAAAGAGAATGAAGGTACAAGCAATATGCGTTACCTGGCCAAATGTATATCCAGCACCCCTTGGTGAGATACCCCAACCACAGCGATCATCAGGATCAGACCATAGAAGATCACACATGGCACCCTCATGTGGAACTTCTTGGACCCGGTCAAAATTGCGTATACTATCAAGAGTTTCAATAGTCGGAGACAAACCACCATGGAGACAAAATATCTCTGACTCAACCTTCAAATATCCCAAAAGAACCCATTAAGACTCAAATTGTGTGCCGAAGGCAACAGTCAAAAAAATTAACAAATCAGGAAATGCAATCAAAAATAAAATTATAAGACGCCTTTAAGCATATTTTCCAGTTTTCTGAAATCATCCAGGAAGGTAATATCCAGTAATCCACAAGGGCTTTGAAATGGATCACCAAGGTCTAAGGCCTGCTTCCTAACATATCCAACATCTTTTTTGTGTATTGCCTATGTGGGATTTGCCTAGAGTATCATGTACACACCCTTTAGGAACACTTTGTGCCATCGCTCAAGGTTGCAAAGTAGCTCTGATACCATATGCAACAATCCAACCAACAGTTATATTGTTTGTTTGAACTTGGAATATGCTCAAAACAAGTCACTAGGGTCGAAAACTTGTTTCCTTGTACACACACAGCATATATATATACATACATGTATGTATGTCTATCTACTACTAATATACATGTGACATGTGACAATAAGAACACACTCTCATGGTCAACACGTCTGCTTATTGGAATTGTCATTGAATTAGAAGGTGTTTATGTCAATTAAAGGCTTTTCATTTTACAACTTCATGCTTTGATGATGTTGTACTGAATGTTAGGATTTGTGTGTCTTTTCCTTATGGACAAGCAAGGACTATATCTGCAGTTTTCTTTTAGAAAAAAACCATGGATCCACCTCCATTCATTTGACTTTATCGGCTACATGTAAATCCAATAAGTAATACTCTTCTTCCTATAAATTCTTTTGAAATATGTGGGCATTATAAGCAAATAGTTACTCCCTCTATCCCATTTTATGCGGCACTGTTTGACCTTGCTCAGCATTTGAGAAAAAAAGAAAGACCTTTGAAACTTGTGGTCTAAAAAATCCTTAGATATATGTGCGACTATGAATCATTTCATCACGTGTAAAAATGAAAATTTTAAGTTAAAATTGCTTCTTATTATGATAAAATGATATTTTTTGGGGGCGGACTAAAAGAAAGGGGTGTCATATAAAATGGGACAGAGGGAGTATTATTTATTCAAAAAAAATTATTTTAAAATGTATTTGGAAAACTATATAAATGATGTTTCGGAGAATCTTCAATTACTTGAAAAGGATAATAAAATAGAGGAAGTGTTGGCATTTGAAAGGCACTTCTGAGGACAAGTGTCTTGGCACTTGTCTTACTTTCATCGGTGTCTTTTTCCTATAAATATTATGTTTTGCTTCAGCAATGCAATGAAGAGAAACAAAGCTAAAAACTAGCAAAAGTACTACTTTCTCTCTTTCTTCCTCCTCTCATCCTTTTCTTTTGTTTCATCAAGTTTTTTTGTTTCTATTATTTCTTTTAGCTTGAACCATTAGTGGCCCCCTAAAGTTGGCACCAATTTTCACTTAGACACCTCAGCTAAGCTTTGTTCATTTTAAACACCTTATGTCAAGCTCCGGCTATGTCAATTTGACACTCTTTTTACCGTCAGTAACATATAACTGATCAAATTTCTCATTGATCTCCAAAATAACAAATATTATATTTTGCTTCAGCAATGCATTGAAGAGAAACAAAGCTAAAAACTAGCAAAAGTGCTACTTTCTCTCTTTCTTCCTCCTCTCATCCTTTTCTTTTGTTCATCAAGTTTTTTTGTTTCTATTATTTCTTTTAGCTTGAACCCATTAGTGGCCCCCTAAAGTTGGCACCAATTTTCACCAACACCTCAACTAAGCTTTGTTCATCTTAGACACCTTATGTCCAGCTCCGCTATGTCAATTTGACACTCTTTTTACAGTAAGCAAAATATAAATGATAATATTTGTCATTTGTGCAAAAACTATTCTTATAAAAATCATTTCTGGGCTTATTTAGCAAAAAGCTTCAAATTAGCTTTTGTGCCCATTTGGATTGGTTTATTTTAGTGCTTTTCAGCCAAAATAGCTTTTAAGCAGTTTTGAAGTATTTGGAGCTTGTTCAAAAAGGGAAAGCACTTGTGAAGTTGGGACGAGCGCAGTTGACATACAGGTAGGCTACGGTCTTCCCCCTCTTAGACTGAGTAGAATATGTGAATTCTGTTTGGGGTTAACTGATTGAGAAGCAGGGAAAGGGGTTAAAGTCCCTACACGTTGAATATGATTACATTAGCTATTGTCTATGACTGTTTTAGCATCGATTGGCATGTTGTGGGCACGTGTAGCTAGTCTGTTGATTTCCCGTTGTATCGTTGGTTGTCTGGGCTGATAGAGTGATGATTTAACCTGTTGAGGATCCCTTGGGGGACTGACATTGACTTTCTGTCATATACTGAACTTCTGCTTACTGGGAGTTGACAGAGTTGTTTTTTGACATACTGAACACGCTTGTTACTGTTGTATTCATGCCTGTTGCATTTATGCCTAGTGGTTGTCATTATTGGGCCTTAGTCTAGGCTTAGGCTAGTGATGCCATAGACCCACGCTGGTCAGGATCAGTAGATAGCTATATTGATATCCGGTGTGACTTGAGAGGTGTAGATCCTTGTAGACCGGACTAGTAGACTAGAGTCTGTAGAGTTGAGCCTCAAATGGACTGCTATGAGCCGGGACCCTAATTACTCTTCCTGCCAGCTAGCCTTTTGCATTGTTCCCGCAGCTCATCAAATTTGACTCGAACACACGAGGACCGACAGCATCACCCTGGCACTTGGAGTAATGTCTCTTACAGCTAAAAGCCCGAGGTTTTCCTTCATATGACTGCATATCCATCCAGTAGGACTGTGTGTAGACGAGGATGTGGTACTCTCTGTACACCCTCAGTTAAAGGGTACAATTAATGTTTGTACAGCTATAAGTTGTTGGGTTGAACTCCGCGGAATTGCCATTAAAGTCAACATTGATGGAGGGTATTTTGCACTAGTCTAGGCCAACAGGCCAAGGCAGACCAATGGCCACATCTGACCTTACCCTGTGTTATAAAGTCCAGGTCATAAGTGTTGGGTTAAAGTCCGAGTTGGGTCGATTAAAGTCCGACTGGTTTCCAGTTAGAGTCCGAAACGGTGTATACAGAGTGGGTTAAAATCCCAATTAGAGGTTCTATCAGAAGTGTGATTGTATTTGCATAGGGTTCACGAGCTCCATCTAGACTTGACAGCCAAACCTTACACCTGTTCACCCTATTATTGTGCGTGGGTGTACTGGCTGGGCTTATGAGGGCCCGGTTGGCGTATGGGCATAGATAGTAGGGCCTTACACCCGCGTACATCACTGCTCAACCATCCAATCCTCGGTTACCGTCATATTCATTAGACTATGGTATCGGGTTCTTGTGATGAGATATTTGTGGAGTTATATTTGGTGTATCCCTATTTTATTTACTGTTCTTAATTAGTTGACCTATGATGCCTACTGGATACCAGATCCCTGGCACTCACCCCTACTTTCTGCATCTGTTTCATGGTGCAGGTCCTAGCAAGAGCCAGCAGCGGTGACTCTTCCGTGGTAGCTATATATTCGGAGACTAGTGGTGAGCATTGGACGTTCGTGCATCCTTCTGATCTATTTTTGTATTTGTCGCCGTCTTTTGTGACTCGAGACTTGCCTTATGTATTATTTTGGTTCTGCATATGTATATGGAGATGTATTATGATCAGTGTATTGTACCGTGTCTATAGTAGTTCTGTACAGGCGACTTCTAGGTCCTTTGAGGGGATATTTCACTGCTGTTAATGGTTATGTATGCCTAGTATTAGCTTGTTCTCATGTTAGTTTTGGTTAAACTATTTTTCTATGCCTGTTACCAACTGTTCCCGGACAGGATTAGGCTTGCCTATCGGGGGTAAGGTAGGCTCTATCATGACCTGTGAAGTCTAATCGTGACAAGTTGGTATCATAGCCGGTGGGGACAAGTCATTTGAGTTTGTCCTTAGTTACGTTTGGACTATTTTACTTCTTTGATTAGGGTTAGCTAGGGCCTGTCTTATGCGCCGTCTATGATACTAGAGGCATGTTAGACAAAGATGTGTAACTCTTTATTCACAGACATATTACTTGCTTATTTCTATTGTTAGACTTTACTTTGAGATTTACTTTCTGATTTGCTTCCTGTTGTCGTCTATAAGCATTAGCTTAGGTATCTTTTATGTACTCACTACCTTAGGTATGCTCTTTATGTACTAAGAGGCTTGATTGGAGTCTTTTGAGGTTCCAATCGTCGTGTCGTGTCTAGGGCCTAGCTTGGGTCCTGACGCTCCCCCCCCCCCATCTCTCTATTATTAGCTGCTTCTCGTTTGGCAACATTATGGACAAATCAGATTTCAATGTGAACTTGTAAAATAGCATACATGAATTTTTACGTTCACCAACCATAATCCTATCAGGATTACTGTTATCCTGATGCACATATTTTTTTTCTAAATCCAATAAAATCAAG
Source organism: Solanum clarkiae (assembly GCA_011800125.2). NCBI lineage: Eukaryota > Viridiplantae > Streptophyta > Magnoliopsida > Solanales > Solanaceae > Solanum > Solanum clarkiae. The sequence goes on from JAABOM020000001.1 coordinate 9,134,972, forward strand.
TTCACAAAAAAGCAACTTGACAAAGCTTCTAGGTGAAATTAAGAGATTTAGTTTGCCTGACTCTTTAAATCACTTTTTCACAATGATAGAGAACAATTCAAACCACATCAAGTTCCAACTTTGATTCTGGCTTTTGCATATGTGTTCCAAGCAAGTCCACTAACACAATTTATTAGATATTCATTGAACACAAGTCCACTTAATGCAATCTATTGGATATTCAATATATTACCTTAGCATAAAGAGCCCTCTTAATTCAGAATCTCAACACATTTTGGGTCCATTTTCGAACATAAAGAATCAGTGGATAAGCACAAAGGAAGAACATATCATATCATCAAAAGAAGAGACCTCAATAACTTCAGCAGTATACAGTATACATATTTTAAGGGGAAAAATTTTAGATACAAAGAAACGTGTTACGAATCAAAATCAATAGAAAAAGGTTGGAAGAAACTAATTCATAACATGTAAGTAATCCACTAAAGGGAGTTACAAAAGATATCATACTAACCAAAGCAGTCAGAGGAAAGTAGTCAAATAGATCTGTGAAAGTCTTCCACACATTGGCATTACCATATCTGTAAAAAGCAAATACAGGAATCACCAAACATTAATTCCTAAAAACTTAACAATAAGATGAGTTAGAAGACATCCAAAGCTGCAAGTTTGGTGATATTCTAACATGAATTAGATGAGCTACTAATGGAAAATAATAAAAAAGCCAAAAGCGTTCTAACCTTTTCTTTTTGGAATAAATTAAATTCTAAATTGCAAGTATCAATAGTTGCTATGCTTTTTTACTTGCGTGATAAATATTTAAGGTTTTAGACTTGGGAGCTCTATTTTGAGAATTATATATATTCATGAACATCAGCATATGCCACATCATTAACTTCTAACACTGCTTTCATGAACGACAGTACATCACACAGCTTGTGCCACGTATGTCAATAGGACCCGAAAATTTGTGAAATAACTTTTTAGGTTCTGTTCTCGTAGAAGTAACTCCTAAAATAGAATGACTCCTCTCTCCAAGAACTCTAATAAGTAAAACAAATATTGCTCCATTTTATGATCTCCATTGAACATGCCTTCGTCTAGCTGACCCACTTTTGCACATCTCATCAATTACTTTAAGCGCATACCCCAATAACTCCAGTGATAACATCTTGCCATTCTCAATTTTTATATTATCCAGCTTGATTAGCTTTACTGGTAAAAAGGGAATATTGTTCTGATTACAAATTTAATCCATCCCTATCATATAGTATTTGAGACATAGATTTTTTACTTTCTAAACTAATATTGACTTTCCATGTTCAGATGATAAGTTACATCATACATCATATGCATACAGGAAATTGGGCACTTAGCCCTTAAAGCAACCTAGATACTACAACTTTAAAGAAATTCAAATGACAAAAATGTTGAATATATCTAGAGGACGTGTCACCAATATGTGTATCTACGGAACCTAGCTACGCATACGGAAACTGACATATAAAAAGCACAACTAGACTGTGAAATACCAAAAATCAAGGAATTTGTTTAATCCATATATCCAAACCCACCGTTCCCCGCTCCCCCAAGGCCAAAGAAGAGAAAACGATGACATAATGTAACCTACAAATATTAAAATTAGGAGGCTTACTTTCGTAGACATTCATCATAAAAACCATAAACCTGAGTAATCTGCATGAGAACGAGCCACAATAAGTACTCATCATCTGAATCTAAGCAAGATTAAAATTCATACTGGACCAAATGAATAAATACTTTTAACTCGATGAATGAAGAAATCAACTTCATATGGTTTATGTAAAACTTAGAGAGGGCGGAGAACTTTAATTCAAGAATGACGTATACCTGACGACTCTCATGATTTCCCCTTAGGATTGTAATTCGTTGGGGATAGCGAACTTTGAGAGCCACCAAAAGCTGGAAAGGTCAAAACCAAGTGAGTCTATAACTAGCAACAGCTACAAAACAGTAAGACCGTCTCATTAGTGAAAAGATCTTCCAGTACAATAGTGAAAAACTCTTTCTTATGCATGTAACCGTGTAAAACTTAATGTTTCGGACTTTCAGATTCCATACATTCCAGCATAAAAATTGCAAATTCAACAATGCCCCATAATATCAAGTAAGACATAGCAGCCAATGACAATTTTCACAAGTGAACTTTTTTTACGTTTTCAACAATCATAGAAATGAAAAGCTTTGGACACTTCAGCTAGCAAACTGCAGAAGACATTTCTCCAAGTCTATGAGATCACATGCAAAAAGGTACTGTCCTGTAAAGGTATACTGTAACATAACTCATAAGAACAGAAAGAGTGGCATTCGGAAGATGGGAAAGGTTGCAAGTATTACATGATTTTGTCATAAACAACTGATATATCATTACTGCATTAACTTGTTTTAAGAGGTAGAGGGGTTAAAATCTCACCGTAACTGTTTCGACAGAATAGTATCCACGATCCACATAATCTCCCATGAATAAATAATTAGTGTCAGGACACTGCCAATAAAACAAAAATTAGGATGGGAAAGTAGATCAAATCTGATGAGAATCACTTCCATGGAAATGTTAGAACTACTTGTTTTCAAGTAACAAAGGAAAAAAGTTAATCATCCAATTATCACATTAATTGTGAGAATAAGCCACATTATTGCCCATAGAAAAATGCATTATGTAGCTCATGTCCTTAACAATATAGAAGTCCTCGGAGCTCATTAATTAAGTGACTAAAAATATGATAGACCTTTTCTGAAGAATTATTCTGTTCTTTTTTCTTTTCATTGCATATTGGTTTCAATTTGCTCCATCCCAGCGAAAAGAAGCTACATATTACCTCTGTTGAGTTAGTGAAATGGCTTAGAACTAAATTGTATTCTATCGTGTGTTCATGTTCAGATTATTAACACAGCAAAAAACTAGATTACATCACTTGGAGAACATTATATGCAGCATGGCATATAGCTTCTAAAGCATATTAAACAAATTCTCCTCCTCCTGAAGAAGAGAGGAAGTCTTCCCCAACCAGAGTAACCAAATGACTAAAATATTCTGAAAATGTTAATTGCCACCAAGTATGCATTTGACAAAAGACAATTACACAATTCTTCTTGCCCTAGCATGTCCCCTATTCTCATCTTCCGGCAAGAACAAATCCCATGAAAGAGAAAGCAAGCAAAAAAAGGTGTGATACCTTCCCACCAATTCTAAAAAGCTCAGCAAGATCATGGAACTGCCCATGAATATCACCACATATCGTCACAGGGCTTTTCACAGGCTGCAAAAGGGAAGTGGAAAACAAATCAGTCCTCCAATAATCAATCTACCCATGAAGTCGGAAATATTCACATGCAACATGTTCAAAGTGAATAGTGATGCAAAAGCTTTGAAAGTTACTAAACAGTATTCCAATTATTTAACATTTCTGTCATAAAATAAAAAATTTACTTCATATGTTCTCTCTATGAGTTGACAAAAATAAAGGGAGATTCAATACAAGCTATCATACACCGAATCAGTTCGAGTCTCGCACTACCTTCTCATAGATGTTCTAAATTGAGTCCTCATGGGGATGGCCTAGTAGTTGTGGCATGGAAGAACAACCTAACCTCCCGAGTCTGATCCCAGCAAAGATTATTGGTGTAAGCCCACCTTCCAGATAGCAGGACTACCTTGGCAACAAGTGCAGTGGATTGAACAGGTTTCTCACTAAATCAGTCAAGGTACATGTTCGCTGGCTCAGTCATTATTGATATACAAAAGAAAGGGATGTCCCAAAATTACCACCCAAACATTAATGGTTAAAAAAAAACTAGTTCCAGAAGCATCTTACATTGATAACTCTGGGGGAAAAAGAAAGTCATTAGTTTGATATTGCTAGAGAAGTGTCTATTATAAGGATTTGAATTGAGAAAAGTAAGGATATTAGTGGGAAGATCAAATTAAAATAGTATAATATTGGTCTGGGTCGGAGGGAAAAGAATTGCCGGTTAGGTTTTTCAGAATAGACTAGAGAACAAAGACACGTCAACTTTTAGGGACCTGATGGACTAAAAGATTGTTTTTACTTCCACACTACTAAATGAGTACTGTAGCAAGTACACAATAAGCTGAAATCCTGATCGCATACTTATTGGCAGTATAGTTTCAAGAACCTGAAAGCTCATCAAAAGGATAAAACATGGTAGGCCACCTACTTCTGATCAAGGAAACTATCTAGAATCAAACTAGTTAAACTATTTTCAAATTACATCTCATCGCAGAGAGATACAAAAGGGTACAGACAATCATATTTTAAAAATGGAGAAATACATCCCCCATCACTGGCACCCGAGCAGAAGAGGGATCACCCCCATAATTGTCACAATTCTAATTTCGTCGAAAATTGTTTAACAAGCTTTTCACATGTAAAGGAGAAACATTGTTTCAACTGAAGCAAACAGTTGAATTTATACCCGAGGGCTACTGGTGCATGGTTCAAAAATTTGGTTTATAATGTGATTGTCCCTCTATTCTTCTCCACTTAAACACTAGGGTTTTGTCAGTGGAAAGATCCGAACACATGACGTGCCCCCTAAACCCCAACATCACATGGTGTGTTCTTACCACTAGACAAAGTCTGGGGTACAACAACAACAAAAACATACACAGTGGAATCCCACAAGTGCGGGGACAAAGTCTGGGGTGACTGAAGTAAATAATTTATTTTCTTAATAAGGTTAAATCAGATCAGAGTGAAGTATTTTCTTACAAATGAGGTCCTGACCAGGTCCAACCTCTACCTACCCTCTCAAAATGGAAAGAAATAAGTAATATCTTGAACAGAAAAGAAGAGGTGAGAAAACATAACCAACAATAAAGGTATCGTACCTGCACATTACTCTCTTGCACAAATATCTCCTTTGCTTTCTCGCACAGTCCTCTTACCTACACAGCAAGCACCTTTATCATCCAATTCTTTTATCACTAATACCAGAGGGGGAATAAAACACGTGCACCATAATAAAGGAGCCACATGAAGCAAGCCACTGAATAAGAGCCTAACATAAGACCCAAAGAATCGATAAATATAGATCTGTACTTTCTTCCTTATAAGCTAAACGCCCAGTTCTTTCCATGTATACAAGGTTCTGTAATAACATATGCCACAATCTTGCATTCTCCAAATGGTAGCTTCCGTTAGCTACCTTACGGCCTACAGAAATTCATGTGAATGATTGACAACTCTCAAATCCAATTTCACTCGGAAAAAAGTCATTCCATTCCGTTTTTCTTTCTTTTCTCAGAGGATGGGAAAACTTATCTAAAACTATGCAACAATCTGCTACCATTCCTTTCATGGATTCCATTTCTAAAATTATTATTAAGGAATTAGCAGATTCAATTACAAGCTCCTGAAGGAAGAGAGATGACAACACCATAAAAATTTTTAAAAGATTGATTATACAACCAGAAGTGAACAAATTCTGAAATCCGCTCCTAAGAGTTCAAGAGCACTAGGAAGTAGGAAGTCAGCTAGCGACCAAGGAGCAGAAATGGGTCGAAAATAAATATGATACCACATTCAATTCGATTGAAATTACAAATCCAATCAACACTTCTATGACAGCACCATTTCCATCTCTTATGACGCCCACCCAACATAATCCGAATTCTCAGAGTAGCCCAAAAACTACAAGCTCATGAAGGCAGGCAGGTATCCATTGATTATACTTAGTGTCATAAACAAATTCAGGTTCTTTTCCTTTTGAAGTGGTTAACCCCACTACCCCTCAGGAGTCATTAGTAGCCCTTTCACTCTTTGCTCCCTTGGTACACAAATACCAATGTTGGAAATCGAGATCCTTTCCAGTAGGTTGTTCCTCACTTGTAGAAAAGATAAGACTTCACTATTTTTTTTGTTGGATCTTGGATTACTGAAGGAAGGGGAAGCGACGACAATTAAAAGCAAAAATGACTTTCTACCTTGCAACAATATATAGGAAAAAGATAATAAAGAACACTAAAATGAACTTTTCCATGTTTTCCCTACATCCAAACTGAATATTTCAAAATCTTGAAATCAAGTATCACAAGTACGTTTCCTTTCTTGAGGACAATTAAAAGTAAAAACCACAATAAGTGTACTGCATGTCTGCCTCACTACAATTCATAAGAAAATGATAGTAAAGAACACTAAAATGAACTTTTCCAGGCTTTCCCTACATCCAAACTGACAAGAAACTGAAAAATATTTCAAAATCTTGAAATCCAATAGCGCATATATGTTTCCCATCTTCTAACCATCTAATTAATGAAGAGCACATGGATCTGATTCGCAGAAACTTGGAATGACACGAAGATGGAAAAGAAAACCCATAAATTTTTCGACCAGAAACTCATCAATCTGAAATTGATTCAAGAAAAAGGGCAGAAAATTAAGAGAAAACATACATCCAGATCCGAAGAAAATAGACTGAAAGAGTACCTCCTGCTCGGACAAGGGTTTGCACTGCATAAGCAGAGCAATTTGCTCATCAAGATTTCCATGAGCTGCGCTCGATGGCACCGAATCCATTGTGATCTTCTTCCACTGCTTGTTGGTCGAGAGGTAACTCCAAGGAACAGACAAGAGAGAGGAAGAAACTTTCTTCAACCACAGCAGAAACCCTAGATTTTGTTCACAGCGAAAAAGGGGGAGGAAATCAAATGGAGGTTTGATTTGCTTTAATTTTCTCTCAGCTCCGCACGAAGAGAGAGAGAGGGGGAAGAAAGAGAGGCGAGTGAGTGAGTGATGGTGGTAAAACCAAAGGTGGAAAGGGCAAAATAGGAAAATCACTTTGTTTTTGTCTTGTTTTCAAAACTTCTTCTGCTTGTTTTCTTTTTGATTTTTCTCTCTTCATCTATCTTTCCATTTCATCTCTTTACATGAGAGAATGGTTAAGAGTGTTGTCGCTGGAGGTGACGTGGGGGAAAGTGGAGGGTAAAAAAAATCTCTACAATATTTTATTTTGGCATAACATATAAATTAATTATTTAATTTGGGTTCAAATTATATGTTGAAATTTCAATTTTCAAAATGCACAAATAAATACTTTAACTAATCTATTTTTTATCATTTAAAAACATTCGTCCAACAATCAAAACGCATGAAACACAAACTCGATGATATGTATTTCTTTTTTTTTTTAAATATCGTATTAGATTAAAGGGTGTCACGTAAAATAAAATAGAAAAAAAAACTTTTTATTTATAGTTTTATCGAATATGTAAAAAGGGCTATTGTTTTTTTGTCATTTTCTTCTTGACTAATATTGATAACTAGTATTTGATATCCCTGTCTAAGTCATATAATATAGAATATCAAAAATTTTGTAACATTTGAAATCCTTAAAGTATGCTTGAAGGATTGAAAATAAATGATATCTATATCATTTTACTGGCTAACAAGATCTATTAATTTGAGATATTGTTTACATTGAAAATATAAAGTGGGCATAGGAGATCAAGCGTAACTTCAAAAAGGGGAATAAGATAGTGGATTAATTAGTTGTATGCATTAATTGGTTCGATTCGATTTTATGTAGTATCGATTCAGTTTATTGATTTTTTATTTTTAAATATGTTAAACTAATAACAAACCAATAAGATTTTTTTAATTGATTTTTGGTTCTTAACGGTTCGATCTTCGATTTACCTAATAAGAAAATACTTATAAAATAAATATGACTTCTCTAACAATTTGATGCAATACGATGTGATGCAATACGATGTGATGCAATAAAACAAACAAATCAATTGAGCACCTAAACTTAATAATATGCAATATTTAACTCAATTAATGTATCCTTAAGTTCTTGAGGCTCAGGTGGGTTAACATTTTGCCTGGCGTGACATACTCTACCTCTGACGACTCTTCTGAGAGGCATGATCACAACTCTGCAATGAATAAAGCACGAATTAAAAGTGAACCTTTCATAGAGCATAACTCTGTCGCACAATTTAGAACATAAAAGAAGTGACACAATTTCTAATGCTTTATGGCCTCCCTATTATGGATGTGGAGCTCTTCACACCAATAATAAGGAATCTACTACACACAGCTTCATAAACTCCCTAGGACTTTTAAACTCTGTGCTCTGACACCAAGTTTGTCATCCCCTGGGAGGGTAACTCAAGACGTGGCTGGCACCCAAAGATTATTGCTAGTCCCGAAGCAAACCACTTGGCCTCATCACATCATTCAATCAAATAACTCAAGACAATCAACAGAAGACTAAGGAAAGTAATTGGCACATCTCATCTAATCTCAAAATAATATAATAAGTAAATGGGCTAGTTAGAAAGAAACTAGCTTCACAAGTCTCAACATCAACATTTGACTCTAGGGAAGGAAGCCTTTATCACTATCAAGTGATGTCAATGACAGACCCATGGCTACCTAAATCAAAATAAAGCTAATCAACATCTAACTCTAATAAGTAAGATCAAATAAATGTAATGATTCCTCGGAAGTAAGGGAGGTACAAATCAGCTGAACTGCTCAGATCCTCAATGGTGCGCCTGTTGACGATCTTTAATACCTGTATCTGCATCATGAAACGATGCAAACCGAGGGGTGTTAGTACGTGAAATGTACGATATGTAAAATAGCTAAATGAAACAGAAACAGGTAGAATAATATGGAAATAAGATCAACTCAGAATAATGACCAACTAGAATGTCAAATGTCTATCTAAAGCAAGATTAAAGAGTAGACAAGTGACCCATCAACTAAATTAAACCTCGTCAATCAAGTCAAATTCAACTCAATACAACTCAACTCAACTCATCTCTCCTTGACTCAAAGTACTCAAGATGGGGACTTTCAGGGAGTTTCTCTTATCTGACAACAATCACTTATGAGCCAATGATTATATAATATTCCGCTGGTGTTTCCACGGCTGTTCTGTACTTGCCAAGTAGAGAACGAATCGAATCCACTAGGGATCTAGCAAATCAACAAGTCCTCTATTGTTTCAGAGACTTCTATCAAGAGGGAACCTCAATGTAATATAATGGTTCTAATCCTCACGTACGCTTGGCAACATAGTTAATAAGTGTGAGTTGACTTTATTCTTGCCCATTTCGATACTCGATACTCCTCTCAAAACTCAATGCTCATAAGACTCATCCATCTCAATCAGCCTTGTGGAGGTGCTCATCATCTCAGTTAGTCTCATAAAGACTCTCATCATCTCATCAACTTAACATCTCAATCAATAGCTCAATGCTTAGATCAATCATTAAGGAACAATCGATTAGACAATTCTTTAGAGTTCATTTATGACTACTCATGGACCATCAAGTTCTATCAATTCGTTATCATGCTCATATCACAATCACTATCAACATCCTCAAAATTAAGGCTCTAGACTCAATTCCTAAGTTCATTCATGCATGCTTTCAGAAGTTAACATATAGCATTTATACAATATCTCATGAAAAGTATTCAAATTCAAGAAAATAAGTACATAATGATCATCAACATTTGACAATATATATAATTAATATAATTTTCAAGAAACAATCAGAAAGCAATTCGAGAAAACATGTATGGGGACCATGGACTCTCAACTTCTCTATAACCATCTATGGGGAACGTGGGAGGACAATCTCATGCTTTAGTTTAGTATTACATACCTGGTGTGAAACTTTCAACAATCAACCCTTAAGAATTCTCCCTTGAACTCTTCAATCTTAAGCTCTTCTTCTCTTCTCTCAAGCTCTAGTCTCTTCAAGAACTTAGAAAGGACTTAGAATGAAGTTTAGAGCCTTTTTTACACTCAAAATAACCTATTTTGATTGTATTTTGAGTTTACGAGGGGTTGAAAAATGTATAAAATATCCCTCACGAATTAAAGAAAAAATTCTAGTTCGAGAAAAGCGGGTTCAAAGCGCGAACCCATCGCGGAGGTGTGTATTTTTTTCAAAAATTCTCCGAATAAGTTTTCTAATACCGTCAGAAATTTTTTCTAAAAATAAGTCTAGGTCCACGACAAAGGCACGACATGCCTCTATCGCACACTGATACTCTTTTGATTTTTTGCATTGAAAAATATTTTTGATCCGATTGTTCTAAAAATTAATCAGATCATTTTCCCACTTAATTTTTCATGCTGATCGCATATCCGGCCTTAGATTTATCATCGGAGCATGCGAAGATGTGTTATGCGCACATCTATCCTCTAGGGATATTTTGATAATTTTATCGTGTGTTACATCATCTCAGAATACGTCGAACTAGCCAAAAATACCCATAAATAGAGCCTTGTTAGAGTGTAAATCTGTCATGCCCAAAGCCCCATTAGGGCGGACTAGCACTCATTGCCAATAAGACCAGGAGAACCAACTTGTATCTATGCGCTCTTTATACATATTATAAGGGATTTCGACATTTAACATGCCTTTAAGAAAGTAAACAGTAATAACAAGCCAAAAGGAAATGCATATGGGTAGGCCGTTGGGGCCACAGTGTCTAAAGTATGAGACATGACTACACTTTAACTTACATAGTCTACAAAGCCTCTAGATAAAGAAAAGTATCTGATAAAGATCGAGACAGGCCCCGCCTCAACTAACTGTACAATACAAAAATACAAGTTCTAGACACAAAACTTTGAAGCAACCTGGAGCTTGGTAACAACACCTGGATGTCCTGTACTCCTACTAGGGAGATCTACTAGCACCTGTACCTGCAACATGAAATGCAGGTCCCCCATAAGGGATGTTAGTACGAGATAATGTACTGAATATGTAAGGTAGGAAATACTATATATGAAGTAACAATTGAAATGAAACTATGCACTGGTATAGGATAACAAACCACCTCTAGTTATACTATGGGGTCATGTACTTTATGTTCTTTTTATCACTTTACTTTTACTGTATAATTTGTGCACAACATGTAATACAAATGATTAGCTGATCCGTGATAAAATTGTATTGGGATTGGCCTTGGCTAGGCTCTTCCTTAACCCCTCGGGCTACCCCCATGATAGGATCATCCCTAGCTAGGTGATTTTTCCACCCCTCAGGCTACCACCCATCAATAAGCAATATACTTTACTTTATCTTTCAATTACCTTTGAGATGATTCTTTTAGTGGTCGCAATATTGGAGCTGTAGGGCTGTATATGTAGCATGTGACATGCAGATAATCATACAAGACAATATGACAATGAAAAGAGTACGTTACACCCATAATGAAATGCGTATGAGATGAAACAACTCCTGAACTTTATTTAGCAACAAGAACCCATGTAACTTGGTATCCAAGTATGCATTTGAAGGTGACTATGTATGGAAGCATATGAACATGTCAAAGAGTGGAGACACGGTTAATGGTCGTTTCGGAGTTGGCAAGTGCCTTTATGTGCCAAAGAAGAATCTAGATTTCATGGCAAGTAATACGAAATCAAGTAGCCTTACATACCTCGCTGTACGACCTCGTTATAACCTCGAGATAACCATCTCTTACTCCAAATATTTATCTACAATATAGTAGGTGATAAAACTAGCATTAGTAGCCAATAGATATATCTTGGTAGCCTAATCTCATAAAGAAACAACATACGGCCAGCAAGCGGGTAGTTATAAACCCGAGCGTACTCTTTCAACCTTTCCACCCCTAATCGTATTTTCTAATACACATTATCATATACATATCATGTGCAGCCTGTTTTAGTGCTATAACAGCCTTATTACATCCCAAAAAGCACAGGACATAACAATTCTACGCAACATACAAATCGGCGACATAACATTACATCCCTTTGCTACATTATGACGTTGACGATTCCAAAACTTTACCAACTTCAACCAAACTGTTCCCATAATATTTACACATACAAATAGTCCTAAAACAGTTCAAAAATAGTCCTCAAAATAGGTAGAGGATGTGAAACTATAACCCTCAATCAATCAGCCCACAAGTTCCTATTATGAGGACAATTACGATATCACACAAAAACTTACTTTTGCAGATCATAAAAATGGTGCAGCAGCTTAGTTACATCACCAACAAACTATACCTTGTTAAAAACATAAGTCTTACTTCATAATTCAGCCAACCAAGAAGAGAAAATCCTCTTGAACAACAAGAAAAGCTCACAACAATCCTTAGGACACATGCTGTCCAAAATTTCAGCACAAACATAACCAACATAGTCTCTTGTTTCTCATAAGAAAACCATACTAAACACATATGTAAACGTACTTACCACTACCTTCAAGGTGTAGGGCTTCTCCAAGAACCCTAAAAGTCCTTTTGTGGCTGCTTTGCTAGGTTAAGAAAGTGTAGAGTGAAAGTTTGTGAAAGCTGAAATTTTCCAAGTCTAAGAATGACTTAAAGGTGCTACTTGTAAGCCTTCTTAAAGGGAATTTTGGCTGACTTTCATGTGTAGTTTAAGCCTTATATTATTAAGGTGGTGATGCAACAGCTTAGCTCTTTTACTTGGGCCTAATTGGATCTCAAAGTTGATGGGCCTTGGCTGCCCATTTTTCAATTTTCTCTTCACTTAGTTTGGGTCCAAATGGTTAAGTGGGTTGTGATGTACTTGGGCCCTTTTTATATGCTTCTTGGGCTGAAAATAAAGTTCATTTATGATGCTAAAACATGGGCTAAAGTTATATCCTTAACACGACATAATTGGACTTGGACAAATTCGACGTCGGGCCTCATCTCCGTTTAACTAGCAATTTAAGCTAAGCAAGTATGTGATTCACCTTCTAACTTACTAAGTCCTACAAGCACCTCAATTCTCTCACTTTGTTTTAGGCCGTGATCTCCTCAATTGGACTTAAAACTTATTTACACTGACCCTCTTCAGTGTTAGACATACATATTGCTCTTTAATTGGAGATTCAAGTACTTTTAAAAATTGGCGCTAATTTGACCAAACCATATCATGTTTCATTTGCATAGTACTAGTATTATAAGATGTGGGGTGTTACAAAATCCATAGAGTCTAGATGGTTTTTGTGTATTTTTTTTATTTTGCTAATCTAGGGCTAAGTGCACTGTTTGGTTGTGTTTTTGCAGATTGTGATCAGATTATGTTATTCCAGAGTCAGACCTGGATCAGGAGGAAGAATGCAGCTCAGAATTAAAGAAGAAAAATCAGTTAACTCAACAAAAATACTCAAGTGTGTGTCACAGACCTTGCGAAAAGCTGTGCGAGCTGAAAGGAGAAGAAAAAGGCGCGAAGTAGGAAATATAGCACAGTTTGTGTCTCGGAATTGTGCAAATTAGTGCAAATTGGTCCAGTTAGCAAATAAAACAAACTCTTGCTCAAATCATGCTTGTCCGCGTCGGACTTTGAGGATGCGTGGGAAAAAATCGAATTATAGGATTTCAAGTAATAGTTTGTTTTAAGCTTTAGCTTTTTCTTAGTTTTTTCATATCTGTTTTTAGCAAGAGCATAGAGGGGATGACTAAAAACTCTTTCGAGGGCTAGTTTGGTCAGTTTTCATCTTTGTTTTCTTGGTTGTTAAAGGTTTTTATCTTATTCATAATGTATGAACCTTCTATGAGTGGCTAATTTTCCTATATTCTGGGATTGTAGCGGTAGATATTGTTTTAGTTCTTGATTTTCGACATATATGAATGAGTTTCTTTTGACTACTCTTATACTACTTAAATTTATATTTCAGTGCATGATCAACTAGGGAGTAAACTTGTTGTCCATTCTGGATTTGAGAGATATTGGAATGGATAGAAAATAGTAGTATACAGAGCTTGTTCGACTAGTAAACTAGATTGATTCATGTAAGGGAGACCTGTGACAACTACCCTTACATCTCACTTAGTTTATAATATAGGAAGATAACACTAAAATATTTTTATTGGTTTGTCTATCCCTGCTCAACGATGTAGCTAGGTAGTCAATAGCGATAAGCCGACCGAGGCGTGCAACCCTGTTTAGGTAATTTCAACCCTGTGAATCAGTAGTCAGGAACCCAGACATATATGCAAACTTTGAGACTAGAAAGACATCGAGAAGGTTACAATCCTAGAATTGCTCTTTAATTGATAGTTAACAACAAACCAGTCTAGTTGAGTAGTTTAATTAGTTATTTGATTTTTTCACAAATCTTTTTACCATTTTGATTGAAAATACTCTAACGTAATAGCTTGGATTGTTTCCCGATTTTATTTAAATCTTTTGGGTTTGATATCTTAACCCCTTAATCAGGGCCACTATATTACTTATTTAGACTGTTATATCGAAAAATGACCGACTCTTTAAAAATAATATAAAATAAAATAGTTCGAAAATCGAGAATCAATCTAAACTCAATTAATTTGAGCAAAATTAATTCTCGAGATTCGAAATGACTTGGAATCGCCACCTAATTTTACGGAAAATTAGGAAACCATAAAATATTTTAAAAGATCTAACAGAGAAAATCTTTTAAAAATCCAGAGTTCAGGTTCGGGTTCATATTTCCATTTCGAGAAGGTATTAGGCATTCGAAATGGCCGTTAAATACGGTTATCCGGCGATTG
>JAABOM020000001.1:9149620-9159955 GCA_011800125.2 Solanum clarkiae
GATAGATAGATATATTATGAAATCTTTCTTTCTGGGCCTTCATTTCTTATTTTGAGATTAGTATATTAATGAAGTCTTTTTTCTCTTACTCATTTTTAGTATTGCTTTCTAAATTTATTTGAGGAATTTGCAACTTCTCAGTGGAGCGACAAATCTCCAGGTTCTTATCACTTTCTTTACGTTATTCTCGTTTTTGTTTATTTACTGCTGCTAGATACCTAATTTCTGTTTACCTGTTGTGAATTCAATTAAAGCTTGTTGACTTATTGTGAATTAAGATTTTTTAAAAGGTACTAGTTACTTTATATATCCACATATAGGAACGCTACCTCAAAATAATCTGCAGCACAAATGAAAGCCTCTTCTGTTTAGTTATTGTGAATTCAGTTACCTAATAACTGCTAGAACCTACAGTTACTGATGTTGTGTTACAGTGAATTCATGGGGACAACGTTTGTTTAATGGAATTGGGTTTCTTGTGGGTTAAAAGGGACAACGTTTGTTTAATGGGGTGTTATTCATCTGACTATTATAAGTGTAAGGGCTGGGATGCTCTCCAAAAGCTCCCTGATTGGATTTTTGCGAAGTTGGTGAGCTAACACGAGGAGAACAATTTAGACAAATTCAGGATTTATCAAGTTCAAAACCACAAGAAGTCTCTTGAAGACCTCCTTCATGGTTTTTTCCTTCCTTAAAACTAGTTTGTCCCCTGGATTTAGTTTTGAGCTTGAACTTTAAACAAATAGAATAAGATTAGTTTAAATCTCTCAGTGTCTTCAATCTCAGTTATCATTCGAAATTTCTGCTGCTATCTAAAAAAGAGTATTATCATCACCATTGGATCTCAAGTTTTCTCCTCTTCTAGTACATGTTTTCGGTCCTTACATTTCGATATGTTTATTGAGGAGAAGAAAAGTTGAGAATCAAAGGAAGAGATTCATGTATATATCTATTTTTTTTGGTTTGGAGATTATACGGAGAGAAACTTGTGCCTTTAGTCCTTCCTTACTATGAATGAGCAAAACGATAATGGGATAGTACTAAATCTCTAACTTGCTGTCTCACTCTTTTGTTTTGTCAGGCGTTATATGTAGATAATATATGAGCAGAAGCAGTTTGATCACTTTGGTTCTAAAGTAGCTGACTGTTATAGGAGACCAATGTCAAAATTATCTAGAGAAGTCAAATTAGCATACAAACTTTTGATCTGTTCTTTTATTGTCATCTCACATATGAGTTTCTGATTATCAGAGTGCCTCATGTCAAGTGTAAAATTGTGAATGATTTTATTTAGACGAACAGTGCTTAGATTCTTTTTAGCGATATTTACTCCCAAAGTGTGGTAGCTCCTCAATGCCCAAGCTGGACCTTTTACTACATCAAGGACACCTAATGTTGTTTACTATTGTAGATTCATGGCTATTGACTGTAGAGATTAATGTTCTTTTTTCCACTGCACCAATTTTTAGTAGAAGCCTTAAGCTTAACTTTGATAATATACTCTTTCAATCCTCTCCTTCCCACCAAATCGTTCTTTTACTACAATTGCGAATTGTAATCAGTCAATTTCTTTTTAGCAATATTTACCCCCAAAGTGTGGTAGCTCCACAATACCCAAGTGGAATTCATTGGTGTTCCAGATATGTGCAGAACTACTTTTTTCTCTGGTTTCAGAATTCAAAACAAAGGTGATGGTAAATTGTTACTCACTTATAGTGCCCCATCCACATCTTCTTTTGTGAGGTTCCAGCTTCCTGTGACTGGAATTGAGCAGCAACAGATGTGGAACAGAGACAAGGGGAAACAGAACACTTTACAGTCTAGGCCAGCAGGTGGTTGTGACTTGTATAACTTTTGTGGGAATTTCGCAGAATGTGATAAACAAGAGGAGATGGTTTCAGATTTGATGAAATCAACTATGTAATGTGAAATCAATTTTTGTAGCTTGACTAGTAAAACATTCTAAATATGCTCTTTCCAATGTGAATGCCATCAGTTTTAATTTCTTTTCTTGTCTAAGGTTGCATTAGCTTTATTCCTTGGTGTTGGCCTCTTCTGTTGCACAATGATTTCTTTGTTTATTACATTTCCATCTTTCTAGTAGTAAGAGTATTTTCTGTTTCAAATTTTTCTTATAAAGAGTATGTTATTTGTATGATCGTTGTGATTCTAGTTTAGTGTAGCTGCACTCTGCTAGAATTTTTAACTTGTTCAGTCTTATTGTACTCAGGTTTTGGTAGTCATGAGTCAGCAAGAGTCTTCGAAAAGAAACAAAAAAGCAAAAAATAAGACATATGCTAAGCCTGGATCTTTATCATTCTTGGCAAATAAAAAACGACGGTTATTGACAACAAATGAAATTGTTCAAGCTATTGAGTCAGAGAGAGAACAATCGCTGAAGTTAATTGAAAAACAACCAGTAGCACCACAATTTGAAGTAAATGCACAATCTGTCGAGGAACAATCTTTTGAGCAGAAACCTGTTGAGGATCAAGTACAAATGAATTCCGTAACTCCTCCAACAGATGAACAACCTGAAGAACAAGGTAACATATAAGCTTAGAAACTTACTTTATTCATCGATGATTTCTAATTTTGTATGTTTTCCGATAGCTGAAGGTGTTTCCACTCAAAATAAGAGAGGTAGAATGCAAATGCCTAAATTTCATAGTCGAAAAGAGCATAAATTAATCCTTTGGAATAGGTTAAACCAGCTGGTTGGTCCTAGTGATGATGTTGTTATTGAGTTGAGTAGCTTCCCAGGCACATTGGCTAGAAATGCAACACTTTGTCCATTTGATATATTTGATTGGAGGAACATGAAAAGCAAAAAGGATTTGTGGGATTATAAGAAGGTTTGGACTTTCTAATATTTACTTATTTGTTAAGGTATCTTGCTTCTATTGGTTAACTAGATGATGCCAAATTGTAGGAGAAATATATTATTCCTGAAGCTACAAAAAAATGGACCTTGGTAACAATTCGAGAATCTTGGAGAAGCCATAGACGTGAGTTGAAGAGGACTTATTATGACCCGTATGACAGTGATGAAGTTCGAACGGAAAAAAAGCCGGGTCATATTCCAGAATTTCAATTTAGAGAGCTTCTCAAATATTGAAAGTCTGACAAATTCAAGGTAAAATACATTTCAAAATCTCAATTTTTTAGCTTATCCTTTTCCTGATCTCTTTTGTGATATCATTGTTGCTGCAACCTTACTTTTTCTTTTACT
Source organism: Solanum clarkiae (assembly GCA_011800125.2). Classification (NCBI taxonomy): domain Eukaryota; kingdom Viridiplantae; phylum Streptophyta; class Magnoliopsida; order Solanales; family Solanaceae; genus Solanum; species Solanum clarkiae. Next base: position 9,152,853 of record JAABOM020000001.1, read on the forward strand.
AAAAATGGCAAGGAATATTATCTTTAGACAACGAAGAAAAGAATTCCAGATGAATGACTAGTAGTTGGACAGAATTAGTGTGGACTCGGCGAAAGCTGACAATTAATGATTGTGACTGCACCTTCTTATTTTATACTGTTCTATTTTTTTCTTAAACTTGAAAGGATGATGCAAATAAGCATGCTATGTACTCTATTTCTACTATCACAGGTGATATTTGATTGAGTTTGAATACCAGGAATGTTTGAATACCAAGTATTTTAGTATGTTTTAATTACATCTGCTTGAGATTAGAAGGCAAAATATCTCCAAATGAAACGTTTTGTGGCGTTTCTATATTTAGTGTCTCCAGATCTTCTAGAAAATTGAGAGAATCAAGAATAGCAGACCAGCCATGATGCACATATCTATCTAGTATCTTTAGCTTTTTTAGATGGGGAGTTCTTATGATTTCCGCAACAAAAGGAGAGTGATGGAGATAAGGCGTTTGAAGGTTGTTGAGAAACAGAGGATGTTATCCAATATTATTATTTCTTCCTCAAGAGGATTACTTACATATAGTGGCCATCCAATATGGACATGTCTTAACTCTGTCATTCTCCAGATATCTACTGGGTGCTTCAACTCTTTGTTAAGAGTTAGAATAATTATGCTCTCTAGATTTCTCAGTTTGGCTAGGGAAAAACCTCTCTCAATACTTGCAGCAACATATCTCAAATGTACAAGTTCAGATATTACCCAAGAGAACCTGGAATGTTAATTTGCAGCAGTAAGCAAATAGAACCTGGAATGTTACTACAAATTGATTTTAGCTTATGCCAATTTTTGAATGCCATTACAACTTTATCTAATACATTATGTAGTATTTATATGCCTTATGTTAACATTATTGATTCATTTATTTGCAGAAAATGTCTGAAACAAATACCAGAAATCGGAAAAAGCTGAAGAATCCACACACTGCAGGCAAAAGGAGTTTTTCTTTAATTAGTAATAAATTGGTGTGTTCTCTTATTTATTATCTACTCTTAATCTATCATTTAAGCAATATTTGATATATGTTTCCATGTGGTAGGAAAGAGAGAAGGAAACTGTATCATCTAAGGAACTCTTTCTGGTCACAAGAACAAGAAAACCCGGGCATCTGTACAAGGCATTGAATGAGGACACAACTGCGAAAATTGTACGAATGGTACTATATCTTAAAATTTTTTTATTAAGATCAATCATTTATTTAAAATTTATACAAGACTAAGATGGTTGCTTATGCTTTGTTAGGCTGAAATGGAGGAACTTGAAACACAAATAAGCGCAAATGGTCACTCTCTTGATGCATTTGCAGCTGTCATGGGCCCTGAACATCCAGGACGCCTAAGATTATATGGAGCAGGGGTTACAAAGACCACTTTGAAAGAAAAAATTGGCAATTCTGAGCCAATTTCAAATGCGACAAATGATGTAGTTCTACAAATGCAAGAAAGGATGCAAAAAATGGAGAAACAAATGGAAGAACAAAAGAGAACCATGCGACAAGAAGTTATGTCTGACATAATTTCACAACTTCAGCGTGCAGGATTAATTGATCCTAACATCTTAGCAGCATTGTCCATTCCTTCTCCAAGAGAAGCTACTTCTGCACAAGCAGCTGAGCAAGGTTACTTATTCTCTGTTTTGACTTCTTTTAAAAGTATATCATTGACTACAAGATGCTAGAACTTACTCTTCTCTTGCACTTCGATCACCTCAACTGCTTGTTCCTTAGGCGTCACTGTTTGAAGAGTCTTCTTATTTCTATATTATTCTTCCGAGTGTCCATATTTTGCAGTATTTGCATAGTGTTGGCTCCAGTAGTTGAAGTCCGGGGCAGGTAGTCGAATCAACTTGATTTGCCCATGAGTTTGGATAGCTGGAAGTTGAAATTCATATTAGGACTCCACTTGATTTTCCCATGAGTTAGGATTGTTGGAAGTTAAAATTTTACTCACTGGTTGGAGTTTTCTGCAACATCTCTTTCCACTGCATATATAATTACTTTATGATCCTCCATGTTGCTTTATGAACCTCTATAGTGTACAGTTCCATGTGTACAGTTCTTTCGAGTGTCCATATTTTGAGTATAAATACATAATTACTTTATGAGCCTCCATAGTTGTTGACAGTCCTCAAGTTGAGTAGAATGGCATCCTATTCTAACTCAGTTTTTGAAGCGTGTTTTTGATTTGTATTCAGAATTTGGTGCTCGAGTTAGCACTATTGTGTAGTTTCCTTATTGAATGGTTCCTTATTGAATGGGGGGTGGGGGGATGTGGAGGCAGAAAGATAAGAGGTGTACAGGATTAGTGAACGGGATTGCAACATGCTGTTTCCATACAGCAGTGTGTACTGAAAAAAGAAATAATGAAAGCATGGATGGATTATGGTGTAGTTTCTATGCTCTGTATCATGTTATATTTGAAATTGATGCTGATGTTCTAGCTATTTCATCTGGAAAATTAATTTATTGATTTCTTATTTGTTCAGCATATTTAAAATCGAAAACCAATAAACCGAACAAATAATGTATAAAATCGAACCGAACCGACCGATGCACACCACAAACTTGAGCTAGGCCTTGGGGGCGGATTTTACATGGAAAATTTCTCACTTGAAGGAGAAATCACAACCTACCCCAGTAGGCTATTCCCTCGGATCTTCACTAAACCTTGAGCATATTTTATGCTTACAAACCAAAGGGGCAAACCCTAGCACCTTTCACCCTTTTGCTAGTTGCAGCTACGCCTTTCAAGATTACCCCAATCTTGAAAGCCTTTACAACTCGAGAAACAAACACCTAATACAAATTCCGTATGAATATAATAAAAAGTTACAATTTAAGTTCAAAGAATCAAACTAGAAAACTGAGAGATGTAATGATAAATCTTGATAGGAACAAGTTCTTTACCAGATTGTTTGCTGACTCTTTATCACACAAAGAGACTTCAAATATATTCTCTCTTTAAGTGCTCTCTTCTTGTTGTTTGGCTGTCTTCAATAAAGTCAATGTAATGCTTTATAAAGGAGTATGAATGGCCGTATTCTTCTCTAAATCAAGCAAGAATTGGTTCAAGAATCCAAGAACCTAGTCCTTCTAAAACTTTGTTTGCATTCACGCATCGGCTTCCACTTGTTTTCTCCTATATCCAAAGTTCCTTCCATGTGTGCAGAGATGGTAATATTTCCATGTTCGTTTCTTGTTCCTTGATCCATGTGATTAGCCATAATCCCAATGCCTCAAGGAATCCTTCATACACTTAGAATCTGCTTTGCGCCTGAACAACAGTCCTGATTCCTTCAGTTCTTGCTGTGTACTTCTGTAATCAACTCTTGCGGTAGACATGTTAAGGAATTGGTTGTTCAATAGTTATTGTCATAAACTCTTACAAGTCCTTATCCGGGACATGTTTAATATTTGGTTCTCGTATCATGTTTGTTATGTTTGTTAGTCATCAAAACTTCATATAGAGCATGACTCATGGCTCCGAACTCCTCGCTTTTAGCTCCAAGCTCAACAATATATTACGAAAGCCCTTTCAGTTTTATTTCTATTGAACAAGCATTCTCACACTGTGCTAAAATCAATATAGGGCATGTCTTGCTTTCTTGTTCTTCCAAGTTTTGTAGCCTTGTAGGAGTCTATTTCTGGAACGATAAGAAATTGGAACTCTCTTGTTTATTTTGTTCATTTATGATTTGGTCTGTAAACTAGAACTCAGATACCATAAATTTGTAATCTTATCCAATTTGGGTTGCTGTATCTGAATATTTGTCACTACTAAAAGTTATATGCCCCAAAGCCATGCATGTCAATAGTCCTACCTTAAAATATATGCAGGTGGTTAGTTACAGACAAGGGTTTATGCATCTATACTATTATTTCTTTTCATCTTGTAAAAGTGTACAGCAAGAAAGAATTCAACTGCATTATTCCTTGCCAATTTATTGGGATTGATTTATTGTATGTAGGCGATGGAAGAAGAAGGGGATGAATGCTGCTGCTGATGTCTTGGCCTAGGAACTGAATTGGCTTGCTATTTACTTTACCTATGTTTCAAAAACCCTTTATTTTTGAAGATAGTGCGCGTATTTTCACCTTTTGTAATAGTTAAAACAAACTTGAATTTTAATTTTGAAGATTGTATGTGGTGCACATATGTTTTGCTATATATGGATCTTGAATTATTATTAGTAATGAATAGTGTCTTCCAGTGATCAATTTGTGCATTTTCTATTAGAATGGTTGTCATAATGGATCACTAGTATATAAATTTGAATTGAAAGAAAATAATGTAGCTATATCCGGAAAATATTGGTTGCATAAAACACTATTGTGACAGTTTATAACCATGCCATTATAGAATTAACCGTACTTAGCAAAAACCGTGGCAATAGGGTATCTATGGCAATTATTAATGCAACCGAGTCTAAAGACTCTACTGCGATGGTTACAAAACCATGTTAAAAGGGTCTTTTGCGACGGTTCCTAACAGTGCCAGATGACACAAACCGTTGGCAATTAATTATAGCAAAAATCGTAGTAATAGGGATATCTATTGCAATAGTTAGAATAATCGTCGCATAAACTCTATTGCGATGGTTATGAACTGTACCAATATAGTGCCAACCGTAGGCAATTTATTATTGTGGAAACCATTGCAATAGATAACCCTATTGCAATGGTTAACTGAGTCGTTGGACTAAACCGTGACAATAGCTCTATTGCTACACAAGAAGTTGTGGTGGCTACCTGAACCGTGGCCATAGGTGTATTGCAACGGTTTTGGTGTCTATAGCAACGGTATATTAACCGTTGCAGAAGATCAAATTTTTAATAGTTTGTAAGAAGTTCCATCCAGTGATTGCTACATATAGAGGGGCATCACAAATTTGGAAGAATATATTGAAGGTTCGGGATGAAGTGGAACATGAAATATGGTTGCATCTTAAATCAGGTAATTCAAGCTTTTGGTTTGATAATTGGACTAAGCTAGGTGCACAATATTTCCTAGAAGACCAGCCAACATTAGATGAGAAAATGGAAGTCAGAGAGGTGATCAAAGACGAAACATGGTATAGGGAGAAGCTGTTGGGGGTGTGTTTCTGAAGATATGACTGATTATATCATTGAAAAAATCAACCCTAGCTTGAATTTAATGTGTGGTAAGTCTCTGTGGAAAGAAAATACATCTGAACTTTGTACAGTTAAGTCAGCATATAGCATAATCAGGAGAAAGAGATCTGAACAGGAGTGGAATTCTAAAATCTGGAGCAAAGGAATGCCCTTTTAAGATCTCATTTTTTTCTATGGAAGGTGCTTAGAAGAAGGATACCAACTAATGACATTATGAAAAATATGAAAATCTGTGTGGTTTCCAAATGTTATTGTTGTGATGGAGGGAGGGAAGAGACCGTGGAACAACTTTTTCTAACAACTTCCATAGCCCAAAAGCTATGGAAGTACTTTGCTTCTTATGCAGGATTTAATGTGGAGGGGATGCATTTACAGCAAATCATTCAGACATGATGGAATCTGGATATGTCAACTAAGGCGACACATTGCTTGGGTAGTTCCATCCATAATTATATGGGAAATTTGGAAGAGAAGAAACACTAGAAAGAACGGAAAAGAATACTCATTTGAATTGATGGTGGATCAATGTCAAAAGATTATACAAACACTAGAAAGCATGGAAAAGAATACTCATTTGAATTGATGGTGCATCATGTCAAATGATTATTCAATTTTTAATTATCCAAAGGTTCCCATGGATAGGGGTGGTGCCTAGACGGTGGGTAGACATGCTGGAGAAGTTGAAGAATTACAAACCCAAATTGTACTATCACAAAGTGAGTTAGCAGCCTCCAGAGGAAGGATGGATAGCATGCAACACAGAGGGGGCAAGTAGAGGCGATCCAGGACAAAGTGCTTACCCATTTTGCCCTAGGAATCTAGAAGGAAACTTAATCTATGCAGAGGGTCAAAGTATTGAGATAACCACAAACTCAGAAGCTGAGGCTTTGAATATCCTAAAGGCATTGAGGTATTGCAGAGACAAGAACATCCAGCTGGTCAATATCCAGATAGATTCTGAAGTTATAAGGGAGGTTATCTCGGGTAAATATAGATGTCCATGGTAATTGGTGGCGATAGTGGAGGAGATACAATCACTATATAAGTATATGACAGTTCAAGCTATGCATATATTCAGCGAAGCCAATCAGCTAACAGATAATATTGTCAACGATGTGATACACACAACCGGGCAAAAGTAGATTAATGAGTTCACACAATTATCAAGCAAAAGCAGGAAGCTACTCAATATGGACAAGCAAGGAATCCCTTATATTAGAATTAAAACAATGCCCGTACACAGTTCTAATGTTAGATAATTACAGGATGCATCTATGAAAGGATGGAAACACATTTACATTCATGGAGCAGACATGTACAAAATAGTCATAACATACACAACTAGATTTGTACAAGACATAGTTGATATTGTGAGAAAAAAAAGGGATGCTATGGTGAAGTTAGTGCATCCATCAAAAATAACAAGAAATAAGCATCAAAAAGAGAGATTCACAGTCAGGGATGAAGAAGAGTGTTGGAGAAAAAAACAGATCTGATGAAGATAGAAAAAACATAGAGCTTTTTGATGTGAAGTGACTACTTTATTAGAATAATGACTGCCATATAAATACATGAAATAGTGACTGGAAAAGCTAAAGAAAAGGAGTAAAATAAGCTATCATTATCTCTAATAATTAAAGCCTAAAAAATAGGAAAAAACTTCTTCGGATTCTGCACAACTTGCAGCTGATTTATTTGAACTTAATCCTACTTTTAAGATGTATTTTGAGATACAACTAATCTCCAGCTTTTGAGGCACTACTTTCAACACTCCTTCTTGACTCAAGAGCAGTAACACCAAGTTTTTTTCTGAGAAACTCAAACCTTGCTCTAGGTAGAGCCTTTGTCAAGATATCAGTATTCTGAAAATCAGTTTTGCAGTGCACTAAGGCTATGTCTCCATTCTGTTGTACCTCCCTCAAGAAATAAAGCTTGA
>JAABOM020000001.1:9160055-9171413 GCA_011800125.2 Solanum clarkiae
CTTATAGGCTGCATGAAGTTACCCCATAAAGTGTCCGAAAATGTGCCTTAAAAGTGCTCAGAATTGTAATTTCCATATATCTCAAAATTCGTGCATGATATCAAAAATTCAACTTTATATTCTTGATCAGGGGGTCAAATTGAGTGGAAAATGAGTTTAACCCCGATTTTACAGCAAATGAAGCACAATATCAATTATTCAAAATTTGCTTATCCAGAATCGATCCGCATCCCTGGCGCAATGCAGCCAGGGCAAGGACTAGTGTAAAAGTTGCCTCCGTGATAGGTTCACATCACGAACCTGTGTATTTTGTTATCGGTGATTTTATCTCGGTTCAAGGTTTTTGGGTTTTGGGACTAAGTTCCTCTATGCGTGAAAATACTTATACTTAGCCATACTTCACCCTCATATCATACTAAATATTTTCCAATACTCACTCAAACATTTAGACAAATAGTTCACCTTAAATTCAAGTCCCAAAACTCAATCCGGATCTTACTGTTCTCATTCAAGCTTCAAGTCTCCATTTTCAATCTTTTTTAAGGATTCTCTAAAGTCAAGGTATGTCGGTTTCAACCATTGGGACCTTTCACCCATGGTTCCTGAGCTCCTTTTTACATAAATTTCATATTTCTAAGTTGATTTTACTTATGGGTCTTTTAATATGAATTTGACTATGAACTATGTTGGGGTTTTGTCAAAGTGTGACTATTTTAAAATATGTTTTGAGTTAGGAATCTTTGATCTATCTTGAGATTTGATGAAGGATTTTGATGTATATTGCATGATGATGTTACCAAGTATTGGTGGGATGATTTACTTCAAGATTTCTTGCATGATTTCACTCTTTAATTGCATGGTTTTACACTAGCATTATACAACCACCAAGTGTTTGATAAAATGTCTGGTTTAGGGTTCTTGAGCTATTGATGATCTATTACATGACTTATGACTTTTATGACTTTATGATGATGAAAGGATTGGATAAATGTGTTGATTTCATAAAAAGTATCTACAGTGTTGGAAGTTGATCAATTACCTCGTTCAAGGGGGTAGTAGGCCCGAACTAGCTTGTTAGGGGTATGTACCTAAATTGCCTCATTTGGGAAGTAGTAGGCCCGTGCAACCTTGTTGCAGGGTCTGTACCTCAATTTTCTCGCTCGGGAGGTAGTAGGCCCGTGCAACCTTATTAGGGAGTTCATACATCAATTGCCTCGCTCGGGAGGTAGTAGGCCGTGCAACCTAGTTGAGGGGTTTGTACCTCAATCGCCTTGCCAAGGAGGTGGTAGGCCTTGGTTACTAATAATGGTCTCTTCCAACACATGTAATATGTTCTATATACAAGTACGTTTACTTCAAGTATCATTCATGCATGTCATATTGTTATATGTTCATCTATTGCCTAATTATGCATTTTGACTATGTTGCTTATCTATTGTTGCATTGCATCCTACATACTTAGTATATTCAAACGTACTAACGCATGCTCTATGCCTACGTGATGTCACCATGTACGAACCAGAGCCTTACTTGATCATCCTCCTCTTACATTTGGCTAGTACGACTTCTCTACAAAGCAAGTGGTGAGTCCTCAACTTTGGGGACAATGACTTGATCTTATGCTATGTATAAAGACTATTTTTCCTATTTAATGTATGCTTGGCTGTGAGGGTGAGCCTGGTTGCTTGTCTTGGGCTCCGCTAAGTTCTATGTTAGAGGTGTTATTGGACAAAATATGTATTGATGATATGAGCCTTGACTCTCTTTACTCTGTGATGTTTTATGCTACGAAAGACATCCCTTAGCCCCGGTTATCCCATTTCTATATTTTATTGTTATTTTATTGCTTCGGCGACCAAGGATGTGTAATGATATGTTAAGATACTTGCTTGGGGTCCCTTTGGGTTCCCCATGCATCGTATCACGTCTAGGCCCTAGGCTTGGGTCGTGACACCGCCCCTTAAAGTTATCTGCGTATTTCACTTAGACACCTCAACTAGAACGAATACCTATTGAACACCTAAATCATTTTGGATTTGAACCATTTGAACTTTTTTTTCTTTGATAATCAGCTAAAAATTTAAAGTGTGTGAAATTCACTTGTGCCGATGTAACAAAGTGACAAATTAAAGGATGATATTTGGTATATTGAATAAGGAAAAAATTAAGATAATAAATTATAAAAGACAAAAGGAAATCTATTTTTTATTTCATTACCTAATTTTTTTTGTTTATAGATATATATTACCAATCCACCCCAACCCTGACCCCCCAACCCTTGCCTCTGCCCTTGCCTCCACCCCCGCCTCTACCCATTTATTCCGATCTCACTCTTTCTTTTCTTCTTGTGTTGTGGGTCTGATCACGACCCAAAACAGATCGCAACTAAAGAAAAATAACTAAAGTAGAAACAAACCCATCAAATAAAAGAAATCTTCCAAGACATAGAGTCATGAGTACAAGAGCATCTAAACAGAACCGAATTGTAAATACAATTTTCTTAATATTTTATACGTACTTTGAGTTAAAAGGAAATTAAAGAGGATCTAAAGATCTACAGCGACTTGAAGTTTGAGCCTCACCTCTGTGATCTGGATGGTAATGATAGCACTCGGATAAAAGGATCAACTACCCTTTCTAGTACCCTGTGCATGATCTGCAGGGAGGAAACAAAGTAGGGGTGAGTACACTAAAATGTACCTAGTAAGTTGAGCCGACTGGATAAGAGAAATCAAACAAGTATGCAATACGAAAAAACCCTTTCCCTGCATCCAAAAAGATTAACCCTTTTCCCTGCATCCAAAAAGGTTAGCACCAGATAATAATAACAGTTTTAATGAGCTAAAACATCTTCAAGGAAACATTATGCCATGCAACAACCATATGAAGTATAATGCATATCTCATCAAGCCAAATACCAAGGGTGTTACAGCCTTTCCACCTTCTCTTGATCAAGTAATATCAGTATGCTTATAATCTTGCCACCTACCCGTAGCCAAGTAATAATATGAGGCCAAGTTCTTGCAACCTACTCGTGGTCAAGATATAAGAAGTATAAGTCTCACCCCTGCCTCATGCCTGCGTCAAGGGGTGGTTCCAAAGTGAATCATAATGCCCTTGCCTAAGACTCGGATCAAGGGTTGTCATAAGCCAAAAAATAGACATAAATCAACATTACAACTCAAAGATACATGTAAACATGTAAATAACACCACAATTGAGATACTAAGGCATGAAGCCCATATAGATCATATGCACCCAAGGAATAAAATCAAGTGCCACAGCTAATGCCTAACCCATCATCATATTTTAGATCATTCTAATTATATTAATAATCAAGAAAATCAACCATATTGGACCAAACCCGTCCCAAGTAAGCAAGAGTACCAATATTATGGACCTAACCTATCACGATCCAAGCCTAGGGCAAAGACGTGAAACAGCTCACGGGGAGCCTGAAGGACTCCAAACAAGCCTCTTAACATATCATTACACATCCTTGGTCGCATAAACAATAAAATACAACAAGAGATAGTAAATAGGGATAAACAGGACAAAGTGGAAACATTCATATTATAATCATCAAGAGTCAAAAGAGAGTCAAAACTCATGGAATTTTACATAACATGTCCAATAACACCTCTACCCATAGAACTTAGCGGGGGCCAAGACAAGCAACCGAGCTCACCCTCATAGTCAAATATATGATAAAGAAAGAGAGTCATAATACATAGCATAAGAACATAGATATTGTCCTCGAAATAGAGGACTCACCAACTACCTTGAGAGACAATCGTACTAGCCACATGGAGGAGGATGATCAAGTGGAGCTCTGGTTCCTACATAGTAACATCATGTAGGCATAGAGTATGTGTTAGTAAGTTTGAATGTACTAAGTATGTAGGATGAAATGCAAAAAGAGATAGGCATCATAATCGAAATGCATAACAATAAGCAATAGATAGCATAATAACAATATGACATGTATGATCAATGCTTAAGTAAAATATGCTTACATAGAATATAATACATGTGTAAGAAGAGGCCATCGTTATAAAACCTGTAAGTTATCAAGGTACAGAACCCTTTGGTTGGTTGGTGGATAGTCACACTCTACCACCCCTGGTGATTGAGGAACTAACCACTCAACCTGGTTACCAAGGTACAAAACCCCTTGATTGGATGGTAGATAGTCACACCCTACTACCCGTGGTGATTGAGGTAATAATCTCTCAACCCAGCTATCAAGGCACAACACCTAGATTACTATCAAGGTACAAATCCCTCGATATGGTTACCCGGGCTCTTAATTCCCCGAGTAAGGCATGGTCACTTTCCAACACTATATAGGAGAATTTCATATTCATACATTCCTTCCATGATCATAAAGTCATTCAACTAATAAGACATACATTAAACCCTTCATCAAATCTCATAATAGATCTCATATTTATCGCTAAAAACATGCTAAAACAATCACAATTTCATGAAACCCCAACATAGTGTATCATGAAATTCATAATAATTAAGACCCATGAGTAAATCAACTTTAAATAATACAATTTTAGGTAAAAGAAAGCTTGGGCATCATGGGTGAAAGGAACCCATGAAAAAAACCCACATACCTTGACTTTGTAGAATCCCTGAAGAAGATTGGAGATGGAGATTTGAAGATTGAATGAGAGTCTTAAGATCTGGATGAGTTTTGGGACTTCAAATTTGGAGGTGAAATTTTGTTTAAGTATTTGAGAGAGTATTTGGAAATGTTTTGAATGATTAGAGTTGAATTATGGCTAAGTATAGGTATTTTCATACATGGGAGGACTTAGGCCCAAGATTAAAATGTCTTGGGACTGAACAAGCAAAGCAGTAAACAAAATACACATCTGTGCTCCCTGGCGCAACACGACCATGGTGCACAGAGCTCATTGGAAATTGATTTTTGGGAAAATAAAATTGCGATTCATTTGCTCTAAAATCGGGGCTAGACCCATTTCCGACTCAATTTCACCCCTCATCAAGAATATGAAGTTGAATTTTTGATATCACGCACGAATTTTGAGATATATGAAAATTATGATTCCAGGCACTTCCGAGGCACATTTTTAGGAACTTTTTGGGGTCGTTTCAATATCTCTTCCTTGGGAACATTCGTCTCCAAATGTCAAAGAAATGTATATGAGAATAGTAATCATGAAGAAATCAGCCCCAGCAAGAACGAAACAACACACTTAAAACACCATTTTCAAAATCTCAACATAAGTGTAAAATCACCATGAACTTTGTCAATATAAACATGAATGCATGCAAATGACTTAGGGACTAGAACATGAGGCATGAAATCACATAGAAGACTTAGGATTAGTACCTTAGGCTTGAGTAGGATGAAAAAATAAGGATATCATTTTTGCATGTCCGCTTCGGCCTCTCATGTAGCACTCTCGACTTATTGATTCCTCCAAAGGACCTTAATGGAAGCAACACCCTTGTTTCTTAACCTCTTCGCTTGTCTATCCAAAATCTTTACTGGAACCTCTTCATATGACAAGTTGTCTTCAACTACCCCCAAAATATGAAGAGGCACAATAGCATTAGGGTTACCCACACACTTCCTCAACATAGACACATGGAAGACCGGATGAACCAATTACATTTCACTAGGCAATTCCAACTCATAGGCCACTTTACCAATCCTCCTCATCACCCAATAAGGACCCACATATCTAGGGCTTAACTTACCCTTCTTACCAAAATGAACCACACCCTTCATGGGTGAGACCTTCAAATAAACCCAATCACCAACTTTGAATTCAAGATCTCTTCTCCTCACATCGGCATAGGACTTTTGCCAATTTTGGGCCGTCTTCAACCTTTCTTTAATCATCCTAACCTTCTCAAGAGCCTCCATAAACAGATCTGGTCCCAACAAGGCCACCTCTCCAACCTCACACCATCCAATTAATGACCTATAACGTCTACCATACAGAGCCTCAAAAGGAGTCATTCCGATGCTAGAATGATAGCTATTGTTATAGGCAAACTCAATCAATGGAAGATGATCATCCCAACTACCCTTAAGCTCCAATACACAAGCCCTAAGCATGTCCTCAAGAGTTTGGATCGTTCTTTCGGCTTGGCCATCCATTTGAGGGTGAAAGGTCATACTAAGATTAACTCTTGTACCAAGACCCCTTTGGAAAAATCTCCAAAAATGAGAAGTAAATTGAGCACCACGATCTGATATGGATAGAGGAACCCCATGCAACCTCACCAACTCATGAATGTACAACTTGGCATAATCTTCATCCCCATATTAGTCTTAACCGGTAGAAAGTGAGCCGATGTCATCATCCTATCAACCACAACACAAATAGAATCAAAACCCTTTCTAGTCTTGGGAAACCCAACCATAAAATCCATATTAATCTCTTTCCACTTTCAAGTAGGAATCTCTATGTCTTAAGTAGGTCACGCAACCTTTGATGTTTGGCTTTGACTTGTTGGCAACTATGACAACCGAAAATAAATTTGGCAATGTCTTTCTTTATACCTCCCCACAAAAACACATCCCTCAAATCCCAATACGTCTTAGTGGACCCGAGGTAAATAGATTAAGAAGAACCATGAGCCTCATCAAGAATCTTTTCTCTCAAGCCATCAACACAAGGCACACATAACCTACCTTGGTATCTAAGGGTACCATCTCCCCCTTGGGAGAAAACCTCCACCTTTCCATCTTTCACCAATGCCTTCAATCCTAACAAAGCGAGGTCAAGATCTTGCTTAACTTTTTCCTCCTCAATCAATGAAGATTTAGAACCATCAACAATAACAAAACTACCATTATCACCGTTTTCCAACCTAACTCCCAATCTAGCCAACCAGTGGACCTGCCTAGCCACCCCTATGTGACCATCATCAACATAAGATAGGCTACCTATAGACACCCTACTCAAAGAATCGGTCACCACATTATTCTTACTGGGACGATAATGCACACTCATATCATAGCCTTAAGAAGTTCTAGCCACCTTTTTTGTCTCAAGTTGAGATCTTTTTGAGTGAAGACACATTGAAGACTCTTATGATCGATAAACATATCAACATGCACCCCATACAAATAGTGACACCACATCTTTAATGCAAATACCACAGCGGCTAGATTAAGATCATGGGTAGGATAATTCTTTTCACGCACTTAGAGTTGTCTAAAAGCATAGTCTATCACCTTACCATTTTGCATCAACACACAACCCAAACAAACTCTAGAAGCATCACAATAAACAACAAATCCTTCTAGCTCTTCCGGTAGTGACAATATAGGAGCGGACACAAGCTTATCTTTCAATGTTTGGAAACTCTTTTCACACTCATCAGTCCACTCAAATTTGGATTTCTTTTGAGTCGACTTTGTCATGGGAGAAGTAATAGAAGAGAACCCATTCACAAACCTTCGATAGCAACCTACTAAGCCCAAGAAGCTCAAAATATCTGATGGGGTCAACAGTCTAGGCCAATTTCTAATCACATCCGTCTTTCTAGGATCCACTTTAATACCATCCTCTGACACCACATGACCTAGGAACGCAACTTCTTTTAACCAAAATTCACATTTTTCATACTTGGCATACAACTTATCTTCCCTCAATCTTTGTAGCACTACCCTCAAGTGACCCATATGCTCCTCCTTAATATGTGAATAGATCAAGATGTCATTAATGAAAACCACAACAAACGAATCAAGGTAGGGTTTGAATACCCTATTCATAAAATCCATGAAGATGGCTGGTGCATTAGTCAACCCAAAGGACATCACAACAAACACATAATGCCCATACCTAGTGTGGAAGGCCGTCTTGGGAATGTCACACTCCCTCACCTTCACTTGATGATACCCGGACTGAAAATCAATCTTAGAGAAGTGGCTAGCCCCTTACAATTGGTCAAACAAATCATCAATTCTTGGAAGAGGATACCTATTCTTGATGGTGACCCTATTAAGTTGCACGTAGTCAATACATATTCTAAGAGACTCATCCTTCTTCTTCACAAACAACATGGGAGCACCTCAAGGTGATTGGCTAGGCCTAATAAAACCCTTCTCTAACAAGTCCCTCAATTGCTCCTTCAATTTGTTAAACTCTGTCGAGGCCATACGGTAAGGGGGAATAGAAGTGGGTTGAGTATTGGGGAGGAGGTCTATACCCAAATTTATTTTCCTTTCTGAAGGAACACCGGGAAGGGCATTTAGAAATTCATCAAAGAAACAGATTTACCACTGGAACCGACTCTATAGGAAGGACTTTAGACTCCACATCCCTAACCCTCACAAGATGATAAAGACACCCCTTAAAGATCAACTTACGGACTTTAATGCAAGAGATGAATCTACATTTTACCACCACATCAAGACTCACAACTCAAGAAAGGGTTCATTTGGGAATTAGAATTTGACACTATGGGTTCTACAATCAATAGAGGCATAGTATGTATGCAACTAATTCATCCTAAGAATGACATCAAAATCAACCATATCCAACTCAACAAGATCACAAGGTAATATTTTATACAAAATGCAAATGGGACAATTTCTATAGACCTTTCTAGCAACAATATATGCACAATTAGGAGCAAACACTTCATAAGACTCACACAACATTTCGGGCTCAACATGAAACTTTTTGGCACCAAAAGGGGTAACAAAAGAAAGAGTGGCAACCCAATCAATCAATGCATACACATCAAAATCAAAGACTTTTAACATACAGGTACTAATGTTGGACACCTCATCAACCCCTTGCCTCCCATGTAAAGCATAAAATTGATTGTGCCTTAGAGAACCACCTTATTGACCAATCTTTCCCAAAGGAACTGCATTTGCACCTTGTGGATGGACCTGTTTACCCTTGTTACGGTTACGAGGACAATCAATCTTTTTGTGTCCAGCTTCTCCACACCCACAACATACATTAGTGTCTCTCAAACATGGGCCCCATAGCCCCTATCATATTTTGGATACATATTATAAGGGACCACACCGCCAACACCTTGGGCCCTTAGGAAGTCATTCGCAAACCCCCTATTAGAAGGATGAGAAGATCCTTGGCCTTGATGGAACTGGCCACCCTTTCGACTTTGGAACCTACCCTCAAAGCGAGCCCTCTTGGCCTTATTACCCCTCCTCTTCCTCAAATTTTCCCCCTCCATTTGCTTGGCATAGGTCATCAAACGGGACAAATTCAGGTCACTAATCAACATAGTTGACCGACATTCCTCACTCACCAAATCGGAAACACCTATCACAAACTTGTTTATTCTAGACCTTGGGTCGGCAACCAAGTAGGAAACATATTTTGAAAATTGATTGAACTTGAGGGAATACTCCCCCACACACGTAGACCTTTGTCTCAAATTCATAAATTCCACCATCTTGGCCTCCCTAAGTTCAAGAGGGAAGAACCGATTAACAAAGTTGCCGTAAACTCCTCCCAAAGCACCACATTATTGATTCCCTTCTCCTCTTTCTATTAATTAAACCATATTTGTTCCACCTCCTTGAGTTGACGAGCCGCCAACTTCACCTTCTCTTCCGATCTAACAGTCATAATAGCCAAAACCTTGTAGACCTCATTAATGAACTCTTGAGGTTCCTCATCCACCTTTGACCCATAGAATTCTGGCGGATTCATCCTCATGAAGTCTCTCACCTGAGATGTCGGTGTAGGAGCATGAAGGGCTTGGGCCCCTTGATTGGCTTGAAAGTGAGAGTATCTTGAAACTCACCATGAGTCAGTTGTTCCTCGGGAGTGTAATCTCTTCTTCCTCTTGTGTTAAGCATGATCTAGCATAGCAAAGGATAATCGTTGGGGGGAGGGGGGAAACCTTTCTGTAACTTCTATAGTATGACATAGAGTAAGAAGAAGGGAAACATTTCCTAAAACGTCTCATAGCCTCTTAGTCATAGTTGTGGTGCACACACAACCATGAATAAGACTATAATCGACACGGTGTGTTGGATGCCGAGGACCACTAACAACATAATGCTTTCATCCCAAGTTTTGTCACGACCCAAGCCTAGGGCCTAGATGTCACACGGCGCATGAGAAACTCGAAGGGACCCCAAGCAAGCCTCTTAACAAATCATTACACATCCTTGGTCGCAAAAGCAATAAAATACAACAAGAGATAGCAAATAGGGATAACCAGCACTAAGGAATAACTTTTATATTATAAACATCAAGAGTCAAGAGAAAGTCAAAGCTCATGGTATTATACATAACATGTCCAACAACACCTCTAACCATAGAACTTAACAGGGGCCAAGACAAGCAACCGTGCTCACCCTCATAGTCAAATATACAATAAAGAAAGAGAGTCATAATACATATCATAAAAACATAGACATTGTCCTCGAAATAGAGGACTCACCAACTACCTTGAGAGATAATCGTACTAACCATGTGAAGGAGGATGATCAAGTGGGGCTCCGATTCCTACTTGGTAACATCATATAGGCATAAAGTATGTGTTAGTACGTTTGAACGTACTAAGTATGTAAGATGCAATGCAACAAGAGATAGGCATCATAATCGAAATACATAATAGTAAGCAATAGATAGCATAATAACAATATGGTATGTATGATCAATGCTTCAGTAAGACATGCTTACGTGGAATATAATACATGTGTAAGAAGAGACTATCACTGTAAAACTCGTAGGTTACTAAGATACAAACCCCTTTAGTTGGCTAGTAGATCGTCGCACACACCCCTGGTGATTGAGGAACTAACCCCTCAACCTGGTTATCAAGTTATGAACACCTTGATTGGTTAGTGGATAGTTGTACCCTACCACCTGTGGTGATTGAGGTACTAACTCCTCAACCCGGTTATCAAGGCACAACCCCTTGATTGGTATCAAGGTACAAACCCCTTGGCATGGTTACCTAGGCTCTTAATCCCCCCAGTAAGGCATGGTCACTTTCCAACACTATATAGGAGAATATCATATTCATACATTCCTTCCATAATCATAAAGTCATTCAACTAATAAGACATACATTAGACCTTCAATTCCTCAAAACACATTAAACTAGACATTTTATCAAACACTTGATAGGTGTGTAGTGCTAGTGTAAAACCATGCAATTCAAGAGTGGAATCATGCTAGAAAATTTAGTATAAAACCATCAATAAATACTTTGTAACATCCTTAAGCAATATACATCAAAACCCTTCATCAAATCTCATAATAAATCTTAGATTCAAAGGTCAAAACAAGCTAAAATAATCACAATTTCATGAAATCCCAACATAGTGTGCAATGAAATTCATAATAAGTAAGACCCATGAGTAAA
>JAABOM020000001.1:9171513-9191599 GCA_011800125.2 Solanum clarkiae
CCCCCCTCCCCCCCCCCCCTCCCCCCTCTTGCACTTTCAATTTTGAACTTTGTCAGTGATTCAGCATTGAGCTTCCTGACAAGTTTGACAAACTGAGAGAAATCATTTTTGCTAAGGACAGTTTTTCCCTGCATCAGTTGGGAATTTCTTGCAAATTTTCCAATGAATGTATTATGGACTGAAAGGTTTTAATTGGCAATCTTACCAGTGTGATAAAGATGGATTTGTCACAAAATGATTTGACTGGACATATTCCAAAAACTATCTAAGGCATGTTGAACCTTCAACATATTTATTCATTGATCTGTCCAAAAATGATTTTGTTGGTAAAATCCCCAACACTCTAGGGGGCTAGATAAATTGATTAATCTTTCTATAACACAAAACAGGTTAGATGGGCCTACTCCAGATTCATTTGGCAAAATGCTTTCCTTGGATTTGAGCTATAACAATCTAAAGTCATTAGAAGCTCTTGTGTATCTCAAATACTTGAAGTTGTCATTCAACAAACTTAGTGGAGAGATGATCTTTTTGCAAATGCCACAGATCAATCCCTCTTGTCCAATTATGGGTTCTGTGGTGATTCTAAGTTTCATGTTTCACCATGTGTCATCACAATCATAATTGACAGATTACCATCTTAAAAGTTTTCCCGTTCTCCAGAAAAAAATTAGAACAAATTGCTTTAATCTATTATATAAGACTAGATTGATGACGATTTGTAAGTTTCAAGTTGAGCCCAAAATTAAACACTAATTTAACATAAGTCAGAATTAATTCTCAAATTCCAAATGAAAAATTCTTTCCAGAATACAGGAACAAATTATCAATTAATCAATATATGAACATGTTATGTTAATCACAAAACAGCAATCTAAATAATTGTAAAATCATGATATACAATGAATCTCATATTACATTATCACGGTAATTGTAAGATGACCCATGATACCAATTGCTAGAAATTAAACAGCGGAAGCAACTAACAGGATCAAGCTTTTTGCAAAATCATGAAGTAACAAGACTAGTATCACAGAAAACACAGAATTTCAGAAGAAATTAATAATCTTTTGAAGTTCTCAATGATGAATTCCTTTATGACAGTTGAATTTAGAGACAAATCCAGGACTCCAATCTTTTGCTATTTCTTGAACAATTATCTAGCTAGTAACTTGTGTGGACAAGTGTTTGAGGAAATCTTTTTTTTTTTTTATGTGTGTGTGTTTTTCTTTTCTCCATAAGTCCCCAATTTATCTTCAACCTCAGTAGGAGTAGAAGCCTCAGAAAATCAATGCATATGAGGCTTTTAAGAGACAATTAACTCCATTAACCCCCCCCCCCCCCAATGTTTTTATTCCTTTCTTAAAAGAAAAATCGATTTCAAATTATTAGGAAATAATTAGGAGTAATCAATACCCATAAAACCCAAATATATATATATGTCTTTTAATTTTGAAATACTTTTAAATTAGTATTTTATTTTATAATTAAACCCAATGATTTTATTTCCAAAAAACATTTTTTATCTCCTTTTTCTCATTTGAAATATTTTCAAACCAGTGATTTATTGTATAATAAAACTCACTGATTTTATTTTTTTAAAAACAATTCTTCAAAAATGGCTAATTATGACCTAAGTAAATGATAAACTGATGGGAGAGAGAAAACTGGCAGGGCAAATGGGGTCCACAATAGTTATTATGACCTAAGTAAAGAATAAAATTGCCCGAACATGTCCAATTTTTTCTACTAATCTACAGAATTATCTAAGAATATTTTAGGTTTAAAAGTTTTAAAAGTCTTATTTTTTCTTTTAAATGTTGTGTCAAGTCAAATGATGTCACATAAAATGGGACAGAAAGAGTAATTTAAATATACTTCTCGTTATATTTTTTTTTATTAATATACTTTGCTTGTCATACTTTTGGACTAAATATATCTCTTTCATTATACTTTGACATTGATTTGCCTTTGTAACTAACAAAAAGACACATGAACGGTCAAGAATTCAGAGAACACACTCAATTAATTATACTCAATTGTAGGCTAATCTATCTCTGAAGGGTTGTTTTGTTGTCAACATATTATGCCAGGACAATTAATCTCGAGATAAGTTAGCCTGATATAGGTTATCTCCTTCTATATATGGGATAACTTATCTCATTACTAAGACAAAAATTATGAAATTAATAGTTCAAATATTACCTTATACTTCCAACCAAATATAAAATAAAATAATCATATATTTTATCTCAAAATTATTATAATTTATATCTCATCATAAATGACCCCGTATGTATCACCTACTACAACTGCTAGCTCCTCCTTCTGTCCATTTGGCGGGAGCCGCAACACACTTCAATTTATCTGTTTTATTCTTTTTTTTTTCTTAACCTCAATATTATACCATTTCTCATCATCAATACTTTGTCAAAATCCTCAATATGCTGTCATTCCCAATCTCTCGACAATCTCAATTCATCCGTACAATACAAACGTGTTTATATTTTATTCAATTTAACATCTAATTTTTTCCTTTATCTCATATTATATGAATATTTTTTTATAAATATTTGTCTCATATTATATGAACACTTATTAAATTAAAATAGAATTAATTACTCTCTTTGTCCATTTTTACTTGGCCCCTATACTATTTTGGTATGTTAAACAATACTTATCCACTTTATGAAATCAAGAGATAATTTTACACTTAGTTCCTAATTTATCCTTATCATTAATTATACTCATTTTCCCATTATATTTTTCAAGATATTGTATTTATTATATTCAAAGGGTACTTTAATAAAACGAAGATCTTTTTCTCATTTTACCCCACCACTAATATGATATTTGAAAATTTCAAGAGGCTGATTAATTACTTTCACATTCAAGAGTAAACTATTTCTATATTTTATGTATATTTTTTCTAACTCAATTTAATGTATATTGATATAAATAAAAGATAAAATGATAAAGTTCACTAGTGTCTTAATAATTTTTTACTCATTATATAAAATGAAAAGTGTCCATATAATATAGAAGGAAGGTAGTGGCTAAAAGATTTCCTTCACCATCCTCAAAAAGGTTTTGGTTTTTTTCTAATCTGTAATTAATGTTTGTGAATGGAATATCATCTTGGTTCTTCTTAATCTGCCGTTCTCATTCACTAAATAACGACTACTAGTGGTGATTTGATAATGTTCTATCTCAACGAAATTTTGATACTCCGACATTGAATTGAAACAGCAAGAAAACTATTACGATTCAACCCCACATGATCAATTGTTGATAAAAAGATCTAGTTCATTTGTTGGGTTGTTATTATGTGCAATTGAGTTATTGTTATTCATGGTATATTTTGAAAGGAGTATATGCTTGTGTTGCCAGTTTATTCTCCTTTATTATATGAAATTCATAAAAATATCTCGTGAGTTTCATTGTTTATTTTGCACTTACTCTATTTATTTTTTACTTATTCACTTTAGATTTGACATATTTCTTAAATTAATAATTAATATAAATATTTTATCTTAAGTTTTACATTAATTGTTATATAATTTTTACAAAATAGTGGTTAGATGATCTCTGTTATATATAGGTGGAGCGCTGACCAATTAAAAACTGAAACGTCCAGAAAATGCAGGTCGCGGAGATGAGGATGTTGAGATAGATGTGTGGACATACTAGGGGGATAAGATTAGGAATGAAATCATTCGGAGGAAATTAGGGGTAACATCTGTGGCAGACAAAATGAGAAAAGCGCGACTGCGATAATTTGGGCATGTACAAAGAAGAAGTGTTGATACTCCTATCAAGAGGTGCTAGAGGATGGATTTAGGGATTACGTGAAGGGGTAGAGATAGACCAAAAAAGTATTGGGAGAGGTGATTAGACAAGATATAATGCAACTTCGTATCACCGAGGACATAACCTTAGATAGAAAACAGTGCAAGTAGCATATTAGGGTAAAATGTTAGAAGCCTTGGGTTATAGTAGGTTAATAGTCGTGTCGTTATATATTGTATTATTATTGTTCGTTATTTATTTTGTTACTTTTATTGACACTATATATTTTCATTTGTTGTTCATTCTAGTCGTTTTATATCTAATATTTTCTACTTTTTGGGATGATTTTGAGATGAGTGTCTTTCAGAAATAATTTCTTTATCTTTATAAGATTGTGATAAAATCTGCGTACATTTTTCTCCCTACACCCCACTTATGGGATTTTCTCCAAGTATGTTGTTGTTATACATTAATTACTATATATATTACAGTTTTAAAAATCATTTGAGATATAAATAACTAATGTAAAGCATAAATTATAGGAGGAAAAACAATCTCTCGATAATTGAAATTTTTTTATTGTAGCTACTGTGTTTCTTTTTGTTGGCATGGAAAACAAAAGAAGTTGCTCGTGTAGTTGCTCATTTTTTTTCACTTCTATGCTATCTATTTGGTTGTAAAAATTATTGTTCACATATTTTCAGAATAAATTTTACTTATTTGAAATTTGTGTTTGACATTGAAAAACAAAAATAGGAATATATCTTTTATTTATATTATTTCATTTCTTTACATTTAGGCTTTGATCAATCAATTGTTTTTAGTATTATAATTTGAGCAAAATTTGTTGAGTATACTAGTATAGGTGTTAATATCCTATATGTGATTCACATATATTTGAGATACATTATTTCTCTCACACATTTTTTTCTTCTTTTATTTCTCTTTGATTTTATATTTGTGTTTCACAATTTCATATATATTTTTGTATCAAATATCAATTTCATAAGTGTAATCAGTAGAATAAGAAACGGAAGACAAACATAAATCTAATTATGTATGTACAAGTTTGTATCAATTTCTACAAGTGTTTCTATGTACTTAATATCCATTTTGAAAGTAGGTATCTAACTATATATACATACGCTAGTATCAATTTCTACAAGTGTATTTGTGTATTCAAAATCAATATCAAAATTATAAGTATATATGTATTCAATATCAATGTCATCTAGTGCATCCAATATGTATTCGATACATATAATATCTAGATACACATATATGATTTGAAAGATATATATTTCTGGTATTAAATGCGCATTCATAAATTCATTCTGATAAGGTAACATCAAAATTATATAAATATATCAACTCTATTTGTGCATAAATACAAATTTAGAAAAAGAAGATAAAAAATTATCTAAATTCACTACAACAGTATCAATGAAAATCATTAAAATTTTGGAATATCAATAATAATGCCATCTTTGGTGACTTTTGCAAATAAGTATTCGCATTCTCAAACATGTTTTATGCAAGCGCTAGAAAATTATAAAATTGTGTGCAATTGCATAATTTGTTAAAATCATATAAAAATACCATGAATATTTGCTTATTTATGTGGTTTTCTTTCAACTTTTTTGTTCGTTAAACAAACACATTATTATGCATAAATAGAGTGAAAACTACGTAATATAACTTTCGATTCTCAAATCTATATTCGCATAGATAATTCACAACCCATTTCATTTCAACGTAGAATTCCTTTTAACTATAGAGACATGAATACGCATACCTTATATGAAATATACATATCTGATATGAAAGATACACGAATTTGGTATCAAATGTGCACTCATAAGTTCATCTAATAACCTAATATCAAATTGTACAAATATATCAACTCTATTGTGCATAAATACAGATTTAGAAAAAGAAGATACTCAAAAATGACCTAAAATTCACCACAACAATATCAATGAAAATCATTACTTCCTTCATCCCATTTTATTGATCACTCTTTGACTTGACACGATATTTAAGGAAAAAAGAAAGACTTTTAAAACTTATAGTCTAAAATCATTGTTAGAAATTTGTGGCTAAGAATCTTTTCACTAAGGGTAAAAAAAAAAATTTAATAGGTAAATTGTTTCCAATTAGAGTAAGCTAACATTCGTTTTTGGGACAGATCAAAAAGAAAAATGTATAATATAAAATAGGACAACACAATTTTGGATATCAATAATAATGGCATCTTTGCTGACTTTTTGAAAATAAGTATTTGCATTCTCGTAAAAAATGTTTTATGAAAAATTAGAAAATTGCATAATTTGTTAAAATCATATAAATATACTATGAATATTTGCTTATTTACGTGATTATCGTTCAGTTGTTTTTTATTTGTTATGCATAAATAGAGTGAAAAGTATGTAATATAACTTTGGATCCTCAAATTTGCAACCCATTCCATTTCAACTTGGGACTCGATAGGAGTAGATAACACGTTAAGATAATTATAAAAATAAAAGGTAACCGCAAATCCTTATCTGTGTAATCTTGTTGTATTTACAGTCAGAATCCTCCTAAAAGACGATCACAATGACGGAGATCTCCACCATGCCGGAAAAGTCCGAAGAACTCCCCACAACCACCACGAAAACTGCTGCCAAGAAGAGTAAAAAAGTTAGCCTCATCCCTCTCATCTTCCTCATCTACTTTGAAGTTGCCGGTGGCCCTTATGGAGAAGAACCAGCCGTCCAATCTGCCGGTCCTCTTTTTGCGATTCTCGGTTTTCTCATATTCCCTTTTATTTGGAGTGTACCTGAAGCTTTGATCACTGCTGAATTATCAACTACATTCCCTGGTAATGGCGGTTTTGTAACGTGGGCTTATACAGCTTTTGGACCCTTTTGGGGTTCACTTATGGGTACATGGAAATTCTTGAGCGGTGTCATCAACATTGCATCTTTTCCTGTTTTATGCATTAGTTATATGGAGAAACTTTTCCCAATTTTCTCTTCTGGGCTTCCAAGATATTTGGCTATTTTGGTATCTACATTGTTGCTCTCATTTTTGAACTATACTGGTTTAGCTATTGTGGGTTATGTTGCTGTTGTTCTTGGTATTGTATCACTTGCACCCTTTATTATAATGTCGTTGATTGCGATTCCAAAGATTCAACCTCATAGATGGATTAGTTTAGGGCAAAATGGGGTGAAAAAGGATTGGAATTTGTTCTTCAATTCATTGTTTTGGAATCTCAATTTTTGGGATAATGTGAGTACTTTGGTAGGGGAAGTTGACAACCCCAAAAAGACTTTTCCTAAAGGACTTTTTGCATCAGTACTTTTAACTTGTTTTGGTTATATAATCCCACTTCTGGCTGTGACTGGATCAATATCAGTTGATCAAAGGGAATGGGAAACAGGGTTCATGGCGACCGCGGCGGAGATGATTTCTGGTAAATGGTTGAAATTTTGGATTGAATTTGGGGCTATACTATCATCTATTGGATTATTTGAAGCTCAGTTAAGTAGTTCTGCTTTTCAGATTTTGGGTATGGCTGAATTATCCTTTTTGCCTAAATTCTTTGCTTTGAGGTCAAAATGGTTCAATACACCATGGGTTGGGATACTATTATCAACAGCAATTTCACTAGGTATGTCTTATATGAACTTTACAGATATAATCTCTTCAGCTAATTTTTTGTATAGTTTAGGTATGTTTTTGGAATTAGCATCTTTTCTTTGGTTGAGAAGAAAGTATCCATTGATCAAAAGGCCATTTAGAGTGCCAATGAAGATGCCAGGATTGGTGATTATGTGCTTGATTCCAAGTGTATTTTTGGTGTTTATAATGGCTATTGCAACCAAGATTGTGTTTCTTATCAGTGGATTGATGACTCTTGGAGGAATTGGATGCTACTATTTTATGAAGTTGTGTAAATCCAACAAGTGGCTTAAGTTCTATGATCATGTGGAAGAGCCACTAGAGGGATGACTAAGCATTAGAGTTGGATTTAGAATTTATTATTTTCAATTATGTATAGACATAAAAGTAATGTTGCAAGGAACCTGCCTTGGGGAGAACTTTGTGAAGCTTATGGTATATCAAAAGATTAATTGCATCTTCTTTATTTGGTGTTTGTTTATTTTTTTTCTCAACCTTGTTATGTATACATTTATTTATATAGAACTTTAGAAAAAAAAATATAACTTGGGAAAAGTACAAGCACTTCGTTGCAAAATCTTTGGGAAATATTGTGGTATAAGGGGTGTTAAAAGACATTATTCTTTAGGAATTCCTATTTTTTAAGGGGTCGTTTGGTGTGGTATAAGTTATAATAGTCTCGAGATAAAAAGTAGGATTATTATAAAGTAATCCTTGGATTATTTATTCACCATTTTTGCCTTAGTGATGGGATAACTTACCCAGGTTAACTTATCTCGAAATTAATTATCCTGAGATAACATGTTACCAACCAAACGACCTCTAAATATATTTCACTGATGAAGATATGTTTCGTAAGATTTAGTGAGCTCTCTTAGTATAAATTAAGAACAAAAATAACAAAGATACTGTAGAATAAGAAAATCAGCATAACAGAATATAGGAGAAATTCTTCTTCTTCTTTTCTTCTTATTATATCATTTAAAAGAAAGGACTAGGTTACTTATTGTATTGTATTGTTGATTTAAATATTTATTGAGATAAATATAAAAAACATACCTAAATTATTTCCTTTTTTTTGAGTTTCATACCTAAACTGTTGGAAGTGTGAGCTTGATACTTAAACAATTACTTATTAGTTTGAGAAATACACCTCAGTGATGTATGTACTCTCTCTTTTATTAGAGAAAATCTTGTCTCATGATATGTTACATTGATAAAAATATTAATATTAGCTAAAAGTAAAAGATTAAAAGTATAAATGTTCTTCCAAAAAAATATTATTATTTTAAATAATTATTTTTTAAAACGATCTCGGTAGTCGTGCTTTCTGGGCTAGTACCGAATCTGCCGTAGAGGGCATTCATCAGGATCTTTAACACATAGGCTATCGCCCGAATTCAAGTTGATTCTATTTCGACTCTTCCTCAGAGAAAGACATAAGATTTAAAATATTTTCTCACCTACTCCACCGCCCACACCCTGCATACCCCCCCTCCCCACCCACCCCTAACAATATCCGTCTTTTATTTTTTTGAATCTCTTTTATAAAATATTTTTAAAAAGTTCAAACTTCAGTCCCTACTCCAATCCTTCACTTGTACTTTATCTTTTTATCTTTTTCATTTATTTTTTATTTTTTTAGATATATACACATATTTTTTTTAAAAAAAATTTCCTACTTGTTTATCAAATATAACCAAAAAAAATTATTTTAAAAAAAACCTTGCTACAAAGAAAAAATAATCTTCTTCAAATAATTTTAAAAAAATAAAAGCGGAGTTGTCAAGCCTTGGGAGGGTCCCTAGACGTAGGCGATACTCAAAGACTATTGCTAATCCCTGAGCGAATCACTTGGTTTCATCGTCACATCTTACTCAACAACGGAAGAATACTCAAGTAAAATATTAAAGGAAAGCTCATGATATTATAAAATAGTCTCAAGAAAATAGATCAAATTTTAGAAAAATGAAATACTCCACAATACTCTACTCAAAGTCTATGAAGCCTCTACTCTAAATGTCTAGATGGTACCATGACAAATCATGGCTACCCAGCTCAAATGAAAATAAAGTAACTGATAGAATAAAAGAAGGCTTCCTCCGAATAACAAGGAGGGATCACCAGTCTTTGGAGCTCGGGAATTCTGAAACTCAACGGTGCGTCTGCTGAAGCCCTCTATCTACTGTATCTACATCATGAAATGATGCAGCGTCGAGTGGCGCTAGTACGTGGAATGTATGATATGTAAAATGGCTCAAGTAACAAATAAGGCTCAAACTAAAACATCCGACTCGACTCAAAACTTGACTCCTCATCTCATAACTCAACTCAAGTAACATGATACAAGTTTAAAGTTTTGAAAATCATGCTTTTGAAAAATAGACTTAGTATTTAGTGTAACTCAGTTCGAAAAAATTATGATATGCTCAACTCAAGTGTTTGCTTGGAAGTTTCTCTAACCGACATAACTCTCCACCACCATGAGTTGTTGGTGATGTATAATGAAAAGACGTCATTGCCAGTCCGCCCTAAACTTGCCAAGGAATAAGGCGTCAACCTCTACCCCTCTCTCTCTCGGATCCTAAGAGAGTGCCCCTATATGGGGACTTGGTCCACCAAAATTATCCTGTACGACCATCCTACATTGGCTACGTAATTCTGGGATGGTTCTCAGTCACCCATCTCGGTGCTCAATACTCCTTCCAAGACTAAAATATGCTCATCAAACTAATAAGTGATAGTTTAGGTGTATTTCTCAAACTTTCAATATTTTAGCTGTGAAACTCAAAAAAGTGATATAGTTTGAGTGTATTTTATATACTTATCTCTTTATTAATTTATTTATATTTGAAAAGATGAGCAAATCTCACATTGCATATCCCAACTTAACATATTCATTACCAACACAATCGTTTATCCAATTCTTTGGTACATGCACGATTTGAAAAATAATAAAACTACTTAAGGATCTTACTTTTTTTGGTTTTTCCATCCGATGTCTAAAGTTTGGATGCGCATGATAGGGTTCGTTAGGGATGGTTCTCCCAACAAAATTTTCCCTATACTTAACGCTCAAACCCAAAACCTTTAAGGATGAAGCAATTCAATCACTACATCATAAATCATGTTGGTAAGTGTCACGATCTAACCCACTAGGTCATGAGGATACCTTCTTTAACACCTAGATAGAAAAATTCTTACTACTCGATTTTAAAACAGGCATTATGGCAGAAAAATAAAACATACTATAACACTTTAAATAAAACTACATACTTCTCAAACTAAATTTTGATAAAAAAATCATTGGACATTGAAAACTCTCCGTAGGAACAAATCTAAACATGTATAAAGCTTCTAAAAATATGAAATAATACAGATAATAAAATGGACATAACTTTTTTCAGAGGTAAAGAGAAGTAAAACCATTGGAGATCATTGTCATGTTCATCTAAGAAACATTACTGACATCAAATGATATAACAAGAGTAATATCAATATAAACAACACGTACTGATAGATATCATCAATAGGTCTAAATTCAACGCATAATATTATGCAAATATAAGAATATCATGCACAATAAAATGGCACCACCCAAGTCATTATCCACATGCTCTTATTATCCTGGGTACAATATCCACAAACTGGTTTAATTTAATCCCACCTTCCTACCTCATTCCACTACCAACTCTACCACTAAATATTTAACCCTTTTATCACTCTAAAGCTTTCCCCAAGCCTACCCTTTAAACCATCTCGAGGATTCTCAAGCTTACCTTAATCAGATATATTTTAGATCACTTTAATCGACATACACAATCCAAGTAAATTAACTAAGAACAAGATTCCTGATTATTAATCTTAGCTAACCACCACATGAGAAGGTCAAACCATCACACTTTACATACCTGAGTTCAATTCACCTTTCAAGTAATCCAAACTATTCAAGGATCCTCTAAGACACAACCTATGATGTTTAACATGTAATTTTGATCTACGTAGAAATCCTCGCAACATTTTTAGCATAATAATTTGGCCACTCATAGGCCTAGAGAAATTGCAGCCATAGTCAGAACATACACAAGACTCCTAGTCACCTATTTGACTTAACCTTTGCATAAAAAACATCCTGCATTATCACATCAACATATACCCGATCCACTAAAGGAATTAACAAATATGTAAGCAATCACACATGCGCACAAACAAATATGTACAAGACATGGCACTCGGCAAGTTTCGAGTTTCAAATAAGTGGTACCCTTTCTTTAGAGTCCGATAGGTCAATTAAGTTACTTAAATCTCTTATCTGCTGAGTGAGCATAGAGCTTTGCCCTTTTCTTTCCTTTTGAAGCTGCTTTCCTCCTTTCCTGCTTTAGTGTTCTATTATACATCATTTGTATGTGTTAAGCATAGTGGCATGCTTTGTAGCCGGAGTAAGAATAACTAATAAATAATCTGTATCAGGCATAGTATCTGAACCAAGAAAATGATATCTTGTATCAGCCGTGGTACCCGAGCCAATTGAATTATATATCATATTAGATGTTGTACTCGAGCCAACTAATAATATGTACCAGACATGATACCGAGCTAATCAAGAGATATACTATACCAGACGTGGTACTCAGACCAACCAAGAGATTGTTGGAGTCCACGCAGCAGAGTGAGCAATAAAATTTAGGAGGAATAAATAAAGCAAAATAGACACCAGAAAATTAAACGTGATTCACTGAAAACTTTCGAGCTACGTCCACAAATCAACACTTCTACTATATTTCTTCTACTATTACAAATAGTAGGTACAAGTGTACAATTTCTTCTACTATTACAAATAGTAGGCTCTCAGAGAAAAATACCAAAAATAGTCTCACTATTTTTGCCATACTATTTCTTTTAGGAAAAATATTTCTTAAGCACATACTCTATTTTTCTTCGCAGACTACTTTATTTTATAGTCTATGGTATACGTCACTGAAGAAAAAAAATACACAATATTTTTCTCTTTCTCTCTGTGGCTCTCTGTTTTTCCTCTCTTTCAGATGCCAAATAAAGGAGCTGAAGAGCTCCTTTTATAGGCAAGATTTGCCTGTTCTTGTTGATAATTCAAACAGAAGAGGTTGGTGAGTTGGTAACCAACTTATCGTATAATTCAAAAAGGTGGCTATTTTGTTGACTCAAACAAATTTGTTGAGCTGAAAAATGAGGTTGTCCAGCTCCTTTTTGACAAAGTGATTTTCACGTGGCCCCTCCATTTGGAGGGACCCACTCAACAATTCTCCCCCTCCCGAAAAATGGAGGGTTCTGTCATTCCTGCAGCTATTCGACAGTACTCGAATTTCTCCCTTGGCAGAATCTTTGTCATTATATTCGATCCATTTTCATCAGTATGGATCTTTTGAAGTTGAACTAGCTTCTTCTCCAATGCATCAATTATCCAACGATATCTTATGTCGATATATTTGGACTTTACGTGAAAGGAGACATTCTTGCAAAGATTGATGGCACTTTGATTGTCACAGAACATCTCAAACTTGTTTTGTTTGACATCAAGTTCCTTAAGAAATTCCTTCATCCATAATAACTCTTTGCAAGCTTCTGTTGCTGCTATAAATTCTGCTTCTGTAGAAGACAATGCAATACACTTTTGCAATTTCGACTGCCAAGACACAGCTCCCCCTGCAAATGTAATCAGGTATCCTGATGTAGACTATCTTGAGTCAACATTACCAGGTAAATCTATATTTGTGTATCCAACTAACACAGGTTCTGCCTCTCCAAAACATAAGCATATTTTAGATGTACCTCGAAGATACCTGAGAATCCATTTAACAACTGCCCAATATTCCTTTCTAGTATTTGAAAGGAAACAACTTGCTACTCCAATCGAGTGAGCAATATCTAATCGTGTACACACCATGACATACATCAAACATCCAACTACTGAGGCGTATGGTATTCTAATCATTTCTTCTTTCTCCTTGTCAGTAGAAGGGCACATATTGGAGCTCAATTTAAAGTGATTAGCAAGTAGATAACTAACCGCTTTAGCCTTGTCCATATTGAATCTCTGAAGTACTTTTTTAATGTACTTCTCTTGAGAAACCCAAAGCTTCCTGGTGCTTCTATCTTTTGTAATTCTCATGCCAAGAATTTGTTTTGCTGATCCTAAGTCTTTCATTGCAAAAGACTTACTTAATTATACCTTTAGACTATTTATTTTTGAAATAATTTTTTTCAATGATCAGCATATCATCTACATAGAGTAGAAGAATAACAAAATTATCTTCAAAGAATTTATTGATAAACACGTATTGATCTGCAGTAGTTTTCTTGAAGCCTTGCTCTCGTATAACTAACTCAAACATCTTATACCATTGTCTTGGTGCCTGTTTCAAGCCATATAAACTTTTCTTCAATCTGCAGACATAATCCTCTTTTCCCTTCACTTTGAAACCCTCTGGTTGTTCCATGTAAATTTCTTCTTCTAGATCTCCATGTAGGAAGGCAATCTTCACATCCATTTGCTCAATTTTCAAATTGAGACTTGCAGCTAGCCCTAGTACAACATGAATGGATGTCATTTTCACAATAGGTGAAAGTATCTCGTCAAAGTCAATGCCCTTTTTTTGACTGAAAACCTTTGACGACCAATCTCGCTTTAAAGCATGGATGGACTCCGTGTTCTTCATGTTTGATTCTAAACACTCGTATATTCTTCAATGCTCTTTTACCATTAGGCAACTTCAGAAGATCAAACGTTTTATTCTCATGCAAGGATTTCATTTCATCTTGCATGGCTTCCATTCAACTTTCCTTATTTTTATCATCCATCACCTCACTGAAGCTTTTCGGTTCTCCCCCGTCAGTTAGTGTAACCCAGTAATCAACTGGGTATCTAATAGAATGCTACACATTTCTACTGGATCTTCTTAAGGGTAATGGAGAGTCTCCATCTATTCGTGGTTGAGTGTGACCACAAATAACATCATCTTCTTCTGGTTCATCTTCCTGGGAATACCTTCATCATCTACATCTTGCGGATGGTCATCATGAACCTCATCTTCAACTTGAGTCAGTACTTCTGTCAGAGAATTCAACCTTAAGCTTGTTGAATCATTTGTAGGAGTAAAGCCTTCTTTGTCTGCTTTATTTATATCCTTAATAGTTTGATCTTCAATAAAGACAACATCTGGACTCCTAATCGACTTCTTGTGCACTGGATCATAGAACCTATAGCCAAATTCATCTTGACCATAGCCAATAAGCACACACTGCCATGTTTTCACATCAAGCTTTTGTCTTTCATCTTTTGGAACATTGAACAAAAGCTTTGCACCCAAATACTCGTAAATGTTTGTAAGAAACATTCTTGCCTGATAAAATTTTCTCCGAAACTTCATATTGAAGAGGAGCACACGGTGAGTAGTTTAGCACATACACTGCTGTAAGTAGTGCTTCACCCCAAAAAAATTTATCTAGCTTTGAATGAAAGAGTAAACACCTTATTCTTTCTATCAAAGTTCGATTCATCCTCTCAGCTAAACCATTTAAATATGGTGACTTTGGAGGTGTCCTTTGATGTTTAATACTATGCTTTTTGCAATAAGCATGAAATGATCTAATATACTCTCCACCATTGTCTGTATGGACACACTTGATGTTCTTCCCCGTTTCTCTTTCAATTGAGGCATGAAATTGTTTGAAGACCTCTGGTACTTGATCCTTGGACTTAATGGTATAAACCAGGTCTTCCTCGAATGGTCATCGATGAAGGTCACAAAATATCTGTCTCTATCAAGTGACTTCGGTAGTGGACTACACACGTCAAAGTCAATCAGATCTAAAACATTCTCCATTCTGGAAGGTGGAGAACTATGGAAAGAGACTCTGTTCTGTTTCCCGGCTAGACAATCTTCGTATTTCTTCAATGATACCTGATCTAAATCTGGTAGAACTTTATCTTTCACCAATTTATACATCCCCTTTTCACCAGTGTGGAAAAGTCTCTTATGCCATAAACATGCGGTATTTTCATTTTTCGTCACATTTATAGATACATCAGAGACCTTTGCTTGAATCATATATATTTTTTAGAGTTTGTGTCCTCTCGCAATGATAAGAGAGCCTTTGGTAAGCTTCCATTTTTTATTTCCAAAACTATTTTGGAAACTTACATCATCAAGCTTTTCTATAGACATTAAATTTAGACGCATGTCGGGGATGTGCCTAACATCTTTTAGAAGAAGCTTCATGCCATTCTCCATTTTCAAACAGAAATCTCCCTTGCCAATAACTTTTGACAAGTTTTCATTTTCCATCTTTACAACACCATAGTCTCCATGTGTGTAAGATGAAAAGATTTTTTTGTATGGTGTGCCGTGAATGGTTGCACCACTGTCAATTATCCAACTCATCTCTTGGGTTAACTGACTAACAATCTCCTCGTCACAACTGATGTTGAACTTGTCGACAAGATTTCCTTGTTCATCATCACTATTTGCCTTTCCTTTCTTGTCTCTATTATTTTGCCGGTCACTCTTGAATTTTTGAAAAAATTGCTTGATACGACCTTTCTTTTTTGCAGTAATGGCACTTGACATTTGCATATTTGATTGACTTTTCTCTACTCTTGTCTCTGGAGCTTGAACTCTTCACTTGACTTCTCTCCCTCTTTTCAGTAACCAGAACTTCTAATTCTGAGAAAGAGGTTAAACCTTGAGACCTACGTCTTATTTCTTCATTTAATATACTGCTCTTAACAGCTTCCATGCTTACTACACCATTTGGTGCAGTATTTGTCGAAGAAACTTTCAGAGTTTCCCATGACTTTGGTAAAGAAGCTAGAATCATAAGAGCAATCATCTCATCATTAAACTTTATGCCCATTGTCGACAACTGATCCACCATTCCTTCTATGTTATTTAGGTGATTAGCTACAGAAGTGTTTTCTTGATATTTTACTTCTATCAACTAGGTTAAGTAAAATAATTTGTTGTTGCCGATCTTTGAAGCATACAACTGCTCCAACTTATTCCATAGTGTTCTAGCATGAGTTTCGTTATAAATATGATTGTAAACGTTGTTATTAACAAAGTGTTGAATATATCCACAAACTCGTTCATGCTCAAACATCCACTCATCTTGAGACATCCTTTCCGTTTTGACGGTAGAGAATACCAGCAAGTTTAGCTTCGTAATAATGAGAAGATCCTTCATTTTGCTTTTCCAAACATGGTAGTTTGAATCGTCCAGGTTGATCATTTTGCTTGTCTTTACCTCCATTGCCATGAACCTAAACTAGGCTTTGATACCACTTGTTGGGGCCCACGCAATGGAGTGAGCAATAAAATTTAGGAGGAATAAATAAAGCAAAATAGACACCAGAAAATTTAACGTGATTCACCCAAAACTTTTGGGCTACGTCCACAAATCAACACTTCTACTATATTTCTTCTACTATTACAAATAGTAGGCACAAGTGTACAATTTCATCTACTATTATAAATAGTAGGCTCTCAAAGAAAAATACCAAAAATAGTCTCACTATTTTTGTCACTCTGTTTCTTTTAGGAAAAATATTTTCTATGCACACACTCTATTTTTCTTCATAGACTATTTTATTTCATAGTCTATCGTATACGTCACTGAAGAAAAAATACACAGTATTTTTCTCTTTCTCTCTGTGGCTCTCTGTTTTTCCTCTCTTTCAGATGCCAAATGAAGGAGCTGAAGAGCTCCTTTTATAGGCAAGATTTTCCTGTTCTTGTTGACAATTCAAAAAGAAGAGGTTGGTGAGTTGGTAACCAACCAACCATATAATTCAAAAAATGTGGCTATTCCGTTGACACAAATAAATTTGTTGAGCTGAAAAATGAGGTTGTCCATCTCCTTTTGACAAAGTGATTTTCACGTGGGCCCTCCATTTGGAGGGACCACTCAATAGAGATATCTTATATTAGGTATGGTACCAGAGCTAGCTAATAAGTAACTTATACCAGGCATAGTACCCAAGCTAGTCAAATGATATTTCATACTAGGCATGGTATCTGAGCCTACTGAAGTATATTTTTGTACTAGGTGTGTATAATACCCTGAAGTTGGGACCAAAAAAAATCATAGAAAAAATTTCCTAGGTAATGGTCCGACGAGCCCATGTACAGACTATAGATGGTATCTATAGGCCATAGAAGCCAGTGGTGTAAGAGCCTTCGTATTTTATAAAATTTTTGAAATATTTACATTTTACATACAAAATTTAAGGGCCATACAAGGAACTATGACTCATGAAAAGAGGTCGTAGAAGGGATCCTAGATTTTCTTAATAAATTACAAACTTCAGAACTTTTAATACGAACTAATAGGATGAGATATGAATCATTGTGCGAGTCATAGCGAAGATTTGTGAAATGCTTCAACACATAGAAAAATATTTTAAAAAAGAAAACAATTTACAAGGAGGTTTTCTATGATTCATAAAAGGAATCATGAGACATGGATTGGTTTCATGAAAAATGGACCAACATATATAGCTGCAATATTTTTTCTATGGATCAACAAGACGATTGTGAAATCTCACTCATATAAAATCTCAGAAATATCAGATTTTGAAGAGAAGAAATATAAGAGAAGTTTTACGGACTATAAAATGGACTATGATTCTTAGATTTTGGTCATAGACCCCTCCAATAATTTTTAAATGAGGGTTACTTTGGATATTTACTCTTTTAATGCCTCAACTATATTGATTTGGACTTATAAACTACCTTGTAACCAACCGATTTTACCCTTCAAACTCAACCAGTCCCCATTCGTTCTCCCAAATTCAAAAATTTTAGCAAGTCTTTTTCTCTCCAAGGATCCTCCTAAAATCAAGCTAAGGTTCTTCAATTTCAACTATCAAATTCAAATTTTTTTCAAGGACTTCACTCCAGGTATGTGGGTACTTATTATGGATTTCTTCAATCCATGAAACTCAAGACATTTTCACCCTTTTTAATAAAATTTAAGTGTGTGAATTATGGGTTTTAATCAGTAAGAATTATGTCATATAAATGATGATTTTATTTCATGATTTTGAATTGAGTTATCATGCATGAGTTGATATTAAATTGATAATTTCAAGATTTTACATGCAATTTCTCTCAAATTTAGCCAAGGCTTCATGAAATTGAATATGAGTTCCTTTAATTATGACTTTAATTGATGTTGTTCTTCTTGATTAAGCACGATTTCATCCAAATTACATGATTTTAAATTTATTACTTGTGAACCCATGTTTTTACCCCAGTTTTAGCTACAAGTTATGTCATGAATTGATAAGGTTTGTTAGGAAATACGATCTGCAGATCTTAGAAGAAGGAGGAGGATTGAGGAAGAAGAAGTTCTTCCTAGAGAGAAGGCAGAGTAAATTAATCTATTTAGAGAGAGAAATATTTTCGTGGTAACGCCCAATAGGTAAACTCCACGGCGATAGGGTTATATATATACTAATAATATCCAGATATTTACAATTACACAGAATACATGCGTACACGAAGAATGAACAGTACCACCTAACAATACACAAATATAATATCAGCCTCCACAACGTAACAATTCTCCCACTTGGAGACTGATCCACTCGGCCTCCAAAACAATAAATGTATTTCAAAAAAAATGTTCCTCTACCATTAATATCTTCACACTATCGCAACACTTTCTTCTGTACAACATATAGAAGACCAACCAAGGGTTTGCACAAACTCAGTTTTTCAACACCAACATACTTGGTCAATATGTCTGCTGGATTCTTTGCACCCTCTATTTTCTCCAAACACATGTCACCATCTTCCACTGACCTCCGAGTGAAATGGTACCGTCTTTGGATATGCTTCGTCTTCAAATGATATACTGGATTCTTAAGCAACTGTATGGCGCTATTTCCTCATTTATCCGACCTGGACACCTGCCGGAATTTCGACAGAGTTTCCTCTGTTTTACTAATTAACCTCACCTGCAAATAAAATCCAGCAACATCCCAGACTACAATACAAATAAATATCTCTTTATACATATACATAAATGCGGGCCGACAAGGTCTCCGCTGCGATCCTGCCGCCTAATAACCATATCATACATAAAATAATGTGGTCTCGCCGCCTGATCAAGTACCAAAATCATACCATAAACCATGTACTCAAGTATCTCTCATATACCGATGACTCACTAGTATCCACAGACCTCTAGACATATATGCTAAATAGTACGCACATACATAACACAATTACAGAACGTGTGAACATGAGAAGCTACCAATAGCTGGCTCCTAAAACAAAAAGGGGCACTACAGCTGAAACCGGAGATCCTAGGCAAGAGGGTCTTGCACCTGCTCTTCGGTACCTACAGGCATGAACGCAGGCCCCCCTCCCCCCCGAAGGAAGGGGTCAGTACGAAAGACGTACCGAATATGTAAAACAGGAAGTATACAATACAGATAGAACTCATAAACAAAAGGAAATGGGTAGACATATATGAATCAAACCTGTAGCAAGTATCGAATAAATTTTTTTTTAAAACACATGAAAGTCAGGCATGTCGGACGGGAATGATGGCGACCTCCAGACTCGCGCCATACCACAACATA
>JAABOM020000001.1:9199189-9217421 GCA_011800125.2 Solanum clarkiae
ATTAGTGGCCTTTAAGGCTGATTAGTGGGACATTTTCCCATTCAGTTTTAACCACTTTGTAAGTGGCTAATAGATAGCAATTAGTTATTTTTTTCTTGTATATATTCAGATGTTCTTCATGTTAATGTTAAGCTGGAATTTTAACATCTTTGAGTTTTTTATATTTGGTTCAATTTCAAAAGTACTTAGTTTTCTAATAGCAACAACATTGGGAAGGACAATGGGGAATAAAAAAATTGACGCATTTAAAGAAAGCTAAATTGGTATGGAGAAACCCAGAGAATACAGTCAATATCAGCTATAATCCATAATAAGTACTTTTTATAGCAATGAAATAATAGAATGGAGTTTGAAACCTTTACTTTATTTGACTTCCTCTTCCCTTCTTCCAACTCTAAACTATCTCTAATCTTTTCAGTAAGGTAGTCCCTGCTGGATTCAGTCTGATCTTTCTCCCATCCCCTGTACACTTCAGCATCTAAAGTAGCATCGAAAAGTAGAATGAAAATGAAAATGGGAAAGACACATAAGATTAAGAAAATACTGACCAAAGTTTTGGCTTTTAGAACCAATAGGAAGAAGTACCTGGTGAAGAACATATTGAAGTCTCTTTATCTGGCAGCTGCTCAGATGGCCCCAAAAAGAAAAAAATTACTGAATGTAGAAAGACCAGGTCTATTAAATAATTTATAGCATGAAAGGAGGTCATAGTACTGAAATTGTTATAAATGACATCCCAACTGAGTAAAGAAGGCTACTGAGATAACAACCGGTGTATTTGGTTTGTGTCCTCTTTCTTTATTTACCAGCGACACTTATGTTGCACCTTTTATCTTCCATCCTTAGAAGAAGAAGCTAGAGGAGTTTTAAGATAGTGTAAGAAAGAGATTGCGCATCACGGAAGAATGAGGGTAAAAAAGTTAGTCCAAGAGAGTTGGATTGCGCTAGGTAGCTGGAACATAGGCACATTGACAAGGATGTCGATGGAATGAGTGAATACTCTAAAAAGGGAGAGAGTGGATATTGCATGCCTTCAGGAAACCAAATGGACAGTAAAAGCTACAGAAATAGGGTATCACAGGTTATAAATTATGGTGTTGTGAGAAAGATTAGAAAAGGAATGGAGTAGAAATTATTATGGAACCGAGACTTAGAGATAGGTTGTAGAGTTAATATGAGTTGGGGATACAATTATTGCAATAAAGCTTGTATGGGGGAAGGAGACAATCAATGTTATCAGTGGCTATGCTCCACAAATAGGATTAGAATTAGATACATCAGCTAAAGCTAAGTTTTGGGAGGATGGGATTACTTCATTCAAGAATTCGAGGGGACCAACAAAGATTAATGGGGGGAGATCTAAATGGCCATGTAGGTATAGATAGTGATGATTTTGAACAAATACATGGTGGTTTTGGTTATGGTACCAGGTATAATGAAGGGAAGACTATAGAATTTGCCTCAGCTTATGATTTAGTGATACCTAATTCATACTTTAAGAAAAGGGATTCTCACTTAAATACTTAATTACTTATAAGAGTGGAGGTAACCATAGTCAAATAGACTTTATCCTTGCTAGAAGATGAGACAGAAGCACATGCAAGGACTATAAACAAGGGTATTCCAGGAGAAGCAATGACCTCCCAACATAGGTTAGTATTCTTAGATGTAAAGCTTATGAATAGAATAAGGAAAGTGATAATGTACAAACAACTGGGAATTAAGTGCATTAAATTGTATGCTCTAGAGGCTTCATGGACATATTTCGGGTTTGTAAATATTGATGGGTAATCGTACTGTGTCATGTCATTCTCTTATATTTATGTTGAGGCCTATCAACCATTAACAGCTTATATGCTATGAGTTACAACTTCATAATTCGTTGCATGATGGTACGGGGTTGCCCAAAGTCCTTTTGCATGTCTGTAATGGTACGGGAAATGCTCGGTTCTCCATTATGTATATATTTATGCTTAGGGGAAATGATTATGGTTAGTTTCCTTAGAGACGGATTACGATATAAGATGCAAGTCACATGATCCCAGGAATTGGGGCGTAGAGAAATTAGTATCAGAGCACTAAATTCTAAGTGGATCCTAAAGGGTCATGAAGTTGTTGCTAATAGTTTATCTTATCGATGTGTTGTGCAACACCTATATTGGAAGGTTACATCTAGCAAAAAGTCACATGTACAGACATTCTAAGCAAGATCATGCAATAGAGCTAAACTCTAGGATAGATTCAAATGCTTGTGTTTTTACCCAATTCTGATAAAAGGTTCAACTCGTGCTTTCAATGCTAATAAGAGGCCCCCAACTGTTCCTGTTGCGACAAACTAATGTGGTGTCAGATGCCCGGGTGGGCCAAGGCCAGCACAGAGGTCAACCCCCAATTAATTGATGTTCAGCAAGCACATACTACTTGATAACAACAGTAGCTATATCCAACTGTCGTAGTAAGCTACTTTAGTCAAACAGAGGTAATAGACAAACTAACATTCCCAAACCATCTCCAGATAACCTTACTTCATTTGACATACAACTTTGCCCACAATGTTTTAAATATTGTAAGAGGAGTCAACAATAAAGCTTATTGGTCCATACTCCTAAGGGTCTATTTGTAAAGTCACAAGTGTAGTAACACAATTAGATTTTCAGAATTTTAAAAATAAAAGTTGATCTTCAAAAACTAAACATTAATGTTTGACAAATATATCCATACAAGAAATATGACTAAATTTTATTCATTACAACGTAAACAAGATACATACTATTTTTAAAAATATAACATTAAATAATTATTGATTTATAAACTAGTATTGTAAAAAAGTCGATATGATTCTCAAGAAAAACATGTGAGTTGAATTAATTAACAAAATGCTAACTAAGCACACATATTTGCAAGAACATCACGTACTTCATGTTTGGCAAAAATCAATAATTACAACAATAATTTCATAATATTGTTAGTAAAAAATTAGAATAACAAGATAGCTAAGCGAAATAATAAAAATAAATTATGAGAAATTGCATAGAAGCACATGGAATAACGGTTAAAAAATAAGTAAAGAAATGAAAGATAAACAAATGTAAAAATCATAATATATTCAAAAATAAAAAAAGAATTTGAAAAGTAAAAATGAGTAAATAAATAAATAAAAAATAAACTAAACAGAAATAGAAATTAAAAATAACCTAGTCACTTCACCATGTAATTACCAGCAAATTCGAATCACCTCGAGACTTGTAGAGTGTAACTACTCGCTCTCAATTACATGTTGATCAAGTAATTACTTGATCAGATAAACATACCAAAATTGTGTAATTGCAATTACACTCAAATGCAATTATCAGGTGGCTTTACAATTAGGCCTTAAATATATTTTTGCTTATATATAGCAAAGCCTAATATGACACTTCCATCACCTGGGTTAAGGAGAACTGAGTGACCTTTAAAGTTTTCAAGCCAACAAGTGGTTTGTGCTGTGGTGCCTTCCCTAATGTTGTTGTAATGCTTTTACATTGCCCTGAATTAACAAACATATTTTAAATCTAATATGTTGAAATTTCTGCAGTCAATGAGGATTCATATAACTGACCCAGACTAGTTGAGACCAAGCTGTAGATATATATTGAAGTTTCTGCTAAATGAAGCCATGACTAAAAAATCTCCATTTTGTATCTATATACGTTCTTCAGGTGCATATAATTTCAACCGAAGGAGAGTAGTACACAGAAAAGCTACCTCGACTGAGGTTGTTTTGCTTATGATTCACTTTCCACCAAATAAAACACCCATGGGACATGCTTAACAATGATTTGGACAGTTCCAATAAACATTGTCTCTTAAGACTTCGGGTAGGCTATGATATCTTCTAAACACTTCCCACAAGGTCAATAAGTTTCTTGAAGTATTAGATTCGACTACAAGCATAGAGAAAACATAGGCAGGTATTGCAGATAATTGCATTTAAAGCAAATGAACAATAAAACCGTTAGAAGAAAAGGTTAAAGGTGTAAAGAAAATACTTCAGCATCCTATGCATGCATCAATAAATCGATCGAGCATTCCTATTCACCCCGCACCCCCCACCCCCAACTAGCTCTTCAAAATATAGCATAACTAATATTCGAAACAATATGGATTTTGTCTGAATCAGGATTTGGAAACATTATGTTGCACATATGATGTTCTTGTATTAAACCAACACAGTTGAAATAACAAGAATGACATCAAACCTTTTTTTTACACATATCCTTGTCCTCATCCTGTCTGTCCAGTGGCATGGAATGTTTAGCCTCTTCATTTTCGTCATGACATGCTATCCACGGCTCTATTGATTGCAATGCCAGATGACCTCCATATTCTAGAGAGTTCTCTTCGAAATTTCAGTTTTGAAAGGTAAGACAATCAATTAAGAAAAGGACAAAAGAAAAATAAAGGTAGCAACTAGAATCAGGCTATACAACCTGAAGGTGACAAAAGTGGAGCATCTTGGATAAGTTTTTCATTGGATGGTTTAACTTGAAGGCAAGTTTGCTCTTGGTTGTGAAAATAATTCATAATAGAACGTGTACCCTGCCAAAAACGATTTAACTAGCAGAACTTAATACCATGACACTAAGCATATGCAAGAAGTATAACACCAAATGTAATGAAAAAGAAGTCTCAGTTAAAACTAAACAACAGAAAGCCTTAAACTCAAAGCAAGATTCTGGATGCCGTAAGACATTTCAAGAGGCACTTTATACGATCCACTTTCATGTCAAAGCTTTCTTAACTGAACTATCAAAATAGCTAGGCAGAAACAAGCATTGAAAGAGCAAAGTTGGAGCTCTTCATTAGTAGAGCCACTCAGATGCACTTGACCCATTTAAACTACCTTATTTAGCTACAGAAGTTTTTCATCCTTTTCTCGTCAAATAACCTTGAACTAAGTAAACTCCTTGGCCATTTGGACGTTAATTTTGATCCTAATTCGCCATAAACAGACTGGCACTTCCTCTTGTTTATTTGATCCTTATAGACAAATCCATCCAAGATTATCTGTTTGTTTATCTTTGCTTCCACACAACTAAATTTATTGCTAACTCAGTGAATACATGTGGTGCAGTTCACCTTAAAGGAACTTATATCACACAGGATATTACTTATTGCATAAATATTCATTAGTTCAAGGTTATGTTTTAATAATACTAAACTTTGCACTGTAGCTGCTTCAAAATTCTGAACACATTCAAACAGCGAAATAACCAAGGAAAATAGAATATACTGCACATATAAAGAGGCTGCTTCAAGTTAGAATAGAGTTTCATATTCACTTGCAACAGAGTAACCACACCACAACAGGAATTTTTCAGCAATAATTACACTGCAGTATGCTGGAAATTCATTTGACCAAGTTCATTAACTCAAAAATAATTGCTTTTTGAAGTAGAGACCTGTTAAGAACCTATAAGATAAGTGGCAAAATATGAACATCCACAAGCGAATTCAATTTGGATGGAGACATGGAGTTCAGGACAATCAATTAGAGAAAGCTTTGCATCACAATAAACTGTAATACAAGTTAAAACATTTACTGATATCCAAACTGCAACGTAAAAGAAGCAATCAAGAAAAGGGATTTATCATGCCAAGTATTAAGTAGTTGTGCAATCCTTTTCTCATATATCTTTTCA
This sequence comes from Solanum clarkiae, assembly GCA_011800125.2. Classification (NCBI taxonomy): domain Eukaryota; kingdom Viridiplantae; phylum Streptophyta; class Magnoliopsida; order Solanales; family Solanaceae; genus Solanum; species Solanum clarkiae. The sequence goes on from JAABOM020000001.1 coordinate 9,204,871, forward strand.
AGACAAACAAAAACCATTGCAATTAGTTTCCATTAGCTTGTTTGGTACACACATCCCAGAGGCTTATACTGCAACAACAAAACAAAACAGCAACATACCCAGTGAAAACCCACATCTCAAACCATAACACTACCTCACGGAGATAGAGAGGTTATTTTCGAAAGACCCTTGACTCAAACATATCTGCCCCAAGTAAAAGAAGAAAACAATAGATATAGAATAGCGGCTAAAATAAAGAACAATGTCAATTGTATAAGGAAAAAAAAATGGAAGTAGCAAAATAATTAAAGAGCAATAATAGCACAACTATAATAGCACGACTAATCCTAGCCACCTAAAATCATCACAATGCAAGACAACATTCTACCCCTACTAACCTTCTACCATAATACACGACGTCCACTCTTTTCTAAGATCATGTCCTCCATGATATGAAGTTGTGTCATATCCTGTCCAATCACCTCTACCCAATACTTTTTTGATCTACCTCTACCCCTCCACGTAACACCTAAATCCTATATCTTGAACCTCTTAATTGGATCATCAACACCTCTCCTCTGCTAATGTCCAAACCATCTTAGTCTCACTTCTCTCATCTTTCGTATCACAAAGGCCACTCTCACCTTCTCCCAAATAACCTCATTCCTATTCTTGTCACTCCAAATATGTCCACATATGCATCTCAACATCCTTATCTCCGCAACATGCATATTCTTAACATCTTCCGAATAGAGGCTTATACTGCAGACTGGAAAAAAGTCTATGGAGATATAAACATTGGATATATGTAAATAGAAGAGGATGAATGTAATAGGTTATAGTTACAAGCAACTAAGAACATACTGATGGTATAGCTACTATTTTGTTGGCTGAAACAGAAAGACCAGTTATTCCCCACCCACTGTTTTGATTTCTGGAAATCTTCACATTGTACAGGCCAAGATATTCACGCAATCCCGCTTGAAACAAGCTTAGGGCATCTTCCTTAATCTTGGAAGTCCCATACCTTAGTGGACACGATTTTGATGGAAATTTCTTGAATGAATCCACATCATTTGACTGCACAATAGAACAGATTTAAGTATGCAAATTCAGGAAATTTCTTAATTTCTTACATATGGGATTTGCAAATAGTCATGTCATCATGCTGGAAACATGACAAGAAAAGCCAACCTTGTATGCGTGAGCATGTAGAGTAAGAGTATGTGCAATGCGCTTATTCTGTTCTAAATCAGACTGAAGACGTTCACTAAGTTCTTCGCAAAGCTCACCAAGCCACTTTTCAACCTAGAAAGAAAGCAATAAAGTAGAAGGGGTCCATTTTAACTGGTTAGTAAAACATTTAGTAATTCAAAACAAAACTCAGATGTAGAATAGAGTATGTAAAAATCAGAATATCATTGCTTCTATTTTTCCCTAGATCAGTTATGTCTTAACTTATAAGAGTTAGATAGATCAGTGATCACACAGAAGATGGGTGTTCAGTTTGAATAGAACTTACAGAAGCAACAGTTTTAAGAGCTCGAGGTCCAGGAAATGTCTTTCCTGATCCATGGCTGTTGGGAAGAAGGCGTTCCTTGACCTCTTCTCCACTAATGCCTCTTGCCGTATTCCATAACCAGGAACTGTGCAAGTTAAGCACAAAAAAGTCAGTAGGTTATACAGGGGCTATCTGGTAGGACTAAAACTAAAGAATTAAATCTGAACACCAAAACCTGTTCTCACTGGACACTTCAAATTTTAGTTAACCAACTGTAAGGGAAATTTTACATTGTTACTCACAAACTAAATATTTCAGTTCTTATTATTGAAATCTCATAATTGAATTCACAGAATTTGTGAGGGCAATGCATACATATTAAGAAACAACATTCAATCTAATTTGAACCATAATTTCTACTATTGCCCTTTGTGAAATCATAAGTGTGACTTTGTAAGTAGTGTAATTATTTACAATAAAATATAAAACTTTAATAAATGAAAGGGAAAATACAGAAAAATTTCAAAAACCCATCTTAAACTTTAAACAATTCAATTATTTTGAACGATAGAAAAACCTCAAAAACTCAGTTAATATGGAATAAAGGGAGTGCTTAGTATTCCATCCATCCAATAAGAATGATAGGGTTCGAAGATAAGCGTCAATCACCTTATCTAGTAAATTATACTATTCATTTAAAATATTTTTGTAAAAATAACATGTCAAAAGAACTACATAAAACCCATTCATTTCTTAATATTATTCGAAAAATTATACATATTTTAAAAAATATAAGAACCTTGTATCATGATTTTTGTGGTTAAGAAATGCTTTTAGGATGTTCAGAAAATTATCTCATAAAAAAGTAGTTTGACTCTACAAATAATAACAGTGACATTATCATTGGGATGGAAGGAGTAATATATGATTTCAACTAACGCCAAATGCTTACTGAAACACTAACCTCTCATACCGCAGGTAAAACACCATAATGAAAAACAGTTAATATCCTAAGCTACAAATGAAATAATAATTCATTGTCAATTTCTTCATGTGTGCATGCTTTTTTTTTCATTTTCTTTTATGTTGGTGTCATGTTGTTAATATTTGAGATCAAGCCTGTTCAACTTGTTAATACTTGCCATAGGATGTTAAATGGTACTTAATGTATTTTTTCTATTTAATTGAACATGCCAAATATTTGGTCACTCAACAATTGTAATTTCAATTATTGAATAAAGTTGTCAAGAAATAACATTTTTAGAGTGATTTTCAATCAACTTCACTAGTTTATAATTTCTATCAAGATATTAAAAGAACCTTATTGAACAAGTAAGAACTATTTTCAGATTAAAACATAATTGACCAATCTGATCACGAAATTGCAAGCAAGTGACCTACGCTTTTTCTATACACATCAAAGGATTTAAGAGTAAGCATCAAAAATTATAAAACTGAAGTAGACATGTACATCAGCTCAGGAACAGAACAGAAGAATGACAGCAAAATGATGTATTTAATTGGACAAAAAGCAAGAGCAAGAGTTATCAGTATAGTCATGTTTCAAAAGACCTATTTATCTTTGTTTCACCAGGAGAGAAAAAAAAATCTAGAGGGTGTGTCGGTTAGCTTAAAAATTGATCGTACTAGCTTTTAATTACTTTTAGCTTAATAGCTGCTCAATCCAAATACCTTATAAGACTATAGATATGAACAATTCCACTTAAAATTAGAAGTATGGCAATAATTACTTAAGCATAGTGAGTTCATATATCTTGAGATGGGGCGGTCATAAAATTCCTTGGTTTCTTTCTTTTTTTAATACCCAGTTTTAGTAATTCAACTAGTGGACTTCTTCCCTAAAACACGGAGTCAGCCCCAACATGGGCATGATAGACATAGCAAAGATTTACGAAGACTAACACATCTGACTGTCTGAGACTGAGAATGGATTATCACCCAGTATTTACTCCATAATATTCTTGTAGCTTTTCTTCTGAAAACTGGAGCAGATCCCCAACAGTGTTCACGCCTAAGTCATTTTGCAAAGAAGTTCCAAGTTTTCCTCCAAGCTGTTTCCTGTGAATAAATTGTGCCCCACATCATGTAAAAATAACAAGCCAAAAAGTACCATTTACATTATAGAAACTATGTGCCACGTCACCGTAGAGCAGTCAACGGAAAAGACCGAGAATAAGAATATAAAAAGAGAAGAGTTCAACCTCGATAAAATCAATACATAACTAAACATCCAGCATACTATTAGCTACTCAAAAGGTGGAACAAGATGTCAACAAAGGATTTCTGCCACAACCCAAAAATGGGTGTGATGACACTTGCCTAACCCACCAAAACAAGTAAGCCTTTTGACTCGCTAAAATCGGCTATATATAGCCAAAGTTGATTTCCAAGGTCCCCATGACGTTCCTCACGAAATTTTGCACAATTAAGCCTTTAAAAACTCTTTCTTTATCAATATCCCCAACTTTTCACAAGGTTTTTGAAATCCAGCTTTAATTGTGTGGAATTTAGTGAGGAACGTCATGGGGACCTCGGAAATCAACTTTGGCTATATATAGCCGATTTTAGTGAGTCAAAAGGCTTACTTGTCTTGGTGGGTTAGACAAGTGTCATCACACCCATTTTTGGGTCGTGACGATTTCTGTGCAAAGCCCTACATCTTTTTTATAGGCAAAGGTCCAAGTAATTTGCTGATGGATGTGAAAGGCACCACAGTCTGCTGAGCAGGTTTATTCATTCCACTTGCAAGTTTGGCCAGCATCTGTTCACAATTTCATACTCAAGTTACTAAAAACCTTCTTCAAAAATAAATCATCAAATATATATTTATGTATTTCTCATTTAGATGGAGAATTTATCCGCTTTCATGTTGTTTAAAACATTAAATATTTCCACCTTATTATGAGCAACGCCTGCAGAACAAGTGAACTCAGTCTCTTCTAATACTTGCAGCCGAAGTTCTGCAACAATAAAGGCTCCACAGGCTAACAACTTATCACGGCGACTAGCATCACTTCTGGTGAACCAATGTCTGACCTTCTCTCTGGTATCAATATCAACCTGTGCAGGATATTAAGTCAGCAGTTATCAGCAAAAACATGAGGGACAAAGATAAATAAAAATAATAAATATAACAGAAAGAAAAACAAACTTTTAAAAAGTCAATATAAAAAATAATTTTAACACTACTATTCAGAAGTCCATTGTATGATGCACAGATGTAGGCGTGCAATATATATCTTCTCATTTCCAGTACTATCATCTCATGCATAATAGAGTTTATTTTATTACTTCAATACCCTAAAGTAATGTTGCTGTTGAATGCTATTATTAGATTGCACTAAGGTTTCTGACCTCATGCTCCCAGGGGGGGGGGGGGGGGGGGGGGTGGGGGGGGGAGAGAGAGAGAGAGAAAGAAAGAAAAGCTGCTTTAAATGACACCTACTTCCTCAAGACCCAAAACATGTGATTTCAGTACTTCTTCAGTGATAGTTTCGAGGCACTCAGGAGGATTATCTGCCAACATTGCTTCAGCAGCTACAGTGAGATCCAAATACACTTCATCAATTGAAGCACGCTCACATCGGCCTCTTCTAGAAAGTATGGCGACAACCTGCAATTATATTATGGAATGGTTATCAGCAACATTATTCATTCAGAGAGAACAATGACAGCTTTCAGTAGCAATGGACCTCTGAGCCGGCGTTCCTGTAAGCACTAAGATCAGCTTTACCACGGGCAACTGGGACTTGAACAAGATGAATCTCCGGACAAACTTGTTTTGCTTCATCACCTCGCATTGAGCTTAAACATGTAAATATTTCAGTTCTCAGATGTTTGCTGAATATCAACTTCTCCAAAAATAACTAGTTAATTACTCATACAACCATAGTTACAGACTCACCGCTTCACCCCAAACTTACGAGCCTCATAACTGACAGCGATCAGTCCCCCGCCTTGCCAAGAATTGTACTGTACAACAGCAGTGGGTTGACCTCTTAGACTTGGTTGCTTTCGCTGCTCCACTATAGATACGCAGTGTAACCAGTTAGCCAGCCTATAAAGATGATATTATGGCATAACCAAATTGCAAAGCAGAAAGATAAATACACAAGAAAAAAAATGGTAACATCACTATTATAAATAAAATAAGGTGACAGCACTATTTTATTAATATATGATAACATCACTATCTCGTGATCAACAAAAAGAACACTTCTTCTATAAATTACAGAACATTCTTAAAACTCAAAGAAAGGCAAGTATTTTGAGGCTGGTAACTTTATCCTACACATATCCACAGGTATCCTACAACCACAAGTGTAGTTCCGCTACAAAAAAGAATTACAGCTTACAGTAACCTTGAGCTTAATCAAACTTTGCCATCCCTATTCCAGATATTTAGAACTCTTTTGATGCTTCTTCGCTTCACCCACCTAATTCCCTTCAGGCAAATGAACATTCTCCATAGCTGCTCGGTCCACTTACAATGCAAGAAGAGATAGTTAATTCTCTCTGCTTGCTCTCCACACAGTAACTGATAACCTCTTTTGTTCAGATTTTCATGAGTCAGAACTGCTTCTTTTATCAACAACCACAGAAAGCAGTTTACTTTGTTAGGCACCTTTGGTTTCCAGATCATCCTCTATGGCCAGTCTGTCTCCTGATCTGCCGTCTTGTTGAGTACCTTATATACTGAATTCACTGAGAATCGGCCTTGGATGTCACTTTTCCAAACAAGTGAGTCCTTCTCCTCAGTAAGATTGTTAAATTTAACTACCAAGTACTGGAATTCAGTTACCTTCTCTGTTTCCTAGCATCTAGGTGATACTTTTGGGAACAAATTCCAGCCTTGACCAGTCCACCTTGCGGCCACAGGGGCCTGTTGTTGACATAACATGTATAGTTTCAGATGCAACTGTTTCATAGGTACTTCTCCATTCTAATTGTCCTCCTAAAAAGAGGTGTTTTGTCCATCTCAACTTTGATTATGGATCTGGAATACAACATAGGCCACAGGGGCCTGATTACTCTCCATACTGTGCAGTTGTATGGAATGTTAACCACTATTGTCATCCACTAGTCCTCCATGCCAGACTTTGCTGTGATGACATCCTTCCAAAGCACATGATGTGGCAAATTTCCACAGCCATTTCAACATGAGGCTTTGGTTTTGCTTCCTTAAGTTCCTGATGCCTAGGCCACCTGCATTCTTGTTCAGTATCAATTCCTCCCATTTAACTAGGTGAACTTCTTTTATTTTCACTGCCTTGCCAAAGGAAATTTCTCCTAAAAAGCATCAATGCTCTTAGATACACTAGTAAGCTTTGGAAATACTTACATCATGTAGGAGGTAATGCATCAAGGACACTGTTGATTGAAGTTGGTCTGCCTCCCAAGGAAAGTGCCGACTTCTCCAGTTGGTGAGTTTATTTTCACATTTCTCTAGGACCCCATTCCAGATACCTTTGGACTTGCTTTTGCCTCCCAAAAGCATACCAGGTAAGTTGTTGGTAGTTTCCAACCTTGCCTTCTAACTTACTGGACAAGCTTTCTATCCCTGCAAGAGTTGACAGGACTGATGAAGCTCTTTCCCGTTCAATATGGAGTCCTGATACTGCTTCAAAAATGACAAAAGTAATCCTCAAAACCAGGATTTTTTCTGCTGCTTCTTCACAAACACCAAGGTACCCCATCTGCATTTTAGATGTGAGTTACCTCTACAGGTTGTTCAATTCTACTGCTTGGAAGCCTCTGATCCACCCTTTTCCTTTTATTGTGTTGATCAAGTTGCCCAACCCTTCCATGGCTATGATGAACAGAAAGGGGGATAATAGGTTTCCTGTCTCAATCCTCTCTACAACAGCAGCAGACCTAGTTTAATCCCTCAAGTGGGGTGGGGGAGGGTACAGTGTAAGCATATCTTACCCCTACTTCGGAGAGTAAAGAGCCTGTTTCCGAAAGAACTGGGCTCAAATGCAGCAAACCAAAGTATTTTTTGAAAAAAAGGATACAACAGTAAGGAAAACATGTCAATTAATAAGGGAACCAATAAACAACATCTTGAGAAAATAAGTACAACAACAACATACCTAATTAAATCCCACTCAGTAGGGTCTGGAGAGGGTAGAGTGTACGTAGACCTTACCACTACCTCGTGAAGGTAGAAATGTTGTTTTTTAAAGAACCTCAGCTCGAGTACATCAAATTCAAGTTGAAGAAGAAGAAAATAATGAATAAAGCATAACAATTAATACAAGAAGCATCGTAAGCCCTACAAGAAAGAAACAACAATAACAGAAAAATAGTGTGATGATCAATACACAATAAAAGACATATCGCAAGAACTACAAGAACACAACTAGTACTATGACATGCACTAACAAGCCTAAGCCTTTGCAAGGCAAACTATTAACCTTCTACCTTATACACGACCTCCAATCTTTCCTATCTAGAGTCATGTCTTCGATAATATAAAGCTACACCATGTCATGTCTAATCACTTTCCCCTAATAATTTTTTAGCCTACCTCTACCTCTCTGCATACTTCCTACAACTAACCTCTCACGCCTCCTCACTGAGGAATTAATGTACCTTCTGTTGTCTAAACCATCCGAGTCTCGCTTCACTCATCTTGTCCCCCACTGAGCCCACTCCCACCTTCTTTTGAATAACCTCATTCCTGATCTTGTCGCTCCTAGTATGGCACACATCCATCTCAACATCCTTATCTCAACAACATGCATCTTCTAAACATATAGCCATCACTCCACCCCATACAAAAAGGACAATCCAACCACCATTCTATAGAACTTACCTTTTAGTTTAGGTAGTATCTTCTTATCATATGAGACTCCGGAGATAAGCCTCCAATTCATCCAAGTCACCCTAATGCGATGTGTGACATCATTATCGATGTCCCTACTACCTGGATTATGGACCCAAGATATTTAAAACTTTCTTTCTTAGGAATAGTCTATGTGGCAAACTTTACTTCCACGTTTGCTTCATCTAATACATCATTGAATTTAAATTCCAAATATTTTGTTTTGGTCCTACTCAACTTGAAACCTTCGGACTCTAAAGTTTGTCTCCAAACCTCCAACATAACATTAACTTTGTCTTGTGTCTCATCAATTAGTTACTATGTCATCCGCAAATAACATACACCATGAAACCTCATTTTGGATAGACCACGTCAACCCATTCATTACTAAGGCAAAGAGGAAAGGGCTAAGAACTAATCCCTAATGTAGCCCCATCTCAATTGGGAAGCGCACCGAGTCTCCTCCCACCGTCCTAACCCGAGTTTTGGCTCCATCATACATATCCCTTATAGACCTAATATACACCATCGAGACACCTTTAGCCTCCAGACACCTCCATTGTACTCCACATCAATTCATCAGGCATTTTTGTCGTCTTAAAAATAACATTAAATGATCCAATCAACCACTTTGTACTTGCCTTGTAGTGCTCTTTCAAAATTCCATCGAATCCCATTGGTTCTGATCGCCTACACCTGCGCATCCTACAAATAGTATGCTTAGCCTCTTAAACCTTGAAACACCTACAGAAGTCTTAAAGTCTTTCAAGGATGCCAATTCACCCAACACAATATCTCGGCCCCCTTTTTTGTTTAAGAGTTTGTGGAAGTATGCTTGCCATTTTTTCTTAACAGAGGCCTCTTTCACCAAAACCTTGCCTTCTTTATCCTTAAGCGCTTCACTTGATCTAAGTCACAAGCCTTTCTCTCTCTTGCCTTCGCAAGCCTATACAATTTCTTATCCCCACCTTTGTCACCTAGTTGGACATACAAGCATTCGGAAGTTGTTGTCTTACCGGCTTTGTATATGCAACCTTCTTTGCTTCCACGTTTCCTTGGACTTCTTCATTCCACAACCAATCTCCTTGATTGCCACCAAAGTTACCTTTCGAAACCCCTAGCACCTCTGTAGTTGCATTCCTAATGCCATTAGTTGTCTTATCCCACATATTGTTCACATCCCCGCTATTACTACAGGCCCTTATACCACTCAACTTCTTCCCCATCACCCATGAAAGAGCATTAGTCAAGTCACCCCATTTAATCCTCGGTTGGTCATATAAGGTCTTCTTCCTCCGGTCCCTTTTGATCTCACCATCCATCATCAAAAGCTTACGTTGGGTGGTAAGATTCTCACTCGAAATTACATTGCAATCTTTACAGAGGCCTCTATCACCCTTCCTAAGGAGTAAGTAATCTATCTGGGCCTTAGCTATCGTGCTATGAAAGGTAACCAACTAGTTCCCTCTCTTCGGAAAGCATGAGTTAGCAATTACCAATTCAAAAGCTTTAGCAAAATCCAGAAGCGAAGTTCCACCACTTTTCCTCTCCCCAAAACAAAGGCCTCCATGAACATCATCAAGGCCACTAGAAATAGTCTGATATGATCATTAAAATATCACCCAATGAAAATCTTCTCCGTATTTTGTATACCTCACGCAACCTCATCCAAATCCTCCCAGAAGAGAATTTTGGCCTCCTCATCCATGCCTAGTTGAGGTGCATAAGCACTAATAATGTTCAAATTAAGCCCGCCAATGACCAACTTAATCATCATCAACCTATCATTGATCTTTCTGACCTCCACTCGCTCCACAAGGTCATCGTCTACTAAAATACATATGCCATTTCTATCTCTCGAGCCACCTGAGTACCATAACTTCAACCTGTCCACATCCCGTGCCTTGGTACCTATCCATTAGGTTTTCTAGACGTACGCTATATTAATCTTTCTTCTCTTGAGAATCTTCATTAACTCTATGGATTTCCCTGTTAGCGATCCTATGTTTAAGACCCTACTCTCAACTTAGAAGGGTTCATATCCCTTTTACCACCACCTATCCCTTGCCCTGACCGCAATCGAGGACATGATCCTAGTCCACCATCTTTCACCAAAGCCCCTAGAAAGATGTCAACTACTTTGGGAAAAATCTTAAAACTACTAAATTAGGTTTATAATATGAAGAACCAAGTAGCAAGCAACTATGCTAGAAAATCAGAGAATGCAAAAAAAAAAAAAAGAAAATAGAAGATGAATCCCTAGGCTGAACTACATTGTCAATGAAGAAATCAATTGAAGCAATAGTCTGGAGTCTGGACTAAACTATAGTCCAGAAAAAACAAGAATAACACAGGAAATACATTAAATGAGTGGAACCAGCTATTATGGAGATACTGAAAAAGGAAATCGGCAACTACTATTTAAGAATTTCAAAACTTTCTAGTAGAAGATCACAGCAAGAAAGTAAGATAGGCAGAAAACAGAGGTATTTCCAATCAACTGAAGAAGATGGCTGAACTTAGAACACAAACACAATACAATTTCCAAGTCTGAAAATCTTGCGTGACACGTAAAGAGGGAAGAAGTAGAGCCTGGAGTACATACTACTACTCGGAAAATGGAATATGGGAAGATGCAACCTGGTTCATCTTCTACTGAGTTGCGTCGGAGCCAAAGTCTCTGTGTTTGCGTAGCTACTATAAATTATGTCGCTACCACCCGTGAGAGGTCGTTTCACAGGCCAAACCAAGAAAGCCCTAGAGTTCGTCCACTCCTTAGCCCTGAAACGAAGATCGATGCTTTGTGATGTCGCCGGAGATTAGATCGAAGGCACCGGAGATGAGATGGTGCGATAAAGAAGTGGTGGAGATTAGATTGAAGGTGCCAGAGATGAGATCTCCGAAAGCACTAGAGAAAGAAGTCGCCGAGGATGAGATCAATGTGAGAGAGAAGTTAGCAGGGAAAGAAGTAGTAATACAACAAAATAATGCGTAAACTTAAAATACAATACATGTACACGACTAATACTACTACAGACATTGGTCACTAAAAATACTACTACAGACACAATGCTCCCACCAAGCCTAAATTCACTGAAAAAGCGAGTCAAAGTTCAACTACCTGCTAACTTTCTACTCTAATCTGCGACCTCCAAATCTTCCTATTTTAAGTCATATCCTCGGTACATCGAAGTTTTTACATGTCTTTTCTAATCACCTCTCCCTAATACTTGTTCAACCTACATCTATCTCTCCTCATGCCTACTATTATCTTATCTCTCGCACCTCTTTCCTGGGACATCTGTGCATCTCCTCTTCACATGTCTCAGTCATCTCAATATCGCTTCCCTCATCCTTTCCACCACAGAGCACTCCCACCTTTCCAAGTAAGCATGCACATCCATCTCAACATTCTCATTCCTACAACTCGCATTCTTAATTGGCCAACACTTCGTCCCATACAATAAAGTTGGTCTCCATCGTCTTTGAGAAGCAAAAACCTTAATAAGTGTTTTGTTGATTAGGATGGAGAATCTCACAGTGCCAATGCAATGTTTGATCCAGTTGATCTATACAGGCGCAAAACTCATTTTCTCCAGCATCAGGATAGAGTACAGAAAACAATAATAAATAATGATGGATATTAAAAACAAGAACTACAGTTTTAAAACTAGTACAATGGCAAATACCAACCACCCTAAGCAAGAAAACACTACACTACCTACTAATCTTCTACCTTAATATATGTCCTCCATATCCTCCTATCTAAGGTCATGTCATCGGTAACCTGAAGCTGAGTCATATACTAAATCAAATCAATCAAATGTTTTTTCTATTTTCATAAGTCATATCCTTCGTAGACTTTTACATGAAGACATAGTGAGTATACATATCATAATGTAAGCAGAAGACCCAGTTAAGCGATATCAACTAGTTAGGGTTAAAGTTTAGTCAAAACAGAACACTTTAGTCAAAACAGAACACTTACTTTACTTTACAGTTAGCTAAGAGCTTTTTAAGTTTGTCCAGAGATATGTACAACAACAACAGCATACCCAGTAGAATCCCACAAGTGGGGTCTGGGGAGGGTAGAATGTACGTAGACCTTACCACTACTAGAAGTAGAGAGGTTGTTTCCTGGGAACCCTCATCGCAAAACCCGTAAGCAAGAACGCACTAGATATGACAAAAGGAAGGGAAGGGAACAGAAAAGATAGACTAATA